>WOXC01008944.1:0-467684 GCA_011680675.1 Gymnobelideus leadbeateri | reverse complement strand
AAGTAAGAAGTTAGTGTCCTATGGACTTTGGGACCAGTATTTGGGGAATGTGTCGGCTTCCTCCCCTGGGGACTAGAAGCCACTGAGGAGACTCGACATTTTGTAGTTTTCGTAGGAAGCTCCAGCTCCTGGCCTGCGAACCATAGGGAGATCCAGCGATCAGTCTTGGGGGGTAATCGCTCTTCCTTTAACCTCCCTGGATCTGGATTGTGATCTAGGGTGGAAGTTGAGGGTGGGTTTACAACTTGCCAGAAACGAAAGTTGCCCCCCACACGTTCGGGAGGAAAATTCCTCTAGCTGGCCTTAAAGCCATAGTGTGGCAACAAGCCCCAAAGTCAAGCAATTAAGTGGCAACGTGCCAAGGCAAAGGAAACAGAAAAATACAACCCTAGACTCCTATTTTGGGGGCATAGAGTGGGAAAAGGACTGTGAGGTCAGAAGTCCTGCTCCAAAAGCCCCAGGGGAAAACATGACCAGTTTGCAGGCCATAGAGGACCTTGAGAAGGACTTTAAAAATCAAATAAGAGAAGTGGAGGAAAAATTGGGAAGAGAAATGAGAAGGATGCAGGAAAAGTATGAAATGAGGGTCAACAGCCTGACTGAGGAAAACAACACCTTAAAAAATAGACTAACTCAAATGGCAAAGGAGGCCCAAAAGGGCAATGAGGATAAGAATGCCTTAAAAAGTGGATTTTGCCAGATGGAAAAAGAATCTAAAAAGTTCACTGAGGAGATTCATTCCTTCAGAGTTAGACTGGAGCAAATGGAAGCTAATGACTTTATGAGAAATCAAGATGCTGTTAAGCAGATCCAAACAAATGAAAGATTAGAAGGCAATGTGAAATACCTCATGGGAAAAACCACTGACCTGGAAAACAGATCCTGGAGAGACAAAAAATTATTGGACTACTCGAAAGCCATGATCAAAGAAAGAACCTAGAAATCACCCTTCAAGAAATTCTCAAGGAAAATTGCCCTGATGTTTTAGATCCAGAGGGCAAAATAGAGGCTGAAAGAATCCACAGATCACCTCCTGAAAAAGATCCCAAAAAGAAAACTCCCAGGAATATTATAGCCAGATTCCAGAATCCCCAGATCAAGGAGAAAATACTACAAGCAGCCAGGAAGAAACAATTTCAATATTGTGGAAACACAATCAGAATAGCACAGGACCTGGCAGTTTCTACACTGAGGGATAGAAGGGCATGGAATATGATATTCCAGAGGGCAAAAGAACTGGGAATGAACCCAAGGGTCACCTACCCAGCAAAACCGAGTATTTTGTTTCAGGGGAAAATATGGTCATTCAGTGGAATAGAGGACTTTCAAGCATTCTTGAGGAAAAACCAGAATTGAATAGAAAATTTGACATCCAGACACAAGAAGCAAGAGATGCCTGAGAAGGTAATCAGGGAAAAGAAATCAAAAGGAACTTATCAAAGTTGAACTATTTACATTCCTATATGGAAAAGCAATAACTGTGAGTGATGATATCTTTCTCACTATGAAAATAATGGAAGAAGGGGGTGTGGTCATATGAATACATATGTGAATGTGTGTGTATATGGTTACAGTTATATATGGATAGACGGCATAGGTTGAATTTGTTGGGAAGGGAGAATACTCAAGGGATGAAATTATGAGGTGAGAGAGGAAAGTGGCAAGAGGAGATGGGGAGACACAGGGTAGGGTAAACTATCTCGTGTAGAAGAAGCAAGGGGAAGTGGTTGCAAGGGAGGGGGAGAAGAGGAAGGCAAAAATGACAAAACTACATTCTCATTGAATTTGGTTCAGGGAGAGAATGACATACATACTAAATGGGATATCTCAACCTGCAGCAGAATAGGCAGAAGGGGGATGAGAGGAGGGATGATGGATGGGAGGGCATCCTTGGGGGGAGGGGAGGTTGGAAGTACCCACTATAGAAGAGGGACAGGATCATGTAGGGAATGGACCAGGTGTGGGGTGGGATGAGTGGGAGGGAATTATAAGCAGCCTTGTACAATATATCTACTATGATAATGTTTTGCATAGCTAGACATGTACAACATATACTGAATTACTTATCTCCCCAGAGGGAATGGGTGACAAGGGAGGAAGGAAATAGATCTGAAATTCGAGGTCTTAACATTAAATGTTTCAAATATATATAAATACTCTTATTAATAGTCTTTTTCTTGTAATTGGGAGATAAGATGTGCAGGCATTGGGACACAAAGATTCACCTTCCTCTAATGGAAACGTCGAAGGGGGTATTGGGAGAAGGTATGGGAGAGAGCAGATTGGATGAAGCGATATCTCATGGGACTGCTATTCTGGGAGGTAGGGTAGGGGAATAACGGGGGGAAAATGATAGTAACTCAAAATCTGGCAGAAATGAATGATGTAAAACAGAAGTTAATAAAGCCTTTGTTTAAAAAAATTTAAATAAAATTCTAGCAAGGAGATTCCAGCAATATATCATAAATATATCACTATGAAAAAAATTTAAATACAAGGAAAAAATATACTCAAATGATGAAATGCTTCTGCCAACTGTTTCACTGTGTATCTTTTTGATTTGCCCTCTGGGTCTGAAGCTTCCCTTTCTTATTCTACAATTTTTGCAACTAGCAGCTCCATCAGATCCTCATTCAACAATCCTTTTCCATGAGACTCAATCAACTCCTCTAAGTCATTTTCATCCACTTCCAACTCCAATTCTTGTGCTAATTTTATAATCCTGTTACATCCTCATTTTTGTCAAATCAATAAAAATCTGGAATGAACTTCAGGCACACTTTTTTTTTATCTAAACTATCTTCATACATGTTTGTTACATCTTTCCATGCCTTGGCAATATTGCAAATTGTGTGGAAAATACTATAGAACTTCTATAAAGCTCTCAAGGTCAAATCCCTAAGGTCACAATCAAGTTCATCCAAAGTTTCAATTGCCTGGACAAAATGTAGTGTAAATATTATTCCTCAAAATTCACAATCACTAGGTTGTAATAATGAGATAGTGTTAGGGGGAATGTAGACCACTTTAATATTTTCATTAAAATCATCCACTTGGGGAGAGTGACCTGGGGCATTATCCAAAATAAGTTGGATCTTGAAAGGAATGCCATATTACAAAACTTCTTGACTTCAGGAATGAAGCAGTGCATAAAACATTGTTCAAACATGATAAAGGTTATCTATGCCTTAGGGTCAGTGAAATAATGCACAGGTAGTGTTGTCTTGCTGATTTCTTTTAATGTTCTGGGATTTTCTGAGTAGCACACAAGAACAGTTTTAATTTGCAAGTCCCATATGCATTCCCTCCAAACAGAATAAACTCTGTTTTTTGAAGTTTTATGCCCCAGGATACTTTTTTATTCCCCCACCCAGATGTAGGTTCAAGATGGTATTTTTCTTTTACAAAATAGGCAGGTTTCATCTACATAAAGATTTGTTTCAGGAAGTCACATTTATGTATTATTTTTGGAGGAACTCTGTGAAATTCTTAGTGGCTTCAATATCTGTACTAGCACCCTCTCCTGAAACTTGCACATTATAAATTGTGCAAACCAACCACTACTTGCTGTAAATACCTGTGTTCCTTCAGGAACTTTCAAATCTTCAAAGAGGCTTTGAGCTTTGGCTTGAATTGTCATCAAGCTTAAAGAAATATTCTTCTGAGTCTGGTTTTCTATCCACATAGTTAATAGTTTCTCCATCTCTAGAACAGTGTTCTTTTTGTTTCAACAGATAAGTCAACTTCTTGCAAGCACTGCTTTATGCATGTTTTTTACACAGGCAGCATCCTTCACTATGATATTCATAGATAACATAGTAAAACTAAGCTGACATGCTATCAATTAAAATTTATTTTTTCCTTCATATTTTCTAATTATTTCCATTTCACTTCCAAGTCTATTGGCTTACACTTATGAAATGGTTCACTTTTCCCCTCAAGAGCACATTTGCCACCAGACATGTTAAAAGTATAAGGATCACTGTTAGACACAAGGAAAGGAACAGCTTCATTCACTGTCTGCAGAAATGTAGGAAATGACTTAAAGAAACTTCTCAGCTTCCCACCACCATTTACTCTGCCCTCATTATACAGCATTTTAACATAAAGTGTCTGCTTTGTTTAAGGAATTATTGTAATTTTTTTGGAATGCAGATTTCTTTCAGAATTCTTTATATAATGTTGTATTTGCATAATGCAAATTTATGGAAAGTGAGAACTGTCTGTGTGTTGGGAAAATCTCAAAAATGGAGGGATAAGAAAGAAGAATACACTAGGAGAAGGGAGAAAGCAGAGGAAGAATGGGGACTTTTATATACGTGTGTGTATTTTTACATATAAGAGCATTTTACCTATATACATATATATGTATACACAAACTTAATTGGGTAAGGAAATCTATCATACCCAAAAGGAAGTAAGAGGAGGAAAAGATTTTTAAAAAGGTGTTGTGACAAAAAGGAGGGTAGATAAAAGAAGACAGTAGTCAGAAGCAAAATTGGCTTTTGAGGAGGAATAGGGTAAAAAGAGAGAGGGGATGCCTAACAGAAGAAAAGAGCATAGAGAGAAATCCAGAATAATTATAACTATGAATGTAATGGGATGAATTTACCCATGAAATGTAAATATATTGCATAATAGGTTAGAAACAAGAACCCAATGATACATTGTTTACAAGAACCACATTTGAAGCAGAGAGATACACAGAGAGTCCAAATAAGAAGCTGGATAAAAATCTATTATGTTTCAACTGAAGAAAAAAGGGGAGAGGTAGCAATCATGAACTCAGAAAAAGCAAAAGAGAAAAGAGACATAATTAAAAGAGATATGCAGGGAAACTACACCTTGCTAAAAGATACTATAGACAATAAAGTAATATCTATACCAAACATATATGCACCAAAAGGCATAACATCCAAATTCTTAACGAAAAAGTTAAAAGTGTTTCAGGAGTAAATACTAAAACTATGCTCATGAGAACCTCAACTTTCCCCACTAAGAGCTAGGTGAATTTAACTATAAAATAAATAGAAAAGAAGTTTAGGTGATGAATAGGATTTTAGAACTATTAAATATGATAGCTCTCTAGAGAAAAGTGTGGGAATAGAAAGGAATCAACCTTTTCCTCCACTGTACCTGTCACTTTCATAAAAATTGACCATGAATTATGGCATAAAAACCTCACAAACAAATGCAAATCGTAGAAATATTAAATGTACCCTTTTCAGACCATAATGAAATGACAATTATATTTAATAAAGTGTTGTGCATACGTAGTATAAAATTAATTGAAAACAAAATAATCTAATGCTAAAGAATGATCAGTTGAAAGAACAAAGCATAGAAATAATAAACAACTCATTTAAATATGATAACAATGAGACAACCTACCAAAATTGGTGTGATGCAGTCAAAGCAGGATTTAAGGAGAAATTAGTATGTCTAAACATTTACATCAATAAAAGAGAGAAAGAACAGATCAATGAGTTGAGCATGCAACTTAAAAAAAAAAACTTTAGAAAACAAGCAAATTAAAATTCCCAATTAAATATCAAAATAAAAATGCAGATATTTAAATTAGATTAATAAAATTGAGAGTTAAAGAACCTTTGAACTAATAAATTAAACTAGAACCTGGTTTTATAAAAAAAATATATAGATAAATCATTGATTAATTTAATTTTAAAAAAGAAAAAAGTCAAATTATCCATATCAAAAAAAAATTAATGGTGAATGCATGACCAATGAGTATGAAAATAAAGCAATTATTAGGAATCATTTTTGCTCAGTTTTATGCCAGTTAAGATGATGAGATAAGTTAAATAGATAAATATTTTCATAACTCTAAATTGCCAAGATTAGCAAAAGAAGAAGTACTAGCTATACCAATAAGATAATGAAAAGAAATTAAAGGAATAGAATTAGCCAATGAGAAAACAAAAAACCTATCATGATTTGCAGATGGAACGATAGGTTTCTTAGAAAATCCTAGATAATCAACTAAAAAACTAGTTCAAACAATTAACAACTTTATCAAAGTCACAGATAAAAAATAATCTAACATCAGCATTTCTATATTTTACCAACAAAGTCTAACTGGAAGACATAGAAAGAGAAATTCCATTTAAAAGAACTACAACTGATTAATGACCAAAGGATATAAACAGACAGTTTGCAGGTGAAGAAATTATAGCTACCTATAGTCATATAAAAATGCTCTGTCACTATTTATTAGAGAAATGCAAATTAAATTAACACTGAAATACCACCTCAAAGTTATCAGATTGGCTAATATAACAAAAGGAAAATGATAAATGTTGGAGAAGATGTGGGGAAATTGAAAGACTAATGCATTGTTGGACTTATGGAGAATGGTTGGAACTATGACCAAAGGATTTTAAAATTGTTCATATTCTTTAATCCAGCAATAACACCATTACTAGGTTTATATTCCAAAGAGATCATAAAATATGGAAAAAGGACCCATATGTACAAAAATATTTATAGCTGCTCTTTTTGTGTTGGCAAAAATTGGAAATTGAAGGGATGCCCATTAATTGGGGAATGAATGAACAAATTGTGGTATATAAATGTGATGGAATACTACTGTTCTCTAAGAAATGATGAGCAGGCTGATTTAAGAAAAAAAAAAACTGGAAAGACTTACACGAATTGATGCCGAGTGAAGTGTGCAGAACCAGAAGATTGCACACAACAAGAGCAACATTGTGCAATGATCTGCTTTTATAAACTTAGGTCTTCTCAGAAATACAATGATACAAGACAATTCCTAAGGCTCATAATGGAAAATGCTATCCACATCTAGAGAAAGAACTATGGAATGTGGATGCAAATTAAAGTGTACTATTTTCACTTTTTTGTGGCTTCTCCCATTTGTTCTATTTCTTCTTTCATGGTATGATTAATGTGGAAATATGTTTAATATGATTGTACAGGTATAGCATATGTCAGATCAGTTGCCATCTTGGGAAGAGGGAGAAGAGGAGGGAGGGAGAAAAGATTGGAACTCAAACTATTGTTGGAAATGAATGTTGAGGTCTATCTTTGCATGTAATTGGAGAAAATTAAATACGGTTTACAAAAAGAAAATGACATGACTGCAGACAATATAAAATACTTGGGAGTCTACCTGCTGAGACAAACCCAGGAATCATATGAATACAATTGCGAAATAATTTTCACATGAATAAAGACAGATCTAAACAAATAGAGAAATCATAATTGCAGATGGATAGGTCAAGACAATGTAATAAAAATGATGATTACACCTGTTGATTTGCTTATTCAGTGTCATACCAATTAAACTAAACTACCAAAGACTCATTTCACAAAGATAGAAAAATAACAACAAAGTTCATCTGGAAGAACAAAAGGTCAGAAATAGCAAGGGAATTGGTGAAAAATATAAAGGGGGATAAACTTGCAGTAGCAGATTTCAAAGTAGTAAGCATCGAAACAATCTGGTACTAAGACTATGAGCTGTGCATCAGGAGAATAGATTGGGTACATAATACTCAGTAGTAAATGACCACCATAACTTAGCATTTGATAAACCCAAAGATACAAGCTTTGGTGGAAAGAAATCCTTTCACAAAATTTCCCAGGAAAACTGGAAAGCAGTTTGGAAGAAACTAGGCATAAACTAACATCTCACACCATGCACCAAGATAAGGTGAAAATGGATAAATTGTTTAGACAGAAAGGGTGATATTATAAGCAAATATGGAAGCATGCAAAATGTACCTCAGTTGTGTGGAAAAGGAAAGAGCTTGTGACCAAACAAGAGTTAGAGAGAATCACAACAATTATAATGAATAGTTTTGATTACGTATAAGTAAAAAGTTTTCGCACAGACAAAACCAATGCAACCAAGATTAGAAGGAAAGACTTATATGAACTGATGCAAAGTCAAGTAAGACCAGGAGAACATTTTACAAAATAACAGCAATATTATATGATGATCAACTGTGAAAGACTTAGCTACTCTGTTCAAGACAATGATCTAAGTTGATTTCTCTTTTCTATATTTAATTTATTTGTTTGTTTTTAGTTTACAAGATTCTAATTCCATAGTTCCTTGAGTTAAAAATTTCCCTTCCCTCCCTCCCCCCACAACCCATGACAGCATAGAGTCTAGAATAGGATCTACAAACACTTTCACAGTAGACATTAGTCAAGTTACAAAGGCATATTATACTAGATGGGATGAAAAATGGTAAAGAAGAAATAAAACCAAACAATGAAAAGAAAAAGATAAATTAGTTGGCTTCAATCAGGATTCAAGCACAGTTCTTTCTAGTTATTTCTCTGGATGTAGATAACTCTCTCCTTCATGAGTCTTTTGGGATTGACTTATGTCACTGCATTGCTGAGAAGAGTCCAGTCTGTCATAGTTGGTCATCACACATATGTTGTGTCTGTGGTTGTATACAAATTACTCCTGGTTCTACTCTTCTCACTCAGCATCAGTTTGTATAAGCCTCTCCAGGTAAATATGAAAACTGTCTCCTCCTCCTTTCTTATAGCACAATAATATTCCATTATATGTGTATACCACAACTTGTTTAGCCATTCCCCAATTGATGGCCACCCCTTTAATTTCCAATTCTTTGCAACCACGAAAAGAGCTGCTATAAATATTCTTGTACATATGGGTCTTCCTCCCTCTTCTATAATCTCTTTGGGATATAACCCTAGAAGTGGTATTGCTGGGTCAAAGGGTATGAACTTAATTATAGCCCTTTGGGCATAATTCCAGATTGCTCTCCAGAATGGTTGGATCAGTTCACAACTCCACCAGCAATGCATTAGTGTTCCAATTTGCCCACATGCTCTCCAGCATTTGTCATTTTCCTACTTTGTCATCTTAGCCAATCTGAGTGGTTAGATGTGGTATCTCAGAGTGTTTTGATTTGCATTTCTCTAATCAATAGTGATTTAGAGCATTTCTTCATATGCTTATAGATATCTTTAATTTCTTTCTCTGAAAACTGACTGTTCATATTCTTTGACCATTTATCAATTGGGGAATGACTTGTATTCTTATAGACTTGACTCAATTCTCTGTATATTTTAGAAATAAGTCCTTTAGAAGATGGAGGAGTAGAAACAGCTCACCCAAGCCACTCTGCCCCCAGATTTCCCCCAAACTATGTAAAAGGGGACTCTGAACAACTTCTGGAGCCCCAGCACCCACAGAATGACACAGAGAAGCTAACCTCCCACTGAGGACAGCCCAGCAGCCCTGCAGGAAGAACCAGCGCAGCGGTCTGGGAGCCGGCAGCACGCAAAGCGCAGAGCGCAGGAAGCGGAGCCGAGCAGAGCCCAGATCCGTGTGAGCTGAGGTTTTAGCCCCAGGGAGGCAGGGCCAGCAGCCGGCTGGAGGAACCCCAGAACACCAGCAGCTGTGGCGACTCCAGAATTATCAACATAGACATGCCTAGGACAAAGTAAGAGGTTAGTGTCCTATGGACTTTGGGACCTGTATTTGGGGAAATGAGTCGGCTCCCTCCCCTGGGGGCAAGAAGCCGCTGAGGAGACATATCATTTTGTGGTGTTCAGAGGCAGCTCCAGCTCATGGCCTGCAATTAATTGTAGGGAGATCCAGCGATCAGTCTTGGGGGGTAATCACTCTTGCTTTAACCTCCCCAAATCTGGATTGTGATCTAGGGTGGAAGTTGTGGGTGGGTTTACAGCTTGCCAGAAATGGAAGTTGCCCCCCACATGTTCGGGACAAAAATTCCTCTATCTGGCCTTAAAGCCATAGTGTGGCAACAAACCCAAAAGTCAAGTAATTAAGTGGCAACATGCCAAGGCAAAGGAAACAGAAAAATGCAACCCTAGACTCCTATTTTGGGGGCCTAGAGCAGGAAAAGGACTGTGAGGTCAGAAGTCCTGCTGCAAAAGCCCCAGGGGAAAACATGAGCGGGTTGCAGGCCATAGAGGACCTTAAGAAGGACTTTAAAAATAAAATAAGAGAAGTGGAGGAAAAATTGGAAAGAGAAATGAGAAGGATGCAGGGAAAGTATGAAATGAGGGTCAACAGCCTGACTGAGGAAAACAACACCTTAAAAAATAGACTAACTCAAATGGCAAAGGAGGCCCAAAAGGCAATGAGGAGAAGAATGCCTTAAAAAGTCGAATTTGCCAGATGGAAAAAGAATCTCAAAAGTTCACTGAGGAGATTCATTCCTTCAGAGTTAGACTGGAGCAAATGGAAGCTAATGACTTTATGAGAAATCAAGATGCTGTTAAGCAGATCCAAACAAACGAAAGATTAGAAGGCAATGTGAAATATCTCATGGGAAAAACCAGTGACCTGGAAAATAGATCCAGGAGAGACAATTTAAAAATTATTGGACTACCTGAAAGCCATGATCAAAGAAAGAACCTAGAAATCACCCTTCAAGAAATTCTCAAGGAAAATTGCCCTGATGTTTTAGATCCAGAGGGCAAAATAGAGGTTGAAAGAATCCACAGATCACCTCCTGAAAAAGATCCCAAAAAGAAAACTCCCAGGAATATTATAGCCAGGTTCCAGAATCCCCAGATCAAGGAGAAAATACTACAAGCAGCCAGGAAGAAACAATTTCAATATTGTGGAAACACAATCAGAATAGCCCAGGACCTGGCAGCTTCTACACTGAGGGATCGAAGGGCATGGAATATGATATTCCAGAGGGCAAAAGAACTGGGAATGAACCCAAGGGTCACCTACCCAGCAAAACTGAGTATTTTGTTTCAGGGGAAAATATGGTCATTCAGTGGAATAGAGGAGTTTCAAGCATTCTTGAGGAAAAAACCAGAATTGAATAGAAAATTTGACATCCAGACACAAGAAGGAAGAGATTCCTGAGAAGGTAATCAGGGAAAAGAAATCAAAAGGAACTTATCAAAGTTGAACTATTTACATTCCTATATGGAAAAGCAATAACTGTGACTGATGATATCTTTCTCACTATGAAAATAATGGAAGAAGGGTGTGTGGTCATATGAATACATATGTGAAGGTGTGTGTATATGGATAGAGGGCATAGGTTGAATTTGTTGGGAAGGGAGAATACTCAAGGGATGAAATTATGAGGTAAGAGAGGAAAGTGGCAAGAGGAGATGGGGAAAGACAGGGTAGGGTAAACTATCTCATGTAGAAGAAGCAAGGGGAAGTGGTTGCAAGGGAGGGGGAGAATAGGAAGGGGAAAAAAAAGGCAAATCCACATTCTCATTGAATTTGGTTCAGGGAGAGAATGACATACATACTAAATGGGATATCTCAACCTGCAGCAGAATAGGGGGAAGGGGGATGAGAGGAGGGATGATGGATGGGGGAGGGCATCCTTGGGGGGAGGGGAGGTTGGAAGTACCCACTATAGAAGAGGGACAGGATCATGTAGGGAATGGACCAGCCGGGGGGTGGGATGAGTGGGAGGGAATTATAAGCAGCCTTGTACAATATATCTACTATGTTAATGTTTTGCATAGCTAGACATGTACAACGTATACTGAATTACTTATCTCCCCAGAGGGAATGGGTGACAGTGGGAGGAAGGAAATGGGTCTGAAATTCGAGGTCTTAAGATTAAATGTTTCAAATATATATAAATACTATTATTAATACTCTTTTGATTATAATTGGGAGATAAGATGTGCAGGCATTGGGACACAAATATTCACCTTCCTCTAATGGAAAAGTCGAAGGGGGTATGGGAGAAGGTATGGGAGAGAGCAGACTGGAGGAAGCGATATCTTGTGGGACTGCTATTCTGGGAGGTTGGGTAGGGGAATAACGGGGGGAAAATGATTGTAACTCAAAATCTGGCGGAAATGAATGATGTAAAATAGAAGTTAATAAAGCATTTGTTTAAAAAAAAAAGAAATAAGTCCTTTATCAGAGACATAGATTGAAAAAATTCTTACCCAATTTCCCACCTCCCTCTTGATCTTGGTTACATTGGCTTTGTTTGTACAGAAGCTTTTCAATTTACTGTAATCAAAATTATCCATTTTGCATTTTATAATGCTCTCTAATTCTTGTTTGGTCCTAAAGTCTTTCCCTCTCCACAAATCTGACAGGTAAAGTATTTCTTGCTTTCCCAGATTGCTTACAGTATCATCCTTTATACCTAGATCATGCACCCATTTATTTTGATTTTGGTATATGATGTTAGATAATGGTCTATGCTCAGTTTCTGACATACTGTATTCCAGTTTCCACAGCCAATTTTCCTGGGAAATTTTGTGAAAGGATTCCTTACCCCAAAGCTTTTATATTTGGGTTTATCAAATGCTAAATTATGGTGGTCATTTACTACTGAGTCTTATGTACCCAATCTATTCTCCTGATACACAACTCAAAGTCTTGTTCCAGATTGTTTTGATGATTACTGCTTTGAAATATAGTTTGAAATCTGCTACTGCAAGTTCATCCCCCTTTATATTTTTTCACCACTTCCCTTGCTATTTCTGACCTTTTGTTCTTCCAGATGAACTTTGTTGTTATTTTTCTAGCTTTGTGAATTAAGTCTTTGGTAGCTTAGTTTAATTGGTATGACACTGAATAAGCAAGTCAACAGGTGTAATTATCATTTTTATTACATTGTCTTGACCTATCCATCTGCAATTATGATTTCTCCATTTGTTTAGCTTTGTCTTTATTCATGTCAAAAGCCTTTTCTGCATCTATTGAGATAATCATATGGTTTCTGCTAGTTTTATGGCTGATATGATCGATTCTACTGATGGTTTTCCTAATATTAAACCATCCTTGCATTCCTAGAATAAATCCTACCTGATCAAAGTGTATTATTCTTGTGAAAAAGTTGTTACAGTATTTTACCTAATATTTTATTTAAAATTTTTGCTTCTAGATTCATGAGGGAAATTGGTCTATAATTTTCTTTCTCTGTTTTATCTCTTCCTGATTTAGGAATTAGTACCATATTTGTGTCATAGAAAGAACTTGGTAGGACTCCTTCACTAATTTTCCCAAATAGTTTGTAGAGTATTGGAATCAATTGTTCTTTAAATGTTTGATAGAATTCATTCATAAACCCATCTGGCCCTGGGGATTTTTTCCTAGGGTGTTCATTGATGGCTTGTTTGATTTCTTTTTCTGAGATGGGGTTATTTAGGTAATTCACTTCGTCTTCAGTTAATCTGGGCAAATTGTATTTTTGTAAATATTCATCCATTTCACTAAGATTGTCACATTTATGTGCATATAATTGGGAAAAATAATTCCTAATTATTGATTTGATTTCCTCTTCATTGGAGGTATATTCACCCTTTTCATTTTTGATACTCATAATTTGCTTTTCTTCTTTCTTTTTTTATCATATTGACTAAAGGTCTATCAATTTTATTGCTTTTTGTTTTTTGTATTTTGTCTTTTTTGTAAAACCAGCTCTTAGTTTTATTTATTAATTCAATAGTTTTCTTAATTTCAATTTTATTAATCTCTCCTTTGGTTTTCAATATTTCTCATTTAATACTAAATTGGGGATTTTCAATTTGTTCTTATTTTAGCTTTTTCAATTGCATGTCCAATTCATTGACCTCCCTTTTCTCTAATTTATTCATGTATTAATTCAGGGATAGAAAACTTCCCTAAGAACTGCCTTTAATGCATCCCAGATTTTTATTGCATCATGATCTGAGAATGATGGATTTAATATTTCTGCCTTTCTGCCCTGAATTGCGAGGTTTTTATGCCCTAATACATGGTCTATTTTTGAGTTTGTACCATGCACTGCTGAGAAGAAAGTAAATTCCTTTTTATCCCTATTCAGTTTTCTCCAGAGATCTATCATATTTCGTCTCTGTAAAATTATATTCTCCCCCTTAACTTCTTTCTTGTTTATTTTGAGGTTAGATTAATCAAGTTCAGAAAGGGGGATATTAAGGTCCCCCACTATTATGGTTTTGCTATCTATTTCTTCCTCTAATTCTTTTACATTCTCCTCTAGGAATTTGGATGCTATACCACTTGGTGCATATATGTTAAGTAATGATATTTCTTCTTTCTCAATGGTGCCTTTTAGCAGGATATAGGTTCCTTCCTTATCTCTTTTAACTAGATCTATTTTTGCTTTTGCTTTATCTGAGATAAGGATTGCTACCCCTGCTTTTTTTTTTTTTACTTTAGCTGAGGCATAATAAATTCTACTCCAGCCTTTTACCTTTACCCTGTGGGTATCCCTTTGTTTCAAATGTGTTTCTTGTAGGCAGCATATAGTAGGATATGTTTTTTAATCCATTCTGCTGTCTGCCTCTGTTTTATGGTAGAGTTCATCCCATTCACATTAACAGTAAAGATGACTATCTGTCTCTTCCCCCCATCCTATTCCCTCCCCTTTTTATGTTTTTGTTTCTTCCTTCTCCCTTCCCCTCCTTGAAGTTTTCCCTTTTGACTTCCCCCTCCCTCAGTGTTCCCACCCAGTGACCCCCCCTTCTTTACCTACCCTCTCCCCTTACCACTATTTCCCTCCCCTGAAATCCCCACCTTTAATCTCCTCCTTTTATACCTCCCTTTACCGTCCTATTGCCTATAGGACACAATAAATTTTTATACTTATCAGAGTAAGTTACTCCCCATTTAACACCAAACCAATGAGAGTAAATTTAAAACAGTCCTCCTCTTCCTCCCTTATTTTCCTCTACTTAATCAATTTGCATGTCCATTCACATTAGAATCTTAAACTTTACTGATTAAGTTGATCTCTCTTTGAACCAGAACCAGTGAGAATAGTGTTAAAATGTTCTTCACCCTCTTTCTTTCCCCTCTACTATAGTGTGTTTTTATGCCTCTTCAAATGGCACACTTTGTCTTTTTTTAACTCATCCTTTCCTTTTATCCCATTACAGTCCCTTTGATCCCCTTAATAAGGATTTTATTAATTAAAAATATATTAATAAGATTACACCGTCTATGTGTAACTCTTTTAAAGGTCATGATAATCATATAAATTTCAATATTGACAGTTATCAGCTCCTCGTATAAGGATGCGAACATTTTGCTCTTTTTCCATCCCAAGTTACATGCATGTGTGCATGAGTGTGCATGTGTGCATGTATGTATGAGTCTGTATTTTTCTTACCTTTTTATGTCTTTCTTGAATTTTGTAATTGGAGATCAAATTTTCTAATCAACTCTGGCTTTTTCATCAGAAAAGTCTGGAAGTCCCTTATTTCATTAAAGGATCATCTCTTTGCCTGAAAGATTATGCTCAGTTTAGCTGGGTAATTAATTCTTGGTTGTAGTCCTAGCTCTCTTGCCCTATGAAATATCAAATTCCAATCCCTCCAAACTTTTAATATGGTAGCTGCTAGGTCCTGTGTGATCTTAACTGTAGTTCAGCAATATTTGAATTGTTTCTTTTTGTCTGCTTGCAGTATTTTTTTCCTTAATCTTATAATTCTGGAATTTGGCTACCATATTTCTTGGAGTTTTCAATTTGGGATCTCTTTCAGGAGGAGTCTGGTGAATTCTTTCAATAACTATTTTATCTTCTGATTCCAGGACTTCAGGACAGTTTTCTTTCGCAATCTCTTGGGGGATGTTGTCTAGGCTGCTTTTTTCATCATGGCTTTCTGGTAGACAAATAACTCTTAAGTTATCTCTCCTGGATCTGTTCTCTAAGTCAGTTATTTTTCCAGTGGGATATTTTACACTTTCTTCCAATTTTTCAATCATCATGTTTTGTTTGATTGACTCTTGGTGCTTCATAGAGTTCTGAGTTTCAATTTGACTGGTTCTAATTTTTAGCGAATTATAGTCTTTGGTTAGTTTTTGAAGTTCCTTTTTTAGGGAGGTATTTTCTCCAGTTATTTCACTAATTTTACTTGTTAAGGATTTGTTTTCTTCAGTGAAACTTTTTTCCAAGTTGGTCACTGCCTCTCTGATTTGGTCTTTAAAATCTTTCTTGCTTTTTTTTTGCTTTTTTTTTTTGGAGGGCAATTGGGGCTAAGTAACTTTCCCAAGGTCACATGGCTAGGTTTTTATTTGTGTGCGTTAAGTGTCTGAGGCCAGATCTGAACTCAGGTCCTTCTGACTCCAGGGCCGACGCTCTACTCACTGCACCACCTAGCCACCCCTTTAAAATCTTTCTTAAGGTCCTCCAAGAATGTTATTTGAGCTTGAGACCAGTTCATATTTCCTTCTGTGGTCTCAAGTGTGGGTAAAGAGTCCATGTTGTCCTCTGTATTTGGTTGTTCTTGACCTACATAATAAGCTGGGATTGATTTTCTTGCCTTCCCCTTCTCCTCAGCTTCCTTCCTTTCTGTTGTAATTCCCTATTTCTTAATTTCTCAGACTGTGAGCTAAGTGCCTGATTGTTGACTTTCAATGCTATACCCTCTGGGTGTGTAGTCTGAGGCTAAGGCAGGAGTCTCAGTGAGGTATGTTGATGTGCACAGAGTAGTTTGTGGAGGAGGGGAAGTCTGGCCACTTCAGATTTCTGCCTCTATACCCCTGGGCTACAGTTCAGGCAGGCTTTTGCTGGTCAGGTGAGGTGGGGCTTGTTGGGACCCCTCACTGTCTTCTCTTCAGATTCCTTGCTCCCTCAGTTACACCCCTTCTGGATGACTCCCAAGCCTGAGGTTATTTTCACTATCTTAGGATTTCTCCCTGGGTGGGAGACTTATCTTTGGGTTTTCTACTTCATGAAGGAGGGATCAGAGTGGCTAGAGTCTACTTTGCCATTCTAGCCCCTGCATAGACAGGCAAGTGATTTCCAGTCCGGGGGCTGATAGTCCGAGGAGAAGTTGTTGTCTCTGCTGGGGACCCCAAGCCCTCTCTTACCTGGCTCCAATGATTCCTCCCGTGCCCTGATGAGATGCAGGTGAGATGGCTACAATTCCTCTTTGTGATTGGTAAGTCAGCTAACTGGGGCTTTTTCTTTGGTGTAGTCTGCTTGTCTGCTCTCAAGTCTGAGCTGTGCAGACCCCACTTGCTCCGTGCTCCCCCTCTCTGGACCCACTGGGCACTTTCCTGGGCTGGATTCTACCAGGCTCCATCTCCAAGTGGATTCTGTCACTCCATAATCCATTCAGACTCACTTTTTAAGTTCTAGTGACAGGATTCATGGAGGAGCTTAGAGAACTTACTGCCTCCTTTCTGCCATCTTGACTCCACCCCCTTCAATCTCCAGATTTTCTATCTCCTCAAAGCACCAATAGTTCATTTGGAAGACTGAAACTAGCTCTGTATTGCATATCTATCTGTGCCTTTAGACATCTATTAGCTGAGTGACCCCGGGGAAGTCATTTATCCTCTGTTTACCTCAGTTTCCTCAGCTACATAATGGGGATAATATTAGTACCTAACCTGCAGCGTTATTATGAGAATCAAATGCAGTATTTGAAAAATCACTTAGCTTTTATGGTACCTGGCACATAGTAGGTATTATATAACTGCTTATTCCATTCCCTTTCCATCCTCTTGTAGGTGATGCAGTCAAGAAGATGGTATCTGGAAAGAGCTAACCTTTTGTCTTCTGGAGGAGTGTTAAAAATCAGAGCTTTCAAGAATAAAGAAGTACATTTTTAATTGGAATTGAGCATTCAAGCTTCCAACTCTTCTCCATCTGTTGATACTTTTCTGTCTTTTCCTTTGTTTTATAGGTTGTCAGAACTGCTTTGAGAACTGTGCTTTTCCATCAGACCTTTCAGAATGTTCTTTCTGGGGTTGCTTTTAGGACAATACCATAGATGCAAGCCTATCTCCCTGATTTCTTTTTCCTCCTGTTCTCCACTTTTCACTGAAGATTTCATTTTTCAAATAAAGACAAGAATTATGACTGGATCTGTATTCTAGCCCTACCCCTGCCCTACCACTATGAGGGATGATTCAGTCCTAAGTGATTTGGTGGATTTGCAGACACCTCTGGCCACCCCTACAGTCAGGCTGACATCATTTTAGACTACATGCTCACCTTCCATTCCTTCAAGAAACATCTTCCTGCTTCAGCAGTCTCTGTAGGACCTTGATCACTACAACAGAGACATGACATCATATCAGCCCCTCTCCTGTGTCACTCAATTTTCTCTGCATGGAGTGTCAAACATCAACACAGTGGTGATGACAAGCCTTACAATGGTTTTTAACTTCAGGCTAACTTTTCAAATAGGCAGCATGCTCAAGTGGCTAAAGAGTCAACTTCAGAGTCAGGGTTAAGAGTTCAAGCCCTTTCTCTAACCCAGACTGACTACGACCCTGGGCAAGTCCCTCAATCTCTTACTTCAACTCCCAAAGTCAAATAAATAAAGAACCATCACCAATCTCTGTTGTTGGAAGGAGGTTCCTCGCCAAGATTTCCCTACATTAATAAAATTAAAAATACATACCAAACAACCCAAATCAAAACTTTTCAAAGAATTCTCACAGTCATTGCTTACAAAAAATCTCATAAGGTATTTAGGATAGCTTTAATTATTCTGCTTCACAGAGGAGGAATCTGAGAGACAGAAAGATCAAACTATTTGCCTAATGGCACATGTTAAGTGAGTGGATGTGGTGGCTTAACAGCATTAGCATGGAGGAGACAAGTTATTTCCTGTTATTATAAGAAATCTGTGAACTCCAAATTTGATGAAATAACAGAATTGTCCATTTGCTAGAAACAAATATGTTTTGACTCAAGAGCTATGTACTTAGGAAGACAGCTAACATTCTGCCAGCACATTTTATACCATAGACTTGGGTGAGATAAGACACTGAAAGCTCAATTAGACTATCCCTTTTCCTTCAAAGGGTATTTAGAATATATTTGAAGTCAAAAGACAAAGATGGAAACCGTGCCCCATGCTTCATGAAACTGGGAATGCTTAGCCTAGGGAAGAGATGACTAGGGGGATGGATAAAATGTTATATCTGTCTTCAAGTATTTTCAGGGCTGTTACATATGTGTAAGAAGTATTAGGTTTGGTCTGCTTGATCTTAAAGAGCAGAAATCGGTGGAAGTTGTAAACAAAAATGATATAAGGGGTAAAATTGTTGTTGTTCAATCATTTCAATCATGTCTAACACTTCATGACCCCTTTTGAAGTTTTCTTGGCAAAGAAACTGGAGTGGTTTTCCATTTCCTTCTCTAACTCATTTTACAGATGAGGAAACTGAGGCTAAGTGTAAAGTTAATTATCTAGTGTCACACAATTAGTGTCTAAGGCCAGATTTGAACTCAGTTTCTCCTGTCTCCAAGCCCAGCACTTGATTCACTGCACCATTTAGCTGCCCAGAATTATTGCTATCCCAAAGTAGAATGGTTAGCTTCAGGAGATAGTGGATTCCCTCTTGTGAGAAAGCATCAAATGGCAAATAGATGCCTACTGTTTCTAAAATATTATTGAGTTGATCTTGATTCAGATAAGAGTTGGACTCAGTAATTTCTGGAATCCTTTGCAGCTCTGGAATTCTATGATTATGTTACCTTACTCAAACCAGTCCAAAAAGGAACACAACCTATTTTTTTCTGATCTTTCAGAGAAGGGGTTCTGCAATTTTCCCTAAATATTCCATTAAAATACATAGTAACTTATCTCAGCACATTCCCCTTTATATCTAATTATTCATTTCACAACTTAAGTCTTTTTTATACTGTTTGGTTTTTCTAATATTTTTAAATCTAAGATTTTTCTGATCATCTCTTTCATAAAATGATTCTCCAAATTCTTTCTTCTAAGGTAGTATACATTCTAATCATCTAATATGACAGGAGGGAATAGAGAAATGGTGACTGTTCTAGTAATGAGGAGAACTAAAATTTCACTCTGGTTCTGCCACTAAGTAGCTGGGTGACTTTGAGTCAGTCATTTAAAACTTTGTGGTCTCAGTTTCCTTGTGTGAAAAAAGGAGGCCATGCTAAAATTATCTGTAAGGTCTCTTCTTGATATAAGAACCTATTTTCCTTGACTCTAGGCATAGAGATAGGGACAAGACCTATGATTTCACTGGTCTAAGTGACCACCAGTTACAGCTCAGCATCTTCTCTACAATTCACAGCCTTAAAGAGTTACTTAAAGTATAGAGAGTTAAGTGACTTGGCCAGGATCACAAAGCCAATATTTTTCAGAGGCAGAATTTGCATGTAGGTCTTCCACTATAAGCTATCTCCCACCATTCACTCACCCTTTAAGCCTAAGAAGAAATAATTTTTAAAATCAGAAAATAAAGTAATATTGATACAGTGCTGTATGGTCTACAAAGTTCTTGGCATTCGATTTGCTATTTAATGATGAGAACCAACCCATGAAATAGTTAATAGAGCTATTATCCCTACTTTACAGATAGGAACATCTAGATTAGAAAAATCTAAAGTAGCTATGTTTAGTAGAAATAGGACTAGAAAATGCAAAGATGTGGAAAACATCTGCACTATACCATGAATACACAAAGGCAGCTGTTGAAGGCAAAAGTTTTGAGGGTATTAATAAAATTTTACTGAAGATGTCAAAAATGAGAAGTATATTATTAATACCAATGAAAAGCCAATTGAGAAAATACTAATGAATACTGGTCCACATGTATTTAGCCATTTCTACAAAACATTTACTCACAAATTCAAGGGGATCCTTCATGAAGGCATGAGAAGGGAGCAAAAAATAAATCTCTCACAAATGAACTTA
This sequence comes from Gymnobelideus leadbeateri, assembly GCA_011680675.1. Classification (NCBI taxonomy): domain Eukaryota; kingdom Metazoa; phylum Chordata; class Mammalia; order Diprotodontia; family Petauridae; genus Gymnobelideus; species Gymnobelideus leadbeateri. Next base: position 447,047 of record WOXC01008944.1, on the reverse strand, counting down.
TACAATGGCCTGTTTCTACCATTACACAGTTGCCTTAAAGGTGTAGTGCTAAGACCCCAGTGTTCACACTGTCTGTTAACTACTAAAAGTTGTTTGAATCACTAAAGAAAGCATATTACCTAAAGGGTTTTCTTCTCAAAAGAGGTCCACCACCATACTTATGTTAAAATTATGTAAGATAGATACGTAATCAAGGGATATGGACAAAAGGTTCTAAAATGAAAAATTATAACTTATTAACAACATACAAAACAATGTTCCAAATTACTAATAAGAAAAAAAAGCAAGACAAGGTACAAATTTAGCTTCACACTCAGTAAACCAGCAAGCATGAAAAAAAAAGGGAATAATCAATGTAGAAAGAGTTGTGGAAAGATAGATACATAATGACTGGTCATTGGTGTTGTGGATTAGTACAATCATTTTGGAAAGAAATTTGGAAATATGCAAATAAAGTGTCTAAAATGTCCATATTTTAACCCAGGGTATGTGTGTGTGTGTGTATATGTGTGTGTGTATGTGTGTGTGTATATACACATACACATGCATGTATGTGTGTGTGCATATCATGCATACCATTGACAAAAAGAAAACTTCCGTATAAACCATATAGTTTTGGCAGCACTTTTCATAGTTGCAAAGAACTCTTTAAAAAATACTAGCAAAAAATTTTTTTTAATACTAGCCCATCAATTGGGAGATGGCTAAGAAGATTGTTGTTTCTTAATGGAATAGAATGTTTTTTGGCTGTAAGAAAGAATGGGTATGATGAATATTTGAGAAGGATAGAAAAATTTGAATTAACTAATGCAGAGCAAATTAGAGTCAAGGGAACAAGAAACACGATGATTACAACAATACAAATTTTAAAATAATCAACAAAAAACTGAAAATGAATGTTGTAAAATTACAAAGAAGATTGACCACAAAGAAAATATTTTTTTCAATGCAAATTACATTATGTTTTAATGTTGTTTTATTTGAAACCATGCAAACTTTAATATGCAAAGAAAAAAATTTGAAAAAACACTGCTCCATAATCCTTTGCAGAGTTGAAAGAAAGGAGTCCATGGATATGGGACATTGTATATATTGTCAAATACATGCAATTGATCAATTTTGCTATTTTTCCCCATTTTTCTTTTTTAGTATTGTTATAATGGATAGCTCCCAGGTAAGGGGTTTGGGCTAAGGCTTCCAGAGAAAATTAAGACAATGTAAAAATGATCAAAAATGATTTTTAGTCAAGATGGTGGAGTAGAAACAGCACTTCTGTGGAGCTCTCACCCACACTACTTCAAAATTATGTAAAAAGGGGAATCTGAACGACCTCTGAAGGTCCAGAACCCACAAAATAACACATAGAAACTAACCTCCCACTGAGGACAATCTGGCAGCCTGGCAGGGAGTGGTTAGCACAGGGCTCTGGGAGCAGAGCCCAGGTCCACTTGAGTTGGAGGTTTTAGCCCCAGGGTGGCCAGACCAGCAGTCGGCTAGAGGGACCAAAGAACACCAGGAGCTGTGGTGTTTCCAGAATTATCAACACATAGATGCCTAGGACAAAGTGAGAGGTCAGTGGCCTATGGACTTTGGGACTGGTCTGGAGAGCCTGTGGCCTCTTGCCCCTGGGGGAGGGAAGCTGTTGATGAGTCTGTGCAGCTTGCACCACATTGCCATGTTGCAGCTTCAGCTCCTGGCCTCCAAACTGTAGGGGAATCCTGCAATCAGTCTGGGGCATAATCACTCTTGTATTATCCTTCTTAGATCTGGATTGTGGTCTGGGGTTGAGGTCTTGGGGTGTGTGACCAGCTTGACAGAGTGTGTGGAGGCTTCACAGAGGCCAACCAACTAATACCTCTGTCAATTGGGAAAACCCCAGCATTTGGGATGGAAGCTCCCCTGGCTAGTGGCAGATCCCTACTGTGGCAACAAGCCAAAAAGTCAAGTAATTGAGTGGCAACATGCCTAGGCAAAGGAAACAAAATAAACAGAAAAATGCAACATTAGACTTTTATTTTGGGGGCAAAGAGGATCAAAGCATGGAACAGGAGGAGGACTGTGAGGTCAGAAATCCTGCACCAAAAGCTCCAAATGAAATTATGAGCTAGTTACAGGCCATAGAAGACTTTAAGGAGCAGATAAGAAAAGTGGGGGGAAAATTAGGTAGAGAAATGTGAAAGATTCAAGAAAAGTATGAAATAACAGTCAACAGCCTAACTGAAGAAAATAACACCTTAAAAATAGACTTACTCAAATGGCAAAAGAGGCTCAAAAAGAAAATGAGGAGAAGAATGCCTTAAACAGCCAACTTTAGGGGCAGCTAGGTGGTGCAGTGAGTAGAGCACCGGCCCTGGAGTCAGAAGGAGCTGAGTTCGGATCCAGCCTCAGACACTTAATGCACACAAACAAAAACCTAGCCGTGTAACCTTGGGCAAGTTACTTAACCCCAATTGCCCTCCAAAAAGGAAAAGAAAAAAAAGCCAACTTTGGCAGTTGGAAAGAAGAATCTCAAAAGCTCACTGAAGAGAATCATTCCTTCAGAATTAGACTGGAGTAAATGGAAGCTCGTGACTTTGTGAGAAATCAAGATGCTATTAAGCAGATCCAAACAAATGAAATATTAGAAGGCAATGTGAAATATCTCATGGGAAAAACCACTGACCTGGAGAATAGATCCAGGAGAGACAATCTAAAAATTATTGGACTACCTGAAAACCATGATCAAAGAAAGAATCTAGAAAGCATCCTTCAAGAAATTCTCTAGGAAAATTGCCCTGATGTTTTAGAACCAAAAGGCAAAATAGAGGTTGAAAGAATCCATAGATCACTTCCTGAAAAAGATCCCCAAAAGTAAGCTCCTAAGAATATTGTAGCCAGGTTCCAGAATTCCCAGGTAAAGGAGAAAATATTACAAGAAGCCAGGAAGAAACAATTTCAATATTGTGGAAACACAATCAGGATAGCACAGTATCTGGCAGCTTCTACACTGAGAGATTGAAGGGCATGGAATATAATATTCTGGAGGGCAATGAAGCTGGGATTAAAACCATTAATCACCTACCCAGCAAAACTGAATATCATGCTTCAGGGGAAAATATAGTCATTCAGTGGAATAGAGGACTTCCAAGTGTTCTTGATGAGAAAAACAGAGTTTAAAAGAAAATTTGACATTCAGATACAAGAAACAAGAGATGCTTGTGAAGGTAAACTGGGAAAAGAAATCAAAAGGACCTTATCAAAATTGAACTCTTTACATTTCTACATAGAAAAATGATAACTGTAAGTGATGAATCTTTTCTCAGTATGAAAATAGTTGAAGAAGGGTATATGTGCATATGAATGCATATGTGAATGTGTGTATATATGTTTTCAGGCATACCTAGATAGAGGGCACAGGTTGAATTTAATAGGAAGGTATGCTACTTAGAAGGTGAAATTAAGAGGTGAGAGAGAAATATATTGAGAGGAGATGGGGAGAGACAGAATGGGGTGAAGTATCTCATATAGAAGAAGCAAGGGAAAATGGTTACAAGGGAGGGGAAGAACAGGAAGGCAAAAAGGCAAAACCTTATCCTCATTGAATTTGTATCAGGGAGATAATGACATACATACTAAATAGGGTTTCTCACCCTACAGGAAAGTAGGGGAGAAGGGGATGCGAGGGGGGTCAATGGAAGGGAGGGCAGGCTGGGGGGAGGGAGTTGGAAGGACCCACTTTTGAAAAGGGACAGGATCAAAGTGGAGAGTGGACCAGGTGGGAGGTGGGATCGGGGGGAGGGAAATATAGTCAGTTTTTTACAATATATCTACTATGGTAATGTTTTGCATAGCTACACATGTACAGTATATACTGAGTTGCTTATCTCCCTTTTAAAACCAATTTTTAAAAAATATATAAATACTATGAATAATAATATTGTGCATATAATTGGGAGATAAGGTGTGCAGGCATTGGGGCACGAGGATTCACCTTGTCCTACTGGAAAAGTTGAAGGTGGTATGGGAGAACAGATGGGAGAGAGCAGTTTGGATGAGGGGATATTCTGTGGGACTGCTCTTCTGGGGTAGTGGGTAGGGGAAAAATGGGGAAAAATTGTAACTAAAAATCTGATGGAAATGAATGATGTAAACTAGAAGTTAAAGCATTTGGAAAAAATGATTTTTATATTATATAATGACACTTGAAAGATATAATAGCAATAAGAAAAATAATACTAGCTAGCAATCATTTAATGCTTTAAGGTTTGAAAACATTTTGCAAATACTATCTCATTTTATTTTAAGAACAGTACTGTGAGGTAAGTGCTGTTATAATATCCATTGTATAAATGAGGAAGCTGAGCCAGAGACTAAGTAACATGCCCAGGATCACACAGGTAGTTAAATGTTTGAGGTCATATTAGAACTCAGGTCTTCTTGACTTCACATGTAGCTCTCTCTCCACTGAGCCACTTTGCTGCCTTTTAACAATATTCAACAGTAGCCCAACTATTAATGTGAAATGATGACTAAAACCAGGAAATGTATGCCTACCCAAGTTGCCTGCCACTGCAGTGGTGGATATTCAACTCAGATTCCAAACAGAAGAATGATGATGATGTAAATAATGAGTTTCTACAAATGTTCCTCTTTGTGAATGGCATTAAGCTGATGGAATCAAGCCCGTGGAACATTATGGAGCCTCCTAAAAAATGCATAATCTCTTTAAAGAGCTTGGCCTAACTATCCACACAAGAAAACCCAAGAGAATAAAAAATACTTTATGTCCAAACTGATATGTAGGTGGATGAACAACCCACAGAGCTTGTCTAATGGTGTTCATATCTTGGACACACTGCAGATGGGTAACAAACTAAGCCCAAAATCAAACTTAAATAGGAGAATGGACTTAATGGCCTTTTATGAATCATATGGTACTTTTATTGACTCCCCAGTTTATCCCTAGAACAAACACCATCTTTTTAACATCATTATTCTTCCAATGCTGTTGGATATCCAGAAGTTATGAGATTCTAAGGACTGTGAAGAATTAATGTATAAGGTCACCCAAAGGCCAATTGGAAGGTGTATAGTAGGCATCAGTATGTTGTAATATTAAAGGAGAATTGTGTAAGAGAACTGGAGCAAAGGAGATGATCAAAAAAGTACATGTCCAGAAATACATTTTGGTCAGTCAATTAATAAGTGCCAAAGCTACACGGTTTTGTTTGTTTGCTTGCTTGCTTGCTTGTTTTGTTTTTATAAGATGTAACTCAGGAAGTCCAGAGGAAGTCTTTCAATACTTTGTTCAGGGCCCCCGTGCAGGATTTCTGGAGAGAAGGAGACAAGAGTCACATAGGATGAAAGTCTGGTGGAGTTGCAAATCTATGCCATTAATGGGGATTCACCCCTTCATTGAGCTCTATCTATCAAACAAGAAATATTCATTAGATATCTATTATATGCTCAATAATGCAGATACAACCACAAAGAATGAAACAATACCTGCTCTTAAGGATTTAAAATTTAAATAGGAAATCCACTGAAGTTCATGTTATTGGCATTTTGTAAGCATTAAAAACAGGTTCAGCATTTTGAAGTGGCTTTCCCAATGACACACAGTTAAAAAAAAAAAAAAGCATCAGAGATGTGATTTGAGCTCAAGTACTCTGCTGGCAAATCCAGAATCTTGTCCTCTTGTTCACAAAGGGCAAGAAACCCTTTGCATCACAATATCTTCTCTCAGAGCAACCAGTAATTTGATCCTTCAGGATGTATATAAGGGTAAATTTTCCTGGGTAGTTAATCATGTTTCCTCATTACCCCCCACTTTTAGCTACATTTCCTATATCCAGCAAAGGCAGTTTGACAGTTTCACTACCATACTACATCAATAAACTTTAATTTTCCAGAAAAAAATATATATTCCACCAGTAAAAGGCACATTTTCTCTTCTTGTGCATGACAGTCAACATCCTGTAAAAATAATCTTGACCTCATGAGTTTATGTTTCAATACCATTGTTATCAGCATCAGTTGTATTAATCAAATAGCTAAAGATATGCACTCTTGTTGTTCAAAGATCAAAATATCATTTGCCTAAATGAAACACTATCACTAATTTTAGGTAGATAAGAAAATAGATGGATATGAAGAGAGACAAATGGGTTGATAGATGATCAATATGTATACTATATATGTAAACATTCATATAGACATGTATTAGACTATGTGTCCAAATATAGATATATGTGTGTATTTACACATAAAAACATAAATGTATGTATACATGTACTACTCAGACACACTACTCAAACTATCTCAGACACACCAGAAACTACAAATGGCTTACATATCCAACTTGAATGGAAACTAAATTTAGAAGGTAGTATTTTCTTCTCTCAGGAAAATACCCTAACAGATGTTTAAGTGTCACAGATATATCAAAGCATCAACATATGGAAGCTGTTTTTTAAAAAATGAAATAAAATTATTGTATGCTTTCAACTGAACCAGTTCACCAATATTTATTATGAGGAATGAAGATTATTTCAACCAATATATTTATTATGTTTTAATACATATTTCCAATGCCACTTTGGTGCCAATATCCTTCTAGAAATGTATAAAGCTACAGATCTCACAATACTACATAGTCACAAAAAAAAATCAGGGGATTGAAGGAAGGGATATGAATGAAGGGCAATGGAAAGAGGGGGAAGGGAACTAGCTGGACATGGTATATTACCAACAGTGACTTGAGTTCAAGATTCCTTTCATGCATGAGTTGCACTAGGTGACTGCAGAGACCACTATAAACTCTTAAATATCCTGATGCTGAAAAGATACAATATGGAAAGTATCATTCAAGAAATATAAACTTTAGGAGCAGCTAGGTGGTGCAGTGGACATAGCACCAGCCCTGGAATCATGAGGATTTGAGTTTAAATATGGCTTTAGAAACTTATAACTGTGTGGTGCTGGGTAAGTCACTTAACCCTGATTCCTTTCCCTACCAATAAAAAAGCAAAATAATGAAAATTCACAACTTTAAAAGGAGGCATGTCAGTCATGGAGCTAGAGAAAGGAATTATAGATGGATAGGTAAATGTTGTGCTACTACTTCCCAAATTTTTAAAATTTAGGAGACTTCCAATATGTTAAGGTATTCCTCTCTGAAAACATATGAAAGGCTTTGGGCAGGAATGGGAGGGTTACTATCTGCACCATTGATACTATTGTGTATTCACTAAAATGCTGAAGGGGATCCACCTTTCTTGGGATAAGGAAATCATTAAAGAGATCATATCTTATGTCTACTGGAAAAATAGCTTGGGGCACACAGATCAAAACCAGCACCATGGAAAGCTCCAATAAGCACATACTTCTTATCAGGGCCAACTATTTTTCCTCTTTGTTCTCTGTGAAGCCCAAGTATTTGATCAAGTCATGAGGACTCCTAAAGACTCTGATTTGATTTCTAAAGGTCCTGCTTAGGTAGAAACTCTGATTAGGCAATGCCATTTCATGGAAAACATTTTCCTTCCTTTCTTTATACTCTCTACTTCAGAGATGGAAGATTATTTCCAAACCAGGTGGTACATAGTTTTCTTTTTTTTTTTCTTCAAGCCCTGGATTGGAAATAGAATAAAGTCATTTAATTTCCTACAGAATCTTATAAAATGCATTATAAATCTTTGAAAATGGACTTAAAATTTAAGTCTGTTGTTTACATGTTTTGAAGTCTGTCTTTTAAATTTTGTATTTCCATAGATAAAAACTCAGTGCAATTATTTCAAACTAGAATATGACAGCTTATTGTTAAGGAGGAATGACGTAGGGGACAAGGGATGTATTATTGATTTCATTTGGTATTGGAAAGTCTAGATGAGGAAACTCCTATCTGTGCCAGCTGGCACCATCACTGTAACTTATAATCTTAGAGAGTTGCCTAAAGCATTGAAAGTATTTTACAGTCAGTATACATGACAGTAGGGATATGAACCTAGGTATTCCTGGCTTTGAGTCAGCTCCTGATCTCCTGTTGATCAGACTGAGCTCCCAATTGACTACATCACATCACTAAGAGATTTTATTAATTTTCTACATAATGACAACTGAAACATAATAAGAGCTTCTATGTTGTTGTTTTTTTTCCTCTTTGTTTCATAGGAGAAACCATAAAAGGTACACAATGGGATGGTATAAGTTGAAGCATATCAACTAAAATTTTTCTTTAGTTCTTAAAGAATGCCAACATACAGGTATGAGAAAAGGGGTGGAGGAAGTGCAGTCATATGAAAACAGCTTATAGGCTCTTTGATATACCTGCAATGTCAAGAGAAGTTGAGAAAGGTCTCTAGCATATTTGATGGACCCTACTGTATGGTGCACATTGATAAGAATTGCACAGGATGAAGAAGTGTAGATGGGTTGTGATCTGTATTATCAGAGAGATTATCCATATCTTTGAAATCCCAGCTCCATCAAAAGTCAAAATAATAAGTATAAATGAGTTAGGTTCATTGTTGGAGGCTTTTTTTTAAAGATCGTTCACTCTAACAAAATCTACTATACAGGAAAGAGCATTGAATGTAAAGTAGACCAGAATTTGAGACCTTACTGGCATTCACTCTCTGAACAACTGTAGACAAATCACTTAGTTATTTCTAGGCTTAATTTTTCTCATCTGTAAAATGGGGATAATATTTCCATAATTCCCTTAATTTTGTTCCTATCACATTGCTTTTCTTCAAGGAGCAGTGAGGGTTTGGGTGTTAGAGAAGTGAGAAAGGAAGAGACATAATTCAGTGACTGCAAGAAACAGTGGTTAAGTGTACTGAAAGGGGTACCATGATATGCTACATATATAGCTCCTTTCTGGAAATGACTGTAGATTCTCTTCATTTTGTTCCATGATAAATTAGCTATGGAAAGAAGAAATTAGATGTTCTGACCAGTGAATGTGCAGCCATGACAGGAAAGCATCAATCCTCCTGAGTCTCAGTTTAGACTAGATTCCACATCCCACATGCTGCCATCAGTGAGCAAAAGCCCTGACTCTAGAGTTTCTTCACTTGTACCTGATGAGCAAGCCTGTGGAAAATGTGAGTCAAATTTCCTATGGGAAGCAGGTTGTTACATTGTGACTGGAAGGATTTAAACTCTATATTGCACAAAAATTTTGGGTCCTATATCTGGAGAAAGGTAGATTTGCCCCCTTGAGCTGTAGATGTTTGTTGTTTATATGCAATCATTTCCTTGTTATTAAGATTTGTGGGTTTTTTTTTTAATTCCTGATTCCTTGCTCAAAATAAAACATTGTAAACAGTTTTTGAGTATGTGGATAAGCTTCTCTTGGTAATGACCATCATTATTCCAAGGTCATGTGACTAATATTATAGAAAAAATAGCTAGTTCCAAAGGAAGTGGGACTACCCAATAGGTGAATGCTCAGAGCCAAGTTCTAATTAGTAGATCACTCCCAGTAGAAACAGAGGCAGAGTTGACACACAGAAGGTCTTAGACACATTGGTAAGCATAACATTACAATACTTACTTTGCCCTTCTGTCTGAACAAACCCAATGTGTTAAAACTGCCAGAGTCAATGTGTGCTGCCCAACAAGTGGCTCTTCATGCCACCTGGTAATTAAATTATCTTTACCACCTATTTCATAGGGAATTTCTAAGGGATGTGCTTTGTAATTACAAAGCATTTGGGAAATCGGATTGGTTTTTATTATTACTAAGATTTAGACCTTACTGTCTCCTATTGCTTAAACTACTATGAAAGATCGAGGGGTCTCAGCAAAATAACAGCAGGCAAGTAGCAAAGACTGACTGTTTCCCTGCATTTGTGGAGACATTAATTTGTAATACACATAGCCCTTTTTATCCATCTTAATTCTGATCACTATGAAAAAGGAAGATAGTTATAATGTGCCATTGGCAGAAGTGATAATATCTATTTTCTCAACAATGGTACTCAGCAGGTGATAAAATGCTCCCTTTCTTGTAAAGGGAAAAGGGCAGCTGCCTACAAAACAACAGTGATCTTCTGTGGAGGAAGGATGAGAAAAAGCATTGTGCAATAAATCTACTAAGCAGAGAGTTATTTCAGGAGTGCTGGATGACGTCAAATATGGTCTTTTGAAGGTCAGCAATTTCGTGATCGACGTTATTAGAGATTTCAAGGAGCATGGCAATCCTTTGATCTGAATAATTTGTCATGGAAATTACTTTCTTGGCCTTTACAACAAATTTTAAAATACTACTTAGGGACATATTGTATCCTTACTCCTCAGAAATCCCATAACTTCTATCTGCCCCTAATTTTAAGAATTCAGAAACAGGCATGCAATTGACCCTAGACTTTTTGGTGGAATTATTGCTTCCTTATTTAGCATTGATAACTGAGTAAGTCAAAACAATCTCACTGATTGTCATCTTTCTGATGAGGAGGCAGAGATGCATTAGACTGACAGAAAATTTATTAATGTCAAACATCATGATAAAAGCAGAGTATAAAACTATAAGTAAGCAAGACAGTCCCTGCCCTCAATGAGTTTATATTCTAATGGAGGGGAAAAGCATATAAAGGGGAGCTGGAAAGAGGGCTGTGTATATATAGTAAGATATATAAAATTTTCCTGATAATGCTTACAGAATATTCATATTTATGTAATGTCAATGAGGTATTTTTAAAATGTTATCTTTATCCTTTTGAGAAATTCATCTCTGAATTACTAATTAAATAAGTTGATTTGGTACTAAGCAAAATTTGAAATGCCATATTAACCATTTGAGGGTGTACTTTTTTAATCCTAAGAAAACAATATTTAATGAAAGTTATCCTCAACTACTCATTATCTCTCATTCCCTATATTCAGCCCCATCACCAATGCCTGTCGGTTTCATCTTTGTAACATCTCTGGAATACAGGCCCTTCTCTCCTCTGACAAGGCCATTACTCTAGTACAGGCCCTCATCACTTGATGCCTGCGTTACTGAAATAGCCTACTTGTGGGTCTGCTTGCCTTACCTCTCTCCCTACTGCAATTCATTATGAATTCAGAGAACAAAGTAATTTTCCTAAAGCACAGGTCTGACCATGGCCTTCCCCTATTCAATAAACTCCAGTGACTCCGTATCATTTCCAAGATCAAATACAAAATATTCTATTTGGCATTTTGAGCCATCTATAACCTAGTCATTTTTCAAAATTCCCAGTGTTCTTCCACCATATTCCTCATCATGTACTCTTCAGTTAAATGATAGTTGATGCCTGGTTATTCAACAAACAAGAGCCTCTGTCTCTTGGCTCTTGGCATTTTCTCTGCGTTTCTTCCACACCTGGAATGCTCTTTCTCCTCTCTACCTACTGACCTCCCTGGGTTCCTTTAAGTGCGACTTTAAATACCATCTTTTACAGAAAGCTTTTCCAATATCCTTTTAATTTTTAGTGCCTTCCTTCTTAATAATTTCCGATTCATCCTGGATGTGTGTGTATGTATGTATGTATGTATGTGCGATCTTGTGTCTTTTGCCTCTTTTAGTATCCCCATCACTTAGCCACTTATCACAGGGCCTGGTATATAGTAGGTACTTAATAAATGTTTGTTTGTAAATAATAATAATAATAGCATTTATATACAGCTTTAAACTTTGCAAAATATTTATATACATTAACTCATTTAATCAATTTAAATTCTGTATCACATACTCCAAATACCTTAAAATCTAAAAATCTCCTTTTAAGAAGTAAAAAGATGGATACACTATAAAAGGAAATGCTACAACAACTTATTCACTTGCTCAAAGTGCTTGGTGGTGACGTTTTAAAATGTTAACATTCATGGATGAGAGATGACATATCCATGGAATTACAGATTTGTTGCTGCATTAAGTCATAATACTATAAAACCTCTTCAGAAAATGAACAATTCTACATGAACATAATTATTTAACCCTCCACACTGTAAAAGTAAAGTGGATAAAAGACACTTGTTGCCAAGATCCACTATTGAATGAGTAGCCCATCCAATTAGTCCAAAAATATATGCATCAAGAATGAATGATTAAACTGGAGTTGAGTAAGAGGTATAGAGGAACCTGGAAAGTTAATGATCTCCATGTGCTGAACACTACACAAATCCAAATTCAAAGCTATATGGATATGAATCACATAAAACAATTTCAGAAGAATTGGAATTATAAAGAACTCAAGGGGCAACGTAAATACAAGAGTGATACAGCCTCCCTCAAATATGCCCCTTAGAATTTCACTACTTGCCAACAATTTAACTTTGGTCAATTAACTTTTCTCTGAACACTCTCTTTTCCCATGGCATTTCAGAACTGGTCCGACTGAATAGTTTACATTTGTGACACCTTTGTCCTTATACCACCTCCCTGCCCAAGTACTAATTTTCCAGTATGCCATCCCTTCTTCTTATATGAACTTAGTAAAAGTTCCATGCTCTTTTGTAACCATGTGCCAGATTTCACACTCTTATGCCAAACAATGATTTCCAGAATAAAAAAGATATCTTGATGCTTTTATAGCCTGGGAAGTTATGATTTAATGATTCAAGACAGGCATAGCAACACTCCATTTTCCCTCTACATCTGTCTGTTTTCCCTAAGGGTTCTTAATCCTAACAGTATAGTGGGTGTAAAAAAAGCTTCAGCATATTGCCAAGGATGATTTATCAGCAAGAAATAGAGCGAAAGAAATCACTGAGGACAGATATCATTGGAAAAGGAGGTGGCCATAGCATGTAGCAAGAATGGTAGGTAAAGAGGATCAGAATTCAATAAGGGCACAGCTTCCCACAGGATGCTGAAAAAAGACTTACAGATTTTTGGTTACAAAAGTGTGTATAACAATTTAATGTCTCTGTGATAGGTATCTAGCTAGGTATTCTTCCTTCTCCCACTTAATAAAAGAGAAGAAATGGAGTGGTGAAAGATCACATCCATATCCACCAACTAGAACTGGCCCAGGGCAGACTTACTCCTCTAGTCCCAAACCTTTATCCTAATTTTTTCCATCCTCTCTCCTTATAGAGAATCAGGGAAGAGGAATATTCTTTATCCACAGGCACCTGCAATTAGCATCACAATTAAATATCAGCTCATTTAATCAAAGGCACAGAAAGAAAGTTCAGTTTCCATTTTAAGGACTCTGTGCCTGTGGGGAGGAATTCTAGGTTATTAATAAAAGAACATCAATATCCATTTTGGTTTTGTTTCCCCAGAATTGGCATAACTTTTCCCCACCAAACTGGCACAGGGGAGATAGTGGAAAATAATCATGAAGAGGGGACAGCAACATGGCTCTGGTAGCAAAATGGTATTGAGTGCCACTGGTCTTTAATCTACTAGGAGCTGACAAGACATCAGTGACCAGACTAGGAGTTCAGCTCTAGTACTATGAACTATTTCCCCAGCTACAAAAACTGGTAAAATATTCCTTGCCCATTCCAATTTTTCCTCCTTTCTTCCCCTTTATCCATTTAAACAGAAATTTAAACCCCTATCTTATCTTCCTTTAATAGAGAGCTTTGCTGGTTAATAATAATTTTGGTAAACCTTGGTTCCCTAGCTAAAAGAAAATCATCTCTGTTGTTTTTTAACACTAGAAAAATCTAGTGTTAACTGACCAAAATTTTAAAATTATATTTTGAAATAAACAATTTTTGCCCAACAATATTTTTTGCCATATGGATAGAAATAATGTACTCTGTTAATTAATGCAGTTTGGTACTCTTAAAGGTATTCTTAAATTCCTATCTTTCTAATATTAATTATAGTCAGAATTTACATGTTGGATATCTCTGAAGGAGGTTCAGTTTATATAGTATAATTAGATGGAGATCTCCAATTCCAGCTTGATAGCTTAGATATCCTTCCAGTCCTAGTAGACATGTCATCAGACAGCCAATATCTAAAACCATATTACTCTACTTCTGTTCTTTCATTTTGATTATAAGAATTACCAAGGTGGTCGGTCAGTGAGCTCATTTTATTTTAAATTGGCAAAAACTGATAGAAATTCTTCTTTTGTCACATAAGGGCATTTGTCTTAGGTAAAAACATTAGATATACCATTATTAACAACCTTCTTGGCTGTTAAAGAACATGCAGCCCCTGAATTAAGATGGTTTATATTACATTATTTTTTCCTGAAATTTACTGATTTCTCCATCTTTGTGAGTGGCACCACCATTTTGCAAGAATTTTAAGTTTATTGCCTCTTTGACACTTTAACCTCATATCTAATTATTTCTGGGTTCTGTTTTTGAAATTTATTGTATTGTTCTCTCTTTTCCATTTCCATGACTATAATGTAATAATGTGCAAAGAGTATAAATTGATTGCCTCACACCACCAAACAATTTCAGGTGGCCTGCAAAAATGTACAGGGTGTAACTATGGCTCAGGCCATCCTCAGGCCAATACAAAGCCAATAGGGCTCAATAGCCCTTTAAGAAGAAATGATTAAGAGGTCTAATATCCTTGGGCAGGCCTGCACAACATACCACCCATGGGTCACTTAGGCCTACAGCCATATGTTCTACAGGCCTCTTCTAGATCATAGATGTGCAGCTCAAATATAGAATAGGCTGCCTTTAAAAACTATACAGTCTATCAAACTAGCTCTAGAAATGTCCAAAACAAACACAAGAGTACTGAGAAGGCCTAATTAAAGCCCTGAAGGAAGAAATTTTCATTTCCAATAAAGCTTTTTTGAAAGCCTCGAAGAGAGAATAAATAGCATGGAAGATAATGTAAAAAGTTTAGCAAAGCAGTGGACTCTCTAAAATAATGAAGAAGAGATGAGACAGAATGCAAAAACACAATGATGCAACCAAAAATATTAGCACAAAGTTAAAAGCACAGTAGTGGAAGGAGATAACTATCATTTTTTAATTACCTGGAAAACCATGTTCACAAAAGAAACTAAGATTCATAAGCTTCCTAGAATAGCATGATGGAAAAAAATAAAATCTTAATATCTCAAGAAATTCTAAGAAAAATATTACAGATATATTGGAAACATAAGAGAAGTTATTTTTACAACTAACTGATATTGAGTAAACCAGAAAATTTGATCTTCAGAATCTAATAGGCCTAAAAAACAAAGGACGTAAGGAAGGGAAAGATGGAGAGAGAGAGGGAGGAAGGAAAGAAGGAAGGAAGGGAGGAAGAAAGGAAAGAAGGGAGGGAGGGAGGGAGGGAGGGAGGAAGGAAGGAAGGAAGGAAGGAAGGAAGGAAGGAAGGAAAGAAGAAAGGAAGGAAAGAAGGAATATTTGAGATGTCTTAAAAGAAGTTTGGAAATACAGAAGACAAAGGTGAGGAGAGAATGCATTCTAGGTATGATGGACATTAAGTACAAAGGCACATAGTTGAGTGAAGATGAATATCAAGAATCACAATGCCATAAGATCATAGATTACATGGAAGAGTGTAATTTCTAAGAAAACTGGAAAGCTTTCCAAGTTGTGATGGGCTTTAAAAGTGAAAAAGAGAATTTTGTATTTGATCTTGAGATAATAGAGATCAATTGGAGTTCATTGAATAGAGGGTATCATGGTCAAATCTGTCCTTAGAGAAGATCAATTTAACAACTTGAGGGAGTATGAACTGGAGAGGGGAGAGATTTGAGTGGGGAGACAAACCAGTAGGGTTATTATAATAACCTAGTAATGAGGTGATAAGAGACTACACTAGTGGATCAATAGTGTCAGAGGAGAAAAGTAGGGATATTCAAGAGAAATTCTGAAGGTAAAGTTGGCAAGAAATGGTTTGTGTGGAAACTAAGAATAATACTTCAATTGAGAGATTCAGGAACTTGGAAGGATGGCAGTATCCTCAACATTAATAGAAAAAGTCTAAACATGGATTTAAACAAAAGAGAACTAGTACTATTTTGGACATATTGAGTGTAATATTCCTACAGGACATCAATAAATTCTAATTAGCTATTTGTCTACAATATAAAAAGTCACATATCGAGGGGGAGAACCATGAATGCATAATAGAAAAAGTTGTCACCAGATTCAGGGGTGGTACAGAGGATAAAGCACAGTGCCTAGAGTCAAGAAGACTGAGTTCAAATCAGGGATCAGACACTTACTTGCTGTGTGACCCTGGACAAGCCATTTAACCCTGTTTGCCTCAATTCCTCATATGTAAAATGAACTGGAGAAAAAAATGGCAAGCTATTCTGGAATCTTTTTCAAAATACTAAGAAAAATTCAAAAGGGGTCACAAAGAGCTGGACAGAACTGAAAATGACTAAATAACAAAAATCCTCTCCTGTGTCATTGCCTTGTCTTGACAAAGAGATATGCATAAATGAAATTATGCCATTCAGGGTTACCCAAGATGGATAGGTCATGGTAGAAAGGTCAGGCAAAAGGTGATCCACTGGAGAAGAAAATGGCAAACCACCCTAATATCTTTGCCAAGAAAACCCCATCAACAGTATTAAAATAGTACAAGGATGACCTTAAAAGTCAAGCTCCTCAGTTCAGAAAGTGTCCAACACATTACTGGGGAAGAGCAGAGGATAACTACTAGTAGCTCCAGAAAGAATGAAGTGGTTGGCCAAAGCCAGGAGGAAACATAACTGCAGATATATTTGACAACTAAAGGAAACTCTGATGATGCAAAAATCAATATTGCATAGGAACCTCGAATGTAAGATCTATGAAGCAAGGTAAGCTGGACATGGTCAAACAGGAAATGGAAAAATTAAACTTTGACATCTTAGAAGTCCATGAATGTAAATGGGTGGGAATGGGTGGATTTAATTCAGGTGATCATTACATATACTACTTTGGCAAGAATCACTTAGAACAA
The DNA here is from genome assembly GCA_011680675.1 of Gymnobelideus leadbeateri. Lineage (NCBI taxonomy): Eukaryota > Metazoa > Chordata > Mammalia > Diprotodontia > Petauridae > Gymnobelideus > Gymnobelideus leadbeateri. The sequence continues at coordinate 430,198 of WOXC01008944.1, read as the reverse complement.
ATGGAGTAGTAATCATTGTCAGCAAAAGGGTCAGAAAAGCAATTCTGGGGTACAGTCTAAAAATGACAGAATATCTGTTCAGAACCAAGGCAAAAAATTCAACATCACAGTGATATAATCTATACTCTAAAGACTAACACCAAAGAAGGCAAAGTTTCTCAATTCTGTAAAGACCCACAACATCTAGAAATAACACCACCCCCTCCCTCCCCCCCAAAAGATGTCACATTTATCATAGGAGATTAGAATGCAAAAGTATGAATTCAAAAGATAATTGAACAACAGTCAAGTTTGGTCTTGGAGTATAAAATGAGGCAGTGCAGAGACTAATAGAAGTATGTCAAGATAACTTACTAGTCATCACAAACATTCTTTCTCAACAACCCAAAAGGCAATTCTTCATATGGACATGTCCAGATGGTCGATATTGAAATCAGATTAATTATGTACTTTGCATTCAAAGATGAACAAGCTCTATAAAGTCAATTAAAATAAGACCTGGCATGTGACCTTGGGCAAGTCACTTAACCCTAATTGCCCTCCAAAAAAAAAACAGAAAAAAAGACCTGGAGCTCAAATCATGAGCTTTTTTTTTGTAAAATTTATATTTAAACTGAAGAAAATAAGGAAATTCATCAGACCATATAGGTATGACCTAAATAACATCCCTTATGAATATGAAATGGAGATGATGAATAGATTTTAAGGATTTGATCTGATAGATAGAGTCTTAAGAACTAGGGACAGAGGTTCACAATAGTGCAGAGGGGGCAGCAAAGGGGAAAAAATCATCCCAAGGAAAAAGAAGAGAAGAAAAGAAAATAGTAATTTGATGAGTCTCTACAGATAGCTGAGGGAAGAAGGAAAGAGAAAGGGAAAGATATACCCAACTGAATGAAATTCTATATAATATCATGGCAAGATAAGAATGTTTTCTGAAATGACCAATGCAAAGAAATCAAGGAAAACAAAATTAAAGACATCAAGGGAATGCTTTATGCAAAACTGGGCATGATAAAAGACAAAACTGGTAGAAACTTAAGAGAAGTAGAAAAGATTAAAAAGAGACTATTGATTCAGGCTATTCATTGAAAGGACATATATTGAAGCTTAAGCTTGAAAACTTTGGCCACAAAATGATGAGACAGGACTAACTGGCAAAAGCATTGATGCTGGAAAGATTGAAGGCAAAAGGATAAAGGGAATGTCAGAGGATAAAATGGATAGATAGTGTCATCAAAACAACAAACATGCTCTTGGAAAGACTTCAGAAGGTAGTAGAGGATAGAATAGCCTGGTGTTCTATGGTCAGTGAGATCATGAAAAATCAGATAGACTGAATGATTGAATAATAATGATATAGGAAAGAAATGAACAGGAAACACAACATATATAATCCTGATAAAAGAAAACTTTATTGTATGTTATTTTGAAACATACATCTAAGAGCAGGTCACAGTAATACATGGCTATAATCATTACTATTGTGGAGACTGAGGCTAGCAGAACTTTCTAGCACCAGGATTCACAAACAAGGTCCAAGAAGTCAGCACAAATCGTCAATATAGAAATCAACATAGACCCTCAAGCAAGGTCTTAGAGGTCAACACAAATCATCAGTAAAGTCCCAGGACCTCCAAAACCCTTCTCCAGGACTTCTGTAAACATCCAAAAACTCCTCTTTCAGGGCTTCCTGTAAGATCCCAGGGCTTCTGTACAAAGTATCACAAACAAAAATCAATATAGATAGAACAAACAAACACAGAGTGCCAGGATACCATAAGTTTTATCCTTCTCAACTCTGCTACCACAAGAGTTCTCTTCTCAGTTCTGCTCTTCCCCAGCTTGGTCTTCTCCTTATATATGGTCATTAAGGTCCTCCTTGTTCTACCCCTTCCTGTTGTATCAATAACAGGGGTTCACAAGTTCTGCTATTCACAAGTTGTGGGGTTCACAAGTTCTGTTTCCTAACAGAATCATGAGCAAGACTTAAAAGAAAGTTGAACTGAAACAAGGAGCTAAGTACTTCTTTGCTTGTCATTACACCTAAGTCATGTTTAGAGCAAAGGATTGTGTGCTCACAGTAATTTTAAGCACCAGTTGAAGAAAAAAAAAATGAAGGAAAAACTCCACTTTGGTTTGTGCCTGCCACATGGAAAACCAACAATCAGCAAGGAAGATAAATTAAAAGAGTGTAAACAAGTTAGACAAGGAGTGACTAGCAACCCTTAAGGCTAAGCATCAATGTCTCTTCCTTAGGCAAAGAGCCAATGGCTAGTCCCTGAAAGAGATGCAAGTGTTAAAATTGAAATGTCACCCCCAGTAATGGGGGGTGGAGTGGGGGAGAAATCATCTTATCCAATGAATGTTAGTGTCATTATGCATATCCAACTACATTTGTCCTTACCATCATGACTCTTGTTAATCCGACAAGACTGCTTAGTGATTTGGATAGAATGAGGAAGCGATAAAGAAGAGATATTTAAATCAAGGAGTACTTACTAAAGAACATAAATTGTCATAATTATGATATGCTGGGAAATCAGTAAATGGTAATGCATCTATAGAGATCCTTAAAAATGAGGAAATTAGGTTCCTACTCTACCATCATCTCAGGGTACCAATCACTCAAATCTGAGCAATGTGAGAGACAATGCAACATTATAGAAAGAGTGTCATCCTCAGAGAAGGGAAGACTCAGGTTTAGATTCTGCTTAGAAATATACAGGCTGGGTCATCCCATACAAATAACTTAACCCTTCAGAGACAGAAGGCATACCGATGTACTAAACAAGGGTGACAACCTGAAGATTTCTTCACTTGTAAGTGGTAAAACAAATGCAAAATGGATATTTCTCAACAGTGATATTAACTGAAAAAAATGTGGCTGTTGATTCAGAAGATCTAGGTTCAAGTACTGACCCTATGAGACCTTTGACAATTTCACTCCTCTGAAATTCAGTTTGTTCATGTGTAATATGAATGGGTTCTTCTAAATGACTTGTGAGGCTCTATTCAGCCCCAAATGCATGATTCTTTCCTACCAGAAAGAACGATGATTGACTGGAAAAACAAGAAAGAAAATGATAAACAAGAAAAACATCCGAAAGATAGACATAAGAATAAGAGATGATAATACAGCTCCCATTGCTGGGAAGAATGACCCAGATTCTGAAATTTTACATTGGTTTTCAGTCATCATATTTTAAGAGGGAAACTGACAAACAGGAGTGTCACCAGAGGAGGGAGACTTGGATATTTAGGCAATACAAAACTACAATATATGAAAAACAGTTGAAAATTAACCATGTTCAACCTAATGAGGTATGGTGCAATATGTCTATAATATTTGCTACTGTGTAGCCTGAGGTTGATGGATTCCTTGAGTTTGGGAGTTCTGAGTCCTAATAAGGTTAAAAACAAGTGGTTGTCCGTACCATCTTAAAGGAATATAGTGAGGCTCCCAGGCCCCATCTTTTTGCTTAAAATTATATTAAGACTTCTAAAAAATTTTATCATATTTTATCCAAATGATAAATGTGGGAGACAAATGCTATTATTCCCATCTTAAAAATATTTAGAGTCCCTATATGGTACATTCCTAGACATTATGGGGCATAAAGCATAATAGGGACTTGAAGGACCCAATTCCAATGTTGCTAGAGAGAAAAGAACATGAAACTTTATTTGGGGAATTAGAAGCATCTTAATATTCATAAAGTTCACATGGAGAGAGATAACTTATTTTTCCCAGTAGCCCCTAAAATTATTGATTGCTGATACATATTTTATATTATATCCATAAGGCCAGAGGATTATATATTTGATTCTGAAGATAATAGGGAGACAACTGGACTTTATGGAATAGGGGACTGACGTGATCAAATCTGCTCTATAGGAAGATTAATTTGACAGTTGAGAGGAAAGAGACTAGAATGTGGAGAGACTTGAAGGAGGCAAATTAACTAAAAGCCTATTGCAGTAGTTTAGGCATGAAGACATGAAGGCCTGCATCAAAATTATGCACCATTAAAGGAAAGAAGAAAGCAGACACAAAAGATGTTATAAAAGTAAAAAATTAGGGAGTAGAAACAGCTCATCCAAGCCACTCTGCCCCCAGATTTCCCCCAAACTATGTAAAAGGGGACTCTGAACAATTTCTGGAGCCCCAGAACCCACAGAACGACACAGAGAAGCTAAGCTCCCCCTGAGGACAGCCCAGCAGCCCTGCAGGAAGGACCAGCGCAGCGGTCTGGGAGCCAGCAGTGCGCAATGTGCAGAGCGCAAGAAGCTGAGCCGAGCGGAGCCCAGGTCCCCATGAGCCGAGGTTTTAGCCCCAGGGCGGCAGGGCCAGCAGCCGGCTGGAGGAACCCAAGAACACCAGCAGCCATGGTGACTCCAGAATTATCAACATAGACATGCCTAGGACAAAGTAAGAGGTTAGTGTCCTATGGACTTTGGGACCTGTATTTGGGGGAATGCATCAGCTCCCTCCCCTGGGGGCTAGAAGCCCCTGAGGAGACATGCCATTTTGTGGTTTTCAGAGGCAGCTCCAGCTCCTGGCCTGCAATTAATTGTAGGGAGATCCAGCGATCAGTCTTCGGGGGGTAATCGCTCTTGCTTTAACCTCCCCGAATCTGGATTGTGATCTAGGGTGGAAGTCTTGGGTGGGTTTACAGCTTGCCAGAAACGGAAGTTGCCCCCCACACGTTCGGGACGAAAATTCCTCTATCTGGCCTTAAAGCCATAGTGTGGCAACAAGCCCCAAAATCAGGTAATCAAGTGGCAACATGCCAAGGCAAAGGAAACAGAAAAATGCAACCCTAGACTCCTATTTTGGGGGCATAGAGCGGGAAAAGGACTGTGAGGTCAGAAGTCCTGCTCCAAAAGCCCCAGGGGAAAACATGAGCGGGTTGCAGGCCATAGAGGACCTTAAGAAGGACTTTAAAAATCAAATAAGAGAAGTGGAGGAAAAATTGGAAAGAGAAATGAGAAGGATGCAGGAAAAGTATGAAATGAGGGTCAACAGCCTGACTGAGGAAAACAACACCTTAAAAAATAGACTAACTCAAATGGCAAAGGAGGCCCAAAAGGGCAATGAGGAGAAGAATGCCTTAAAAAGTCGAATTTGCCAGATGGAAAAAGAATCTCAAAAGTTCACTGAGGAGATTCATTCCTTCAGAGTTAGACTGGAGCAAATGGAAGCTAATGACTTTATGAGAAATCAAGATGTTGTTAAGCAGATCCAAACAAACGAAAGATTAGAAGGCAATGTGAAATATCTCATGGGAAAAACCACTGACCTGGAAAATAGATCCAGGAGAGACAATTTAAAAATTGTTGGACTACCTGAAAGCCATGATCAAGGAAAGAACCTAGAAATCACCCTTCAAGAAATTCTCAAGGAAAATTGCCCTGATGTCTTAGATCCAGAGGGCAAAATAGAGGTTGAAAGAATCCACTGATCACCTCCTGAAAACGATCCCAAAAAGAAAACTCCCAGGAATATTATAGCCAGGTTCCAGAATCCCCAGATCAAGGAGAAAATACTACAAGCAGCCTGGAAGAAACAATTTCAATATTGTGGAAACACAATCAGTATGGCCCAGGACCTGGCAGCTTCTACACTGAGGGATGGAAGGGCATGGAATATGATATTCCAGAGGGCAAAAGAACTGGGAATGAACCCAAGGGTCACCTACCCAGCAAAACTGAGTATTTTGTTTCAGGGGAAAATATGGTCATTCAGTGGAATAGAGGACTTTCAAGCATTCTTGAGGAAAAAACCAGAGTTGAATAGAAAATTTCACATCCAGACACAAGAAGCAAGAGATGCCTGAGAAGGTAATCAGGGAAAAGAAATCAAAAGGAACTTATCAAAGTTGAACTATTTACATTCCTATATGGAAAAGCAATAACTGTGACTGATGATATCTTCCTCACTATGAAAATAATGGAAGAAGGGGGTGTGGTCATATGAATACATATGTGAATGTGTGTGTATATGGATAGAGGGCATAGGTTGAATTTGTTGGGAAGGGAGAATACTCAAGGGATGAAATTATGAGGTGAGAGAGGAAAGTGGCAAGAGGAGATGGGGAAAGACAGGGTAGGGTAAACTATCTCATGTAGAAGAAGCAAGGGGAAGTGGTTGCAAGGGAGGGGGAGAATAGGAAGGCAAAAAAGGCAAAACCACATTCTCATTGAATTTGGTTCAGGGAGAGAATGACATACATACTAAATGGGATATCTCAACCTGCAGCAGAATAGGGGGAAGGGGGATGAGAGGAGGGATGATTGATGGGGGGGGGGCATTCTTGGGGGGAGGGGAGGTTGGAAGTACCCACTATAGAAGAGGACAGGATGATGTAGGGAATGGACCAGGTGGGGGGTGGGATGAGTGGGAGGGAATTATAAGCAGCCTTGTACAATATATCTACTATGATATTGTTTTGCATAGCTAGACATGTACAACATATACTGAATTACTTATCTCCCCAGAGGGAATGGGTGACAAGGGAGGAAGGAAGTGGATCTGAAATTCGAGGTCTTAACATTAAATGTTTCAAATATATATTAATACTATTATTAATACTCTTTTGCTTATAATTGGGAGATAAGATGTGCAGGCATTGGGACACAAAGATTCACCTTCCTCTAATGGAAATGTCGAAGGGGCTATTTAAGAAGGTATGGGAGAGAGCAGATTGGAGGAAGTGATATCTTGTGGGACTGCTATTCTGGGAGGTTGGGTAGGGGAATAACGGGGGGGAAAATGATTTTAACTCAAAATCTGGTGGAAATGAATGATGCAAAACAGAAGTTAATAAAGTATTTGCTTAAAAAAAAGTAAAAATTAACAGGTCTTCACAATGCATTGAATATGGGGAGGGGGGACAGAGAAAAAGAGAGAGAGAGAGAGAGAGAGAGAGAGAGAGAGAGAGAGAGAGAGAAGGTTGATATCTAGATTGTGAACCAGAGTAACTAGGAAACTATAAGAGAAACTATAAAACTAATAATAGTAATAGGAAAGTTCAGAAGGGTAGAAGATTCGAGGAGAGAGATAATGAGTTCAGTTTGGGATATGTTGAATATGTCTACAAGTCAAGATTTCTGAGAGTCTGTTGGGGAAGAGTCTGGAAGTTAAGCGAAAGGTTTACTGTTGTTCTTGAGTTCTGTCTTAGTCATGTCTGACTCTTTGTGACTCCATTTGGGGCTTTCTTGGCAAAAATATTTGTAATGGTTTGCCATTTCCTTGTGCAGCCCATTTTATAGATGAGAAAACTGAGGCAAGTAGGCTTAAGTGACTTGCCCAGGGTCACATAACTAGTAAATGTTTGAAATCAGATTTGAACTTATGAATATGAATTGTCTTGACGTCAGGCCCAGAACTTTATCCATTGTGTCACCTAGCTGCACAAGAGAAAGGCAACTCTATTGGATCAGTAGATTTGAGAATCATCAGCAGAGAAAATATTTGTATGTCTTTTTTACATAGTTATATCCTCTTCTCCCTGTTGCCTCTATTGTTTCTTTTGAATTAGCTGCTCCTTTCCAGAGACATTGCTGTCATGGGTCTCATCCAGGTCTCAGTGACCTCAATAAAGCTTAATTTGTTCTAGCTCCTAGCTCACCTTGCTTGTTACTAATATTCAATACAGTTGTGTACAGACATTTAAGGTCAAGGATTTTATTATTGGCGCTTTTCTTGGATTTTTGTCTCCTGCAAATTTCTCCATATCTCTATTGCTATTCTTCTTCCTACATTATAGTTAATCTCTATGGAATCTAGCATAGTATATATTCAGAGACATTTTCTGCCTCCCCATATTGTTTAGTTTAAATCCCTTTTGATTAGATTTGTAACAGTTCTGGCAAACAACTTAGTTGTTGTTATGTGCCCTGGTCAGGAATTTGTTTTTCCTACATTTTAAGTTATGATGTAGAAATCCAAAACCCATTCTCAGATACCATCTTCTTAACCAGTTGCTCACTTTTAAGTTCATCCTTTTTTATATTCTTCTAAGGCCTTTATTTACCATTGGCAGTAATAATGAAAACACCACATTTGCGCCCAAAGTCTTCAGGTTTTTGTTTTTGGCAGGACTGTCTATACTCATTCTGGCAGCACTTTTTGTGTTCACACCAATCACCAGATGTCAGTAAGAGACATGAAGTTTGATAAGCATTCAATCATATCTTGAATATATACCCTAGGAAGACAGGAGGCCTCTTTATTGTTGTTATCAGGCTGACCAATATCTCTTTAATACTCTGTAGCAAAGTAACTAATCATCATTACTTGTCTTTATTTCCTTCAGGGTGATACTGGGCGAGCCCTCACCTTACATCAGCTGGCTATATACATCATTGTTCCTTAGAATAGATGTAGTTGCTTCTTTTTTAGGGGATTGAATTTTCTCTTCTTGAGAGTTTCATATTCTTCATCCTTATCTCTAAGTATTCAGTGGTCCTTCTTCCTTTTTTTCTCTATTTGGTATTTCACTCTCTAGTCAGTTAAAGGAAAATGAGAGTTCCCCTCTTCCTTTAAGATTATTTTCCTCTTTGTTTTCAAACTGAATCCTTCTTTCATTGTCATGATAGCCTAGAGAATGAAGAGGCCTTGATCTTTAATCCTCTTGCTTAATCCTTTTCTTCAAGGAGGGAAACTGGCCTGTACTTTTTATTTACAAATGGGAATCAAGTATTTTATACATTCTTTGGTAAATTTAAATGGAATTCCTCTGTCTCTTCTTGCTGACTTTTATTGATATTATTAGAAATACTGATGATTAGTATGGATTTATTTTATATATGACAAAACTGCTAAAGTTGTTCAGTGTGTCAATTTTAAAATACCTCTTTAGGTAGACTATCATATTATCTCTGAGGACTGATTTTATTTCTTTATCTATTATAATTTATTTTTCTTTTCTTATTGTTATAGTCAGAATTTCTACTACTTTGCCAAATAGAACTGGTGACAATTGATATACTCATTAATTTATTGTAAAGGATCTTAGGTTATCTCTGCTACAAATATTAGCTTGACTTTAGACATATTTCATTAATAACTTTATTTTTTCTGTTTTCATGTATGTATATATATGTATATACACACATACACACACACACACACACACACACACACACACATATATATATAACTTTGTTTTCCCATTAGTATTTTTCTACTTATATGTAAAGATAGTTTTTGTTTTGTTTTTTTTTTGTTTGTTTTTATTTTTTGTTTTTCTTGTTTTGCTTTTTGGAGGGCAATTGGTGTTGTGACTTACCCACAGTCACATGACTAGTAATTGTGTCAAGTATCTGAGGCCAAATTTGAACTCAGGTCCTCCTGACTCCAGGGCCAGTGCTCTATTCACTGGGCCACCTAGCTGCCCCATAAAGATAGTTTTTAATATACACTTTGCTAAAATGTTGATTTCCAAACTCTCCTCCCCCCTCCCCAAGATAGCAATCAATATGATATATGTTATACACGTAAAATCATATCAAATATATTTCTACATTACTCATATTGTCAAAAAAGAATCAGAACAAAAAGGAAAAACCACAAGAAAGAAAAAAAAAGTGAAAATATTATGCTTTGACCTACAATCAGACTCCATAGGTCTTTCTCTGGATTTGGATAGCATTTTGCATCATGAGAGTTTTGGGACTGTCTTGGATTGTTGTACTGCTGAGAAGAGCTAAATCTATCATAGATGATCACTGCACAATGTTGCTGTTGTAATGAACAATGTTCTCTTGGTTTTTCTCACTTCACTAAGCATCAGTTCATGTCTTTCCAGGTTTTTCTGAAATCTATCTGCTCATCATTTCTTATAGCACAAAAGTATCACATTACATCCAATGTTCAACTGTTTCCCCAATTGAGGGTAATGCCCTCAATTTCTAATTCTTGTCCACCACAAAAAGAGCTACTATAAATATTTTTTTTACATGTGAGTACTTTTCTCTTTTTTATATCTTTGGGATACAGACCTAGGTATTGATGGATCAAAGGGTATGCACAGTTTTAAAGTCCTTTGGGCATAGTTCTAAATTGCTCTTGAGAAGGGTTAGGTCACTTCACAACTCTAGCAACAAATCATTAGTGTTCCAATTTTTCCACATCTCCAACATTTATCATTTTGATTTTCTGTCATATCATCCAATCTGAGAGGTGTGAGGTAGTGCCTCAGAGTTGTTTTAATTTTCATTTCTCTAATCAATATTGATTTAGAGCATTTTATATGACTATAGATAACTTTAATTTCTTCATGTAAAACCTGACTGTTCATATCTTTTGACCATTTATCAACTGGGGAATGATATATTCTTTTAGATTTAACTCAGTTCTCTTTTTTCTTTTTCTTTTTTTTAAACAAATGCTTTATTAACTTCTGTTTTACATCATTCATTTCTGCCAGATTTTGAGTTACAATCATTTTCCCCCCGTTATTCCCCTACCCAACCTCCCAGAATAGCAGTCCCACAAGATATCACTTCCTCCAATCTGCTCTCTCCCATACCTTCTTAAATAGCCCCTTCGACATTTCCATTAGAGGAAGGTGAATCTTTGTGTCCCAATGCCTGCACGTCTTATCTCCCAATTATAAGCAAAAGAGTATTAATAATAGTATTAATATATATTTGAAACATTTAATGTTAAGACCTCGAATTTCAGATCCATTTCCTTCCTCCCTTGTCACCCATTCCCTCTGGGGAGATAAGTAATTCAGTATATGTTGTACATGTCTAGCTATGCAAAACAATATCATAGTAGATATATTGTACAATGTTGCTTATAACTCCCTCCCACTCATCCCACCCCCCACCTGGTCCATTCCCTACATGATCCTGTCCCTCTTCTATAGTAGGTACTTCCAACTTCTCCTCCCTCCCCCCTTCTATAGTGGGTACTTCCAACCTCTCCTTCCCCCTATTCTGTTGCAGGTTGAGATATCCCATTTAGTATTATGTCATTCTCTCCCTGAACCTAATTCAATGAGAGTATGGTTTTGCCTTTTTTGCCTTCCTATTCTCCTCCCCCCTTGCAACCACTTCCCCTTGCTTCTTCTACATGAGATAGTTTACCTTACCCTGTGTCTCCCCATCTCTTCTTGCCACTTTCCTCTCTCAGCTCATAATTTCATCCCTTGAGTATTCTCCCTTCCCAACAAATTCAACCTATGCCCTCTATCCATATATAACTGTAACGATATACACACACATTCACATATGTATTCATATGACCACACACCCTTCTTCCATTGTTTTCACAGTGAGAAAGATATCATCAGTCACAGTTATTGCTTTTCCATATAGGAATGTAAATAGTTCAACTTTGATAAGTTCCTTTTGATTACTTTTCCCTGATTACCTTTTCAAGAATCTCTTCCTTCTTGTGTCTGAATGTCAAATTTTCTATTCAACTCTTTATTTTTCCTCAAGAATGCTTGAAAGTCCTCTATTCCACTGAATGACCATATTTTCCCCTGAAACAAAATACTCAGTTTTGCTGGGTAGGTGACCCTTGGGTTCATTCCCAGTTCTTTTGCCCTCTGGAATATCATATTCCATGCCCTTCTATCCCTCAGTGTAGAAGCTGCCAGGTCCTGGGCTATTCTGATTGTGTTCCCACAATATTGAAATTGTTTCTTCCTGGCTGCTTGTAGCATTTTCTCCTTGATCTGGGGATTCTGGAACCTGGCTATAATATTTCTGGGAGTTTTCTTTTTGGGATCTTTTTCAGGAGGTGATCTATGGATTCTTTCAACCTCTATTTTGCCCTCTGGATCTAAAACATCAGGGCAATTTTCCTTGAGAATTTCTTGAAGGATGATTTCTGGATTCTTTCTTTGATCATGGTTTTCAGATAGAACAATAATTTTTAGATTGTCTCTCCTGGATCTATTTTCCAGGTCAGTGATTTTTTTTTAACAAATGCTTTATTAACTTCAGTTTTACATCATTCATTTCCACCAGATTTTGAGTTACAATCATTTTCCCCCCATTATTCCCCTACCCAACCTCCCTGAATAGCAGTCCCACAAGATATCGTTCCTCCAATCTGCTCTCTCTCATACCTTCTCCCATACCCCCTTCGACTTTTCCATTAGAGGAAGGTGAATCTTTGTATCCCAATGCCTGCACATCTTACCTCCCAATTATAAGCAAAAGAGTATTAATAATAGTATTTATATGTATATATATATATATATATATATATACATATTTGAAACATTTAATGTTACGACCTCGAATTTCAGATCCATTTCCTTCCTCCCTTGTCACACATTCCTTCTTGGGAGATAAATAATTCAGTATATGTTGTACATGTCTAGCTATGCAAAACATTATCATGGTAGATATATTGTACAAGGCTGCTTATAATTCCCTCCCACTCATCCCACCCCCCACCTGGTCCATTCCCTACATGATCGTGTCCCTCTTCTATAGTGGGTACTTCCAACCTCCCCTCACCCCAAGGATGCCCTCCTTTCATCCCCCTTCCCCCTATCCTGCTGCAGGTTGAGATATGCCATTTAGTATGTATGTCATTTTCTCCCTGAACCAAATTCAATGTGAATGTGGTTTTGCCTTTTTAGCCTTCCTTATTCTCCCCGTCCTTTGCAACCACTTCCCCTACATGAGATAGTTTACCCTACCATGTCTCTCCCCATCTCCTCTTGCCACTTTCCTCTCTCACCTCATAATTTCATCCCTTGAGTATTCTCCCTTTCCAACAAATTCAACCTATGCCCTCTATCCATATATAACTGTAACCATATACACACACATTCACATATGTATTCATATGACCACACCCCTTTCTTCCATTATTTTCAAAGTGAGAAAGATATCATCAGTCACAGATATTGCTTTTCCATATAGGAATGTAAATAGTTCAATTTTGATAAGTTCCTTTTGATTTTTTTTCCCTGATTACCTTCTCAGGCATCTCTTACTTCTTGCGTCTGGATGTCAAATTTTCTATTCAACTCTGGTTTTTTCCTCAAGAATGCTTGAAAGTCCTCTATTCCACTGAATGACCATATTTTCCCCTGAAACAAAATACTCAGTTTTGCTGGGTAGGTGACCCTTGGGTTCATTCCCAGTTCTTTTGCCCTCTGGAATATCATATTCCATGCCCTTCGATCCCTCAGTGTAGAAGCTGCCAGGTCCTGGGCTATTCTGATTGTGTTTCCACAATATTGAAATTGTTTCTTCCTGGCTGCTTGTAGTATTTTCTCCTTGATCTGGGGATTCTGGAACCTGGCTATAATATTTCTGGGAGTTTTCTTTTTGGGATCTTTTTCAGGAGGTGATCTGTGGATTCTTTCAACCTCTATTTTGCCCTCTGGATCTAAAACATCAGGGCAATTTTCCTTGAGAATTTCTTGAAGGGTGATTTCTAGGTTCTTTCTTTGATCATGGCTTTCAGGTAGTCCAATAATTTTTAAATTGTCTCTCCTGGATCTATTTTCCAGGTCAGTGGTTTTTCCCATGAGATATTTCACATTGCCTTCTAATCTTTCCTTTGTTTGGATCTGCTTAACAGCATCTTGATTTCTCATAAAGTCATTAGCTTCCATTTGCTCCAGTCTAACTCTGAAGGAATGAATCTCCTCAGTGAACTTTTGAGATTCTTTTTCCATCTGGCAAATTCGACTTTTTAAGGCATTCTTCTCCTCATTGCCCTTTTGGGCCTCCTTTGCCATTTGAGCTAGTCTATTCTTTAAGGTGTTGTTTTCCTCAGTCAGGCTGTTGACCCTCATTTCATACTTTTCCTGCATCCTTCTCATTTCTCTTTCCAATTTTTCCTCCACTTCTCTTATTTGATTTTTAAAGTCCTTCTTAAGGTCCTCTATGGCCTGCAACCCGCTCATGTTTTCCCCTGGGGCTTTTGGAGCAGGACTTCTGACCTCACAGTCCTTTTCCCGCTCTATGCCCCCAAAATAGGAGTCTAGGGTTGCATTTTTCTGTTTCCTTTGCCTTGGCATGTTGCCACTTAATTGCTTGACTTTTGGGCTTGTTGCCACACTATGGCTTTAAGGCCAGATAGAGGAATTTTCGTCCTGAATGTGTGGGGGGCAACTTCCGTTTCTGGCAAGCTGTAAACCCACCCACAACTTCTACCCTAGATGACAATCCAGATCCAGGGAGGTTAAAGCAAGAGCTATTACCCCCCCAAGACTGATCGCTGGATCTCCCCACGATTTGTAGGCTGGGAACCGGAAATGCCTATGAAAACTACAAAATGGCGTGTCTTCTCAGTGGTTTCTAGCCCCCAGGGGAGGGAGCTGACGCATTCCCCAAATACAGGTCCCAAAGTCCATAGGACACTAACCTCTTACTTTGTCCTAGGCATGTCTATGTTGATAATTCTGGAGTTGCCACAGCTCCTGGTGTTCTGGGCTTCCTCCAGCTGGCTGCTGGCCCTGCCGCCCTGGGGCTAAAACCTCGGCTCATGCGGACCTGGGCTCGGCTCGGCTGGGCTCCTGCGCTCTGTGCTCTGCACATTGCCGGCTCCCAGACCGCTACACTGGTCCTTCCTGCAGGGCTGCTGAGCTGTCCTCAGCGGGAGGTTAGCTTCTCTGTGTCGTTCTGTGGGTGCTGGAGCTCCAGAAGTTGTTCAGAGTCCTTTTTTACATAGTTTGTGGGGAATCTGGGGGCAGAGAGGCTTGGACGAGCTGGTTCTACTCCGCCATCTTGGCTCCGCCCCCCAGTGTTTTTTTTTTCATGAGATATTTCACATTGCCTTCTATTCTTTCATTTGTTTGGATCTGTTTAACAACATCTTTATTTCTCATAAAGTCACTAGCTTCCATTGGCTCCAGTCTAATTCTGAAGGAATGGTTCTCCTCAGTGAGCTTTTGAGATTCTTTTTCCATCTGGCAAATTCGGCTTTTTAAGGCATTCTTCTCCTCATTGCCTTTTTGAGCCTCTTTTGCCATTTGTGAATTAGTCTATTTTTTAAGGTGTTATGTGCCTCAGTCAGGCTGTTGACTGTCATTTCATACTTTTCATGCATCTTTTTCATTTCCCTTCCAAATTTTCATCCACTTCTCTTATCTGCTCCTTAAGGTCCTCTATGGCCTATAACCAGCTCGTATTTTCATTTGCGGCTTTTGGTGCAGGATTTCTGACCTCACAGTCCTCCTCCTGTTCCATGCTTTGATCCCCTTTGCCCCCAAAATAGGAGTCTAATGTTGCATTTTTCTGTTTATTTTGTCTCCTTTGCCTAGGCATGTAGGCACTTAATTACTTGACTTGTGGGCTTGTTTCCACATTAGGACTTTCCCACCAGCCAGGGGAACTTCCATCCCAAACATTGGGGTTTTCTCAACTTCTAGAGGTATTAGTTGGGTGGCTTCTGTGAAGCCTCCACACACTCTGGCAAGCTGGTCACAAACCCCAAGACCTCCACCCCAGACCACAATCCAGATCCAAGAAGGGTAAAGCAAGAGTGATTACCGCCCCCCAAATTGATCCCCGGAACCTCCTATAGTTTGCAAGCCAAGAGCTGAAGCTGCAACACGGCAATGTGGCACAAGCTGCACAGACTCCTCCAGGGCTTCTTGCCCCCAGGTGTAGAAGCTGACACAGTCTCCCAACCACTCCCAAAGTCCATAGGGCACTGACCTCTCACTTTGTCCTAGGCATCTATGTGCTGATAATTCTGGAAATGGCACAGCTCCTGGTGTTCTGGGGTCCTTCCAGCTGATGCTGGTCTGGCTGCCCTCAGGCTAAAACTGTGACTCAGGTGGGCCTGGGCTCGGCTCCCAGAGCATATTGCTCAGCTCCCAGAGTGTTGCCCTGTGCTGTGCTGGCCGCTCCCTGCCTGGCTGCCTGCCTGTCCTCAGTGGGAGGTTAGCTTCTCTGTGTTGTTCTGTGGGTTCTGGAGATCCAGAGGTCATTCAGAGTCCCCCTTTTACATAATTTTGAAGGGGTGTGCATTGGAGCTCAGTGGAAATGCTGTTTTTACTCCACCATCTTGACTCTGCCCCTAACTTTCTTTTTCTATTTTGATTCTCTCCCTAGTTTATGTGTCAATAATATAACTATAACATAGAAGGAAAATGGTAGAATTTCTTCTCTTGCTATTTTTGCAAATAATGGATGTAATATTGGAACTTTTTTGAAGGTTTGTTATAGAATTAATTTGTGAAATCATCTGATCCTGATGTCTTCTCTTTTCAAAGTTCCTTTTTGCCTTTTCAACTTCTTCCTCTCTAATTTGTTGTTTACATTCTTTATTCTATGATCTATCAATCTGTGTATTTTATATTTTTGTAAATATTAATTTCTTTCATTTAACTAATTGACTTTCTTGGCATGTTGGCAAAATTGTCTTTCATATACTTTATTTCTTCTCCAATTGTTGCAAATTATCCTCTTTCATTTTCTAATATTCCAAATAATTTGTTTAATATTGGAATTAATTCACCTTTAAATGTTTCATAGGATTCATTTATAAATCTTTCTTGTCCTGGTGCTTTTTATTAGGGATTTCATTTATGGCCTGTTCATTTCATTTTTCTAAAATAGATGTATTTATAGATTTTATTTCCTTTTATGCTAATCTATAGATTGCATTTTTGTAAATATTCTTCAATTTCAATTAAATTGTTAAATTTACTGGCATTTAATTGGGCAAAATGATTATGATTGCTTTGATTTCATCTTCATTAGTGGTATATTCACCCTTTCCATTTTTAATACTAGTGATTTGTTTCTCTCTTTTTAAAATAACATTAACCAATGGTTTATCTATTTTTTTCATAAAATCAAATCCTAGTTTTTTTACTTATTAATTCAATATTTTTAAACTCGATTTCATTAATCTCACCTTTAATTGTTAGGATTTCCAATTTAGCACTCAACTGGGGATTTTTAATTTGTCCTTTTTTCTAGGTTTTTTTTTAAATTGCATACCCAATTAATTGGTGTGGTCTTTTTTCGATTGATATCAACATTTAGAGATATAAATTTTCCTCTGATTACTGTTTTTGTTGTATCCCATAGGTTTCATGTGTTGTTTCATTTTCATCTTTCTCTTTAATGAAGTTATTTTTTTGTTTGTATGATTTGTTACTTAACCTATTCATTTTTATTCTTTTTTGGAGGGCAAGTGGAGTTAAGTAACTTGCCCAAGGTCACCCGGCTAGGTTTTTTTTTTGTTTGTGTGTGTGTTAAGTGTCAGAGGCCAGATCCAAACTCAGGTCCTTTTGACTCCAGGGCCGATACTCTCCTCACTGTGCCATGTAGCTGCCCCTAACCTATTCATTTTTAAGATTAGGTTGTTTTAATCTATGTTTCCATTATCCTTATCAAATATGATTTTTATTACATTGTGTTCTTAAAAGTATGCTTTCAATATTTTTGTTGTTCTGCTTTTAGCTATAACAATATTAGGCACAAATATACAGTCAGTTTTTATAAAGGTACCATCAATCACTGGAGAAAAAGGTGTGTTCCCATTCAATTCTCCCTAGATAGCTATTATGCCTAGTTGTTTTAAATTCTATTCACTTCTTTGACTTCTTTCTTATCTTTTGGTTAGATTTTTTCTAGTTCTGAGAAGAGGAGATTAAGGACCCTGTTATCTATTTCCACCTGTAATTCACTTAACTTTTATTTTAAAAATTTGGATGCTCGGGGACACCTAGGTGGCGCAGTGAGTAGAGCGCTGGCCCTGGAGTCAGAAGGACCTGAGTTTGGTTCCAGCCTCAGACACTTAACACACACAAACCAAAAAACCTAGCTGTGTGACCTTGGGCAAGTTACTTAACCCCAATTGCCCTCCAAAAAGCAAAAAAATAAAAATAAAATTAAAATAAAAATAAGGAAATCTCATATAAATAAAAAAAACCAAAAAAAAAATTTGGATGCTATCGATTTGATGAATATAGGTTTAGTAGTATTATTGCTTCAATGTCTGTGGTAACTCTCTTTTAATTAAATATATTTTAGCTTTAAGTTTGAGATCATGTTTTCTACCCCAGATATTTTTTATCAGCTGAAGTATAATAAATTCTATGCCAAATCTCTATTTTAGTTCTGTGGCCTACAAGTAGTGGTATGTGAATGCAATGGAATACTATTGTGCAATAAGAAATGATGAACAGTCAGATTTCAGGAAAAACCTGGAAAGACTTGCATGAACTGATGCAAAGTAAAATGAGCAGAACTAGGAAAATATTTTACATAGAATCAGTGAAATTATGTGATCAGCTATGAATGACTCAGTTCTTCTCAGCAAGATAGTAATCCAAGACAGGAACTTATGGACTCTGAATGCAGAATGAAACATATTTTTTCACTTACTTTATTCTTTTTTTTCTTTTTTATGTTTCTTCTTTCACAATTGTGACTAATATGGAAATGTGTTTTACATGATAGCAGATGTATAACCTATATCAAATTGCCTACCATTTTAAGAAGTACAGAGGGGAAGGAAGGAGGGAGAAAAAGTTGAGAGTCAGAATCTTATATAAATGAATGCTAAAAGTTTTCCTGACATGTAATTGGGGAAAATACTATTTAAAGAATCTCTTCCTTATCCTTTCTCTTTCCTTTCCTATTCCTTATTCTACCCACCCCTTTAAAAGTCCCTCCCTTATTCTCTCCTTCCACCTCCATGAATTTTGATCTACACACCCTTCTAAAAGTCCCTCCTTTACCCTGTCTTGTTTTGCTTCTGATTTATTTCTTCCTGAATTTATCCTCCAAAACAAATGCAAGAACTTTATAAAAACAACTCAAGTCCTTCTCTTTTTTCTTCACCTCCTGAAATCTTTCTAAATCTTCACTGCTCATGCTTTCTCATGCTCATACATTTTATATACTGAGATAGCAAA
This sequence comes from Gymnobelideus leadbeateri, assembly GCA_011680675.1. Lineage (NCBI taxonomy): Eukaryota > Metazoa > Chordata > Mammalia > Diprotodontia > Petauridae > Gymnobelideus > Gymnobelideus leadbeateri. The sequence goes on along the minus strand of WOXC01008944.1, from coordinate 411,326 downwards.
GCAACAAACCCAAAGTATTTTTTGTGAATACCTCACATACATGACAAGAGCAGAGAGGGGACAATTGCTCAAAGCCCAACACAACAATGGATCCCCATACTTCATAATCTTTACCAATATTTCCCCAGTGGACAATGTTGACTCTGACCACAAACTTTACTGTCTTTTACCAAATGTTATATCATCAATATCCTGTTTCCACACTGTGGATAAATGTTCCATCACCAGACCTCTATTTCCATACTTCCAGACAGGGAGTCAGAGAGTTAGATTCCTGCCTCAGACACTTACTAACTTTTTGACCCTTGGCAAACAATTTAATCCCTCAGTTTCAGTTTCTGCATATGTAAAATAAAATAATGGCAACTACATCATGGGATTTCTGTGAAAATAAAATGAAATAGTCAATATATAGTGCTCTGCAAATCTTAAGGCACTATATAAGTGTTAGGTATTATTATTACTATAATTCCACTCAATTAATAAACAAATATTTATTAAGTGCCTACTAAGAGCCAAGCACAGTAGTTACTAAGCACACAAAGACCCTGTTAGGACAATCTTGACTTTTTATGGACCTCACACTCTATTGGAAGCACTCTCTCTCTGTCTGCTAAATTTTAAATGCATTATGTTTCTTCTGTGAAAATATAAAATTAGATAAGATATTAAGACAGATGTAACTATGGAGATAACTTTATTCAATGATCTACTAGCTTTTGACTCCAAGCAAAAGCTAAAATCTGTAGTCATATGTTCTCCCATGTGTTTACCAGTGTCCTAGATTTTATTCTTTGTATTTGTGTTTGTAAGGCCATCACAATGGTTGACATATTGGAGGTGCTTACAATAATGTTTATTAATTGATTTGTATTTTATGAGGAAGGCCCTTATTGACCAGGGTAGGAGTGGGAGGGATTATATGGAGGAGTGTATAAATGACCTATACTTCACCATCCCTTGCTATAACAGTTAGTCATTTGAACAGCAATACCCCACAAGAGGAAGGTGGCTTATTCAATAGTCCCCAAATAATTTTATCTTCCAGGAAAATTCTTAACCATTGGACGATACTATGCATCATGGTGGGGAGCAGGGGCAGAGGAGCAGAATTGCATAGGACTCCACAGAAAAGAGGAACTCATGGGAATATTGAAGTGTTATTCCAATAGAAAACCTGAGTTCTATTTCCTTCTAGGGAAAGCACATCAACTCTTTGAGTGCTATATGTGTTTTGGGTATTTGCTGATGAGCTCCTGTGTGTCTTTTGAAAGTCTTCTGTGTTTTATCGGTTTAGGGACTCCTATGAATTTGTGCCTTTTTCATTTTCTGTGTGGTAAAATAAATGTTATCTCATGCCTGGAAAACTAACAATAAAGTCACAACATCTATATTTTGTGATGTTTCCACAACTAAAAGTGGAGAAGGATGCACTCATTATTTCTAAGGTTCCTTCCAACACTAAATCCATGATTATATGTATGTATTTAGTAAATTTCATCTTGGTTCCAGCAGAGGCTAATTTGTGAAGTTCTCTTTTTTATTCAGTTGTATCAGGTACCCCCAGATAGTGTTAAGGGACTATGGGGATAAGAGAAGCATGTTTTCATTTAATTATTGTAAAGGCTGGTAATGTTGTGATCTTATGATTCCAACATAAGTGGAGAAAATTAAACGGTATTATTTTAAAATTTAATTTTGCACATATTTTCAAATTTCCCTTCAATCTTGTTTATACTCACATTTTTGACCTACAATAATGTCAATGATAGCAAAATTCTATTTTTGTAGGAAGGGTCAAAACTGAGGTCATTCCGTCAAGAGTTTCCCATAGAAAGAAATTGGCAATTTCCCAAAACAGGAGGCAGGAATCACCTTAAAATGCTTGTATTTTTGACTGAGAAGAAAATGTTCCTGTGCAAGTAAAGAACTTAAAAAGCACATTCATTTCACAGAGTAAGAAAGGAAGGCTGATGGGAAAGACACGCTCAGATAAGAAATTTGGGGAGATCCCTTAATCATCTGTCAAATTGTGGAATGACAGTAGGACTTATAAAGTTTGTACTTTGGAGGATTCACACCTACCTAATGGCATTCCAGCATGGTGGCTAAAGAAGTGGTCTTGAAGTCAGAGGTTCAATTTCCCCAATTGGCAAATTATTTAAACTCTCAGTGCATTAGGACAACTCTCTAAGAATAAAAATTGGAGAGAATCCGACAACCTCCATTGATAGGAGATAGTTCCCGATATTAAGGAAATGCCAGGGGTGGAGCCAAGATGGCAGAGTAGAAACAGCACTTCCAAGGTTCTCTCCCCCCCCCACTTCCAAACAATGTAAGAGGTGGACTCTGAACAACTTCTGGAGCTCCAGCACCCACAGAACAACACAGAGAAGCTAACCTCCTGCTGAGGACAGCCCAGCAGCCCTGCAGGGATCAGCCAGCACTGCACAAGGCAACACACTGGGAGCCAAGTGCACTGCTCTGGGAGCCCAGCCCAAGCCCCCAAGAGCCATCATTTTAGCCCCAGGGTGGCCAGGCCAGCAGCCAGCTGGAGGGACCCCAGAACACCAGCAGCTTTGGAGATTCCAAAATTATCAACACAGATATGCCTAGGACAAAATGAGAGGTTAGCGCCCCATGGACTTTGGGACCAGTACTTGCAGCATGAGTTGGCTTTTTCCCCTAGGGGCAAGAAGCAGAGATTTTGCAGCTTCAGTGGCAGCTTCAGCTCCTGGTCTGCAAACTGTAGGGAGATCCAGCAATCAGTCTGGGGGTTAATCGCTCTTGCTTTAACTTGCTGGCATCTGGATTGTGGTCTGGCGGGGGCGGGGGGGGGGAGATATGGGGTGGGTATCCAGCTTGCCAGAGTGTATGGAGGCATTACAGAGGCCAACCAACTAATACATCTGGAAGTTGTGAAGACACCAACGTTTAGGACAGAAGCTCCCCTGGCTGGTGGCAGAGTCCTACTGTGTCAACAAGACCCCAAATCAAGTAATTAAGTGACAACATGCCTAGGCAAAGGAAACAAATTAACAGAAAAATGCAACATTAGACTCATATTTTGGGGGCAAAGAGGATCACACCATGGAACAGGAGTAGGTCTAAGGTCAGAACTCTTGCACCAAAAGCCCCATATGAAAATATGAGCGGGTTACAGGGCACAGAGGGCCTTAAGAAGGATTTTAAAAACCAAATAAGAGAAGAGGAGGGAGGGCGGGGCCAAGATGGCGGAAAGGAAGCAGTAACCTCGCTGAGCTCCTCTGTCACTAAGTCCAAAAGGGTAAATCTGAGCGGATTCCGGAGTGACGGAGCCCAGTGGAAGACAGAGTGTGGCAGAATCCAGCACAGGAGGTTGCCCAGAGTGTCTTCACAGGTCGAGCGCAGAGCGCGTGGGGTCTGCACAGCTCAGACCTAAGAGCAGGCAAGCAGACTACACCAGAGAGAGAAAAAGCCCCAGCCTGCAGACTTACCAAGGATGAATCGCAGTCATCTCGCAGAGGGAACAGATCATTGGAGCCAGGTAGGAGAGTCAGGCCCCCAGTGGAGAGAGTGGCTTCTCAGGCTGCATTCAGCCCCCAGCCTGGAAGTTTAGAAACTGCCTGCCTGCATAATACAGGGGCTGGAATGGCAAAGTAAATTCTAGCTGCTCAGATCCTCCCATCCCTCCTTCATGAAGCAGAAAACCCAAAGATAAGTCTCCCACCCAGATTGAAATCCCAAGTTAATGGAAATAGCCTCAGGCTTGAGAATCTACAAGAAAGGGTGTAACTGAGACAGCCAGGAATCTGAAGAGAAGAGAGGGAGGGGACCCAACAAGCCCCACCTCACCTCACCAACAAAAGCCTACTTATAGCCCAGGGGTATAGAGGCAGAAATCTGAAGTGGTCAGACTCATCCCCACCTACACATCTACATTCCTCACTGACTTCCCTGACTTAGCCATAAACTAGCCACCCAGAGGTATTCAAAGTCAAGGATCAGGCCCCAAACTCATAGCCTGAGACACTAAGAAACAGGAAGTCACAATGGGAAGGAAGGAAGCTGAAAAGGAGAAGGGGAAGGCAAGAAAGTCTATTTGAGTATACTATGCAGGGCAAGAACAACAAAACACACAGGACAATATAGACTCTCTGCCCACACCAGAGACCACAGAAGGAAACATGATCTGGTCTCAAGCCCAAATAGCATTACTGGAGGAGCTTAAGAAAAATTTTAAAGACCAAATCAGGGAGGCAATGACCAACTTGGAAAAAGAAAATACCTCCCTAAAAAAGGAACTTCAAAAACTAACTGAAGACCATAATTCACTAAAAATTAGATACAATCAAACTGAAACTCAGAACTCTATGATGCAGCAGGAGTCAATCGAAAAAAACAAGATGATCGAAAAATTGCAAGAAAATGTAAAATATCTCACTGGAAAAATAACTGACCTAGAGAACAGATCCAGGAGAGACAACCTAAGAATTATTGGTCTACCAGAAAGCCATGATGAGAAAAGCAGTCTAGACAACATCCTCCAAGAGATTGTCAAAGAAAACTGTCCTGAGGTCCTGGAATCAGAAGATAAAATAGCTATTGATAGAATTCACCGGACTCCTCCTGAAAGAGATCCCAAACTGAAAACTCCAAGAAATATAGTAGCCAAATTCCAGAATTATAAGATTAAAGAAAAAATTCTACAAGCAGCCAAAAAGAAACAATTCAAATATCGAGGAACTACAGTTAGGATCACACAGGACCTAGCAGCTTCTACATTAAAAGAGCGGAGGGACTGGAATTTGATATTTCGTAGGGCAAGAGAGCTAGGACTACAACCAAGGATTAACTACCCGGCAAAACTGAGCATAATCTTTCAGGCAAGGAGATGGACGTTTAATGAAGTAAGGGACTTCCAGACTTTCCTAATGAAAAAGCCAGAGCTCAATGGAAAATTTGATCTCCAATTACAAGACTCCAGAAGGACATAAAAAGAAACTAGGAGGTGACGGATTTCATAATTACCTGGAGAGACTTATACAAACTGATGCTGAGCGAGAAGAGTAGAATCAGAAGAAATTTGTATACAATCACAGACATACCATATCTGTGACGACCAACTATGACAGACTGGATACTTTTCAGCAATGCAGTGATATAAGTTAATCCCGAATGACTCAAGAAAGTGAGAAATGCACCATCCAGAGATATAACTAGAAAGAACTGAGCCTGAATCCTGATGGAAGCAAACTAAATGATCTTGTTCTTCCCATTGTTTGGTTTTACGTCTTCCTTACCATCTTTCATCCCACCTAGTACAATATGCCTTTGTAATTGGAATAATGTTTAATATGAATGCATTTGCAGACCCTATACTGTACTATATGCTGTCACGAGGGGAGGGGGGAGGAAAGTAAAGGAAATTTGAAAATCAAGGAACTATGGAATTGAATCTTGTTAACTGAAACTAAACTAATAAATTAATTTAAAAAAAAGAGAAGTGGAGGAAAAATTGGAAAGAGAAATGAGAAGGATGCAGGAAAAGTATGAAATGACAGTCAACAGCCTGACTGAGGAAAATAGCACTTTAAAAAATAGACTAACTCAAATGGCAAAGGAGGCTCAATAGGGCAATGAGGAGAAGAATGCCTTAAAAACCCGAATTTGCCAGATGGAAAAAGAATCTCAATAGCTCACTGAGGAGATTCATTCCTTCACAGTTAGACTGGAGCAAATGGAAGCTAGCGACTTTATGAGAAATCAAGATACTATTAAACAGATCCAAACAAATGAAAGAATAGAAGGCAATGTGAAATATCTCATGGGAAAAACTACTGACCTGGACAATAGATCCAGGAGAGATAATCTAAAAATTATTGGACTACCTGAAAGCCATGATCAAAGAAAGAACCTAGAAATCATCCTTCGAGAAATTCTCAAGGAAAATTGCCCTGATGTTTTAGACCCAGAGGACAAAATAGAGGTTGAAAGTATCCACAGATCACCTCCTGAAAAAGATACCAAAAAGAAAACTCCTAGGAATATTATAGCCAGGTTCCAGAATCCCCAGATCAAGGAGAAAATACTACAAGGAGCTAGGAAGAAACAATATCAATATTGTGGAAACACAATCAGAATAGCCCAGGACCTGGCAGCTTCTACACTGAGGGATCGAAAGGCATGGAATATCATATTCCAGAGGTCAAAAGAGCTGGGATTAAAACCAAGAATCACCTACCCAGCAAAACTGAATATCTTGTTTCAGGGGAAAATATGGTCATTCAGTGGAATGAAGGACTTTCAAGCATTCTTGGGGGAAAAAAATAGAGTTGAGTAGAAAATTTGACATTCAGACACAAGAAGCAAGAGATGCCTGAGAAGGTAATCAGGGAAAAGAAATCAAAAGGAACTTATCAAAGTTGAACTATTTACATTCCTACATGGAAAAACAATTATTGTGACTCATGAAACCTTCCTCATTAAGAAAATAATTGAAGAAGAGTATATGGGCATATGAATACATATGTGAATGTGTCTATATATGTTTACAGGTATACATGGATAGCGGGCACAAGTTGAATTTGGTGGGAAGGGATGATACTTAAGGGGCGAAGCTAAGAGGGGAGAGAGGAAACTGGCAAGACAAGATGGGGAGAGACAGGGTAGGGCAAACTATCTCATGTAGAAGAGGCAGGGGGAAGTAGTTGCAGGGGAGGGGAAGAACAGGAAGGCAAAAATGCAAAACCATATTCTCATTGAATTTGGCTCAGGGAGAGAATGACATATATACTAAATGGGATATCTCACCCTGCAGGAGAGTAGGGGGAAGGGGTTGAGAGGGGGGATGATGGAGGGGAAGGCATTCTGGAGGGAGGGGAGGTTGGAGGCACCCACTTTTGAAAAGGGACAGGATCAAAGTAGGGAATGGACCAAGTGGGGGGTGGGATGGGTGGGAGGCAAATATAAGCAGTCTTTTACAATATATCTACTATGGTAATGTTTTGCATAGCTATATATTTACAACACATACTGAATTGCTTATCTTCCTAGAGGGAGTGGGTGACAAGGGAGGAAGGGAATGGATCTGAAATTCGAAGTTTTAAAATTAAATGTTTCAAATGTATATAAATACTATTATTTACTATTTTGCATGTAATTGGGAGATAAGATGTTCAGGCATTGGGGCACAGATATTCACCTTGCCCTAATGGCAAAGTCAAAGGGAGTATAAGATAAGATATAGGAGAGAGCAGATTGGATGAGGGGATATCTTGTGGGATGGCTATTCTTGGGTGGTGGGTAGGGAAAAAATGGGGAAAAATTGTAACTCAAAATCTGGCTGAAATGAATGATGTAAACCAGAAGTTAATAAAGCATTTGTTAAAAAAAAAAAAAAGGAAATGCCAAGTCTAGCCTGCCTCCTGCCCTTAACTAAGCCCACGCCCTTCCCCCAAAACATTATACAATCTCTCAGAAACAAAAACGCTGAGATAACCATCTGATGCAATGTCATGGGGGAGAAGTAGTAGGAAGACAAGTTTAGCTGAACTTTAATGTATTTGAAGAGAACTAAAAAGGTCGATTGGAGTCAGGTTGTGAAGGATATTAAATTTTAAATAGAATATGTCATCCTAGAGTTAAAATACGGAGTCAATGAAGTTTTGTAAGCAAGAGAATGGCATTATTAGGCCTGTATTTTAGAAATACCACTTTGGGGGCTAGAGAGATGTTGAAATGGAGGAGATAGAGACTTAGGACATGGAGGCTAATTAAGAAGATTGCTTCTAGTTTTATCCTTTATAACCAAGTCTAACAAGCCTAACTGGTTCTGTCAGGCAGATGCTTGAAAACAATGATAATATTCCCTCTCTCATGGCTCCCCCAATTTTTCTAATAGTATTAAAATAGATTTTATCTGTGTTAAATAGTGACAATTGATCCATAAGAAACAATTTATTTTATTTTATTTTTGGAGGGCAATTGGGGTTAAGTGACTTGCCCAAAGTCACAAGGCTAGTTTTTGTGTTAAGTGTCTGAGGCCGGATTTGAACTCAGGTCCTCCTGACTCGAGGGCTGGTGCTCTACTCACAGAGTTCCCTAGCCACCCCTAGAAAATTCTTTTTTTTAATAAGAAACAATTTATAAACACCTGAATCTCATGTGGTCAAATATTCACAGATTAGTTTTAACTGGCAGGATAGTGTTACAAATGCCTGGGCCCTCAACAGAGCTTAAAGGCAGGTTTCTCTAGTTATTACCATTCTGTAAATCTGGTGTTTACATTAAGCTGATATCCCATAAACACAATTTTGCTAAACTTGTTACATCTTTTCGTTAAAGACCATCCTGTCTATGTTTTGCAAGGAGTTGGATGACAATGGTATAATAGCTTTTTCCATCTTTAGCAAGTCTGACTCAGCAGCTAATAATTCATTTAGGCATGGGTTGAGGCAATGTGAGAGAAGAATCTTTGGTGCAGATCCTTTACAATGGCTTTTTGATAACTTGATGTTGATGTTTGGGGTCACTTATTAGGAATACTCCTGAGATTTTCAGAGACTCTCCCAAAAAAGTGAGTACTGGATTCATGTAATTAAACAAACAAAAATAACTAGGAAATTACACACTTTGGGTTAGAAAGTTGTTTCACATAACCATACTTGGTTTTACAGCCCTCCGAAAAGATAATTATTTATTAATCTCTTTTCTAGCCTTTTAGTAAAGTCTGTCAGAAGTCATAAACCCAACTGAACTAATTTTCTTGGAGAATACACATTCCTGTGGAAAGCTGACAAAAATTATTAATACAGATCCTTTTCACAAAGTGTAAGGAACCCAAGGGCACTAACTACAAGGGTCCTGTGGTCACTGACTGCCAGAATCCCATGACCACAATCAAGGGTTTCCTAGAAATAATAGGAAAGATTCAAAAGTTGTGTCAAATAGAAGACTGATGGCCATGAGACAGAGTCATCCCATACCTGACATTGAATGTATTCTGTAATTAAGACCTCTAGTTGTCTACAGCACAAGTAGATCCAGATAATATGTAACAGATTTTCTGACACAATAGGAAAGTCACACAGGTGCCCTAATGCCACAGAGCTATTTGCCTGTACCCTAGTAAGCAATTACTTGATATTGTCCATCTTCTGACATAATTGACTCTGAAACTGTCTTATCTGGATTAAGGAACATTAATGCCAAAGTCAGGTCTGAATTTGTTTTCTTTTATTTCGTTTTGTTCTCTGCCCACAGCCAGATGCATGTTGAAAGTGAGGTTGAAGGGGGCGGCTAGGTGGCACAGTGAGTAGAGCGCCGGCCCTGGAGTCAGAAGGACCTGAGTTCGGATCCAGCCTCAGACACTTAACACACACAAACAAAAACCTAGCTGTGTAACTTTGGGCAAGTTACTTAACCCCAATTGCCCTCCAAAAAGCAAAAAAAAAAAAAAGAAAGTGAGGTTGAAGATGCCATTTAGAGATGCTAATAACTGCTCACTTTTTGTTTTTCAAGCTACTATGATTTCATTAAAAGTGAGAACATTTTTTCCAAAAAATTAAGATCAAGCCCTGGTTAAAACAGTAGATGCATCTTAAACAATAACACTAGTAGAAAAATTTTAGAGAACTGCCAGAGGTTCAGAAAAGCTGTCACTCGTCCCTAGTCTCACAGTCAATATATGGCAGAATCAGGACCTGAGCCTGTCTGTATCTTCCTGAGACACTATGGTAGAGTGGATACCATACTGAAATGAAATAGGGGAATAGGGAAACAATTATGTCAGTACTTTTCATGTAAAAAGTCATTATTTTTCAATTAATAAGCATCAATTTTCTTTTCTTTTTCATAAAAGAATTCACTTTACAATCATTTATATCTCCTTCCTGCTATTATTTTTAAATGAAAAATAAAACCCTCATCACAAGTATACATGGTATACTAAAATATATTCTAAACTGTTCATGTATTGTAAGTCCATCCCTTCTCTTGTCAGGAGAGGAGTTGTGTGCTTCAACAGCAATCCTTTGAAATTGAAATTTGTTACTGCATTAATCAGAGTTCTAAAGCCTTTCAGAATTGTTTTCTTTTCCTCTACAACATTGTTGTAATTACTGAAATTGTTTTTTTTAAACAAATGCTTTATTAACTTCTGTTTTACATCATTCATTTCCGCCAGATTTTGAGTTACAATCATTTTCCCCCCGTTATTCCCCTACCCAAACTCCCAGAATAGCAGTCCCACAAGATATTGCTTCCTCCAATCTGCTCTCTCCCATACCTTCTCCCATACCCCCTTCGACTTTTCCATTAGAGGAAGGTGAATCTTTGTGTCCCAATGCCTGCACATCTTATCTCCCAATTATAAGCAAAAGAGTATTAGTAATAGTTTTTATATATATTTGAAACATTTAATGTTAAGACCTCGAATTTCAGATCCATTTCCTTCCTCCCTTGTCACCCATTCCCTCTGGGGAAATAAGTAATTCAGTATATGTTGTACATGTCTAGCTATGGAAAATAGTATCATAGTAGATATATTGTACAAGGCTGCTTATAATTCCCTCCCCCTCATCCCACCCCCACCTGGTCCATTCCCTACATGATCCTGTCCCTCTTCTATAGTGGGTACTTCCAACCTCCCCTCCCCCCAAGGATGCCCTCCCATCCATCATCCTCCTCTCATCCCCCTTCCCCCTATTCTGCTGCAGGTTGAGATATCCCATTTAGTATGTATGTCATTCTCTCCATGAACCAAATTCAATGAGAATGTGGTTTTGCCTTTTTTGCCTTCCTATTCTCCCCCTCCCTTGCAACCACTTGCCCTTGCTTCTTCTACATGAGATAGTTTACCCTACCCTGTCTCTCCCTATCTCCTCTTGCCACTTTCCTCTCTCAGCTCATAATTTCATCCCTTGAGTATTCTCCCTTCCCAACAAATTCAACCTATGCCCTCTATCCATATATAACTGTAACCATATACACACACGTTCACATATGTATTCATATGACCACACACCCTTCTTCAATTATTTTCGTAGTGAGGAAGATATCATCACTCACAGTTATTGCTTTTCCATATAAGAATGTAAATAGTTCAACTTTGATAAGATTTTTTGATTTCTTTTCCCTGATTACCTTCTCAGGCATCTCTTGCTTCTTGTGTCTGGATGTCAAATTTTCTATTCAATTCTGTTTTTTTTTTTCCTCAACAATGCTTGAAAGTCCTCTATTCCACGGAATGACCATATTTTCCCCTGAAACAAAATACTCAGTTTTGCTGGGTAGGTGACCCTTGGGTTCATTCCCAGTTCTTTTGCCCTCTGGAATATCATATTCCATGCCCTTCTCTCCCTCAGTGTAGAAGCTGCCAAGTCCTGGGCTATTCTGATTGTGTTTCTACACTATTGAAATTGTTTCTTCCTGGCTGCTTGTAGTATTTTCTCCTTGATCTGGGGATTCTGGAACCTGGCTATAATATTCCTAGGAGTTTTCTTTTTGGGATCGTTTTCAGGAGGTGATCTGTGGATTCTTTCAACCTCTATTTTGCCCTCTGGATCTAAAACATCAGGGAAATTTTCCTTGAGAATTTCTTGAAGGGTGATTTCTAGGTTCTTTCTTTGATCATGGCTTTCAGGTAGTCCAATAATTTTTAAATTGTCTCTCCGGGATCTATTTTCCAGGTCAGTGGTTTTTCCCATGAGATATTTCACATTGCCTTCTAATCTTTCATTTCTTTCGATCTGCTTAACAGCATCTTGATTTCTCATAAAGTCATTAGCTTACATTTGCTCCAATTTAACTCTGAAGGAATGAATCTCCTCAGTGAACTTTTGAGATTCTTTTTCCATCTGGCAAATTCGACTTTTTAAGGCATTCTTCTCCTCATTGCCCTTTTGGGCCTCCTTTGCCATTTGAGTTAGTCTATTTTTTAAGGTGTTGTTTTCCTCAGTCAGGCTGTTGACCCTCATTTCATACTTTTCCTGCATCCTTCTCATTTCTCTTTCCAATTTTTCCTCCACTTCTCTTATTTGATTTTTAAAGTCCCTCTTAAGGTCCTCTATGGCCTGCAACCCGCTCATGTTTTCCCCTGGGGCTTTTGGAGCAGGACTTCTGACCTCACAGTCCTTTTCCCGCTCTATGCCCCCAAAATAGGAGTCTAGGGTTGCATTTTTCTGTTTCCTTTGCCTTGGCATGTTGCCACTTAATTGCTTGACTTTTGGGCTTGTTGCCACACTATGGCTTTAAGGCCAGATAGAGGAATTTTCGTCCCGAACATGTGGGGGGCAACTTCCATTTCTGGCAAGGTGTAAACCCACCCACGACTTCCACTGTAGATCACAATCCAGATCCAGGGAGGTTAAAGCAAGAGTGATTACCCCCCAAGACTGATCGCTGGATCTCCCTACAATTTTCAGGCCAGGAGCTGGAGCTGCCTCTGAAAACTACAAAATGGTGTGTCTCCTCAGTGGCTTCTAGCCCCCAAGGGAGGGAGCCGACAACGCATTCCCCAAATACTGGTCCCAAAGTCCATAGGACACTAACGTCTTACTTTGTCCTAGGTATGTCTACGTTGATAATTCTGGAGTCACCACAGCTCCTGGTGTTCTGGGGTTCCTCCAGCCAGCTGCTGGCCCTGCCACCCTGGGGCTAAAACCTTGGTGCTGAGCTCGGCTCCCTGTGCTCTGCCTGCTGTGCACTCCCGGCTCCCAGACTGCTGTGCTGGTCCTTCCTGCAGGGCTGCTGGTCTGTCCTCAGCGGGAGGTTACCTTCTCTGTATTGTTTTGTGGGTGCTGGGGCTCCAGAAGTTGTTCAGAGTCCCCTTTCACATAGTTTGTGGGGAATCTGGGGGCAGAGTGGCTTGGATGAGTTGTTTCTACTCCGCCATCTTGGCTCTGCCCCACTGAAATTGTTTTTAAAAAAATTCTCCTAATCTTACAATGTTATTTTTTTCTCTTCCTTCTACCATATAACCCACAGAAAAAAACCAGTAATAACTGCATGATCAAGCAAAACAAATTCCCATTGGCCGTAGCCTACTCCTCAAGGCCAGACAGCTCTTGCTAAATTATCAAAGCCCTATGTCTAGCCACATATAGTACTAGAACCTAAACGTCTTATATTTAAACATTTAACTATGGATTATAAGGACCTGAGATTACAGATCTGACTAGTGCTTCAGAAATAATTTGAAACAGTGATTCTGACCACTTTTTAACTCCTGCAAGACAGTGGTTGAATTGTAATAATTTTTATATAATGGTTGACAGAGTGGATAATAACAGAAAGCAACTATGAATTCAGTAATATTTTTAAACAATTTTATTATTTCTTTAATTTATGAGAACCTCTATGTGCATTTCAAAAATAATCTAAATATGTTTATGATGTTAATCATGTTACATGTGGTACATGTCATTATTTATTATGAAAATTATGTTGAATATTTTATTTTGATTATATATTTAGTCCTATTTGAGGATCTCTTGACCACCAGTCCTATATCATTAACTATCTACTTGGCATTTCAAGTCGAATTTCCTGTGTCTTATACTAGACACATCCAAAACAGAACCTACCCCTCTTCTGAATTGCCCTGTTTCTATTAATGGCACTACCATCCTTCTAATCATTCATATTCACATCTGTGGAGTCAATCAAGATTCTTCACTCTTTACCTGTTGATTCTTTCTCTTTTGCATCTCACCCATCCATATTTTTCTCTCTACTCACACGCCCATCATTGGAATTCAATCCTCCATCATTTCTGACCTGAAGTTTTGCAGTAGTTTCATATTTAATCTCCTGCTCTTAAATGCCTCCCATCTCTATTTCATCCTCCACCCAATTGAAAATTATATATGCAAAGAACAAGACTGGCCATATTTATCCTTTGTTAAAAGACCTTCAGTGGCTCCTGACCATCTCTTGGAATAAGTATAAAATTCACTGTGTGGTGCTGAAACCTGGCTCCAACTTAGATGTTGTCCCCTCCATGCACTATATTGTTCTCAAACCAGTCTTTTGTTGTTCCTTTACCTTCTATCTCCATGCCTTTGTATATCCTATTCCCCATGCCTGGAATCCACTCCCTCCTCACCTTTCCTTGCTTTTTAGAACTCCTAGTTTCCTTCCAAACTAAGCCCAATCATCTCCTGCTATGTAAAGCCCCAAATTCTAGTGTTTCCAGTCATATTTTTCTTGAACATATTATGATGTGCAAGTATTATATCTTCCAATAATATTCTATTATTTGACAGATGGGACAGATTATTTTTTTTATCCTTGTATTTCTAGTGCATGCCTGGCACATTATAACAAATTAATTAAATTGAATTCATTTTAAAAGAACGATATTATTTAAAGAAGATCACTAATGGCAGAGCCAAGATGGCAGAGTAAAAGCAGGAATTTGCTTTAACTTCTGATTCAACCCCCTCCAATACTGTAAAAAAAAAATGATTCTTAACAAATTATCGAGCTACAGAATCCATAAAGTGACAGAGAGAAACAAATATCCCCCTGAAGGCAGCCTGGCAGGCCAACAGGAAGGGTCTATGACACCATTCTGGTAGCCGAGCTCAGTCCAGGGTGAGCTGTGAGGGCCTAGAACTGGGGCAGCCTCAACTAGTGGCACAGACCAGCCAGAGCATCTATGGCAATTTCCAGACTTCTCAACCCATAAACACCAAAGAAAGAAAAAGTTTGGGGTGGCTAGGTGGTGCAGTGAGTAAGAGCACCATCCCCGGAGATGGGGGTACCCAGGATCAGTTCTGGCCTCAGATACTTAACACACACACACACACACACACACACACACGCATGCACACGCACACGCACACATACACACACACACACACACACACAAAATGGCCTTGTAACCTTAGGCAAGTTACTTAATCACAATTGCTTTGGAAAGGAAAGGAAAGGAAAGGAAAGGAAAGGAAGGGAAGGGAAGGGAAGGGAAGGGAAGGGAAGGGAAGGGAAGGGAAGGGAAGGGAAGGGAAGGGAAGGGAAGGGAAGGGAAGGGAAGGGAAAGGAAAGGAAAGGAAAGGAAAGGAAAGGAAAGGAAAGGAAAGGAAAGGAAAGGAAAGGAAAGGAAAGGAAAGGAAAGGAAAGGAAAGGAAAGGAAAGGAAAGGAAAGGAAAGGAAAAGGTTGGTAGGGAACTCTGTTAGAACCCAGTGACTGAAGAGCATGGTCCAGTCACTGGCCTCAGGGTAAGAGGTGGCAGAGGTGTGGTGGATATAATTGCTGCTATGTGTCTGCCTCCAGAGCTATTGACCTACAGATTATATGAGGAGCAAGTGACCATTCAGAGGGTAATCACTCTTGCTTTGACATGGGTAACAGTCTTGGGTGGTGGTCTTGAGGTGTGTGGCTGAGTGGCAGAGTTTGTGGTGGCTATAGAGAGGGCGCCCTACTCATAGCTATGACAACATTTGTGAAAACCCCAGCAATTTGGGATACAACTCTCTCCACTCTGGAAGCAGAGTTCTACTGTGGCAAAGAGCTCAAAAGTCAAGCAATTTGTTGGCAAGATAAAGAAGCAGAGGAAATGCAGTCAGACCATAGAATCCATTTGCAAGGACAAAAAGCATCAAAGCATGGAACCAGAAGAAGACAACAAAGTCAAAACTCCTGTATCAAAAGCTTCTGAGAAAAATATGAATTGGTTACAGGCCATGGAGGAGCTCAAGAAGGATTTTGAAAATCAAGTAAGAGAAGTGGAGGGAAAATGGGAAGAGAAAGGAGAACTATGCAAAAAAATCAGGAAAAGTGAGTCAACTTGCTAAAGGAGACCCCAAAAAATACTGAAGAAAATAGCACCTTAGAAAATAGACTAGCTGAAATGGCAAAAGAGGCCCAAATAGCCAAAGAGGAGAAGAATGCCTTAAAAAGTCAAATTGCCCAGATGGAAAAGGAATTTCAAAAACTCACTAAAGAGAATAATTCCTACAAAATTAGATTGGAGCAAATGGAAGCTAATGACTTTACGAGAAATCAAGATACTATAAAACATATCCAAACAAATGAAAAAAAAAAATAGAAGGCAATGTGAAGTATCTCATTGGAAAAACGACTGACCTGGAAAATAGATCCAGGAGAGATCATTTAAAAATGATTGGACCACCTGAAAGTCATGATCAAAAAAGGAGCTTAGAAATCATCCTTCAAGAAATTCTCAAGGAAAATTGCCCTGATATTCTAGAAACAGAGGGAAAAATAGTGGTTGAAATGATTCACTCATTGCCTCTTGAAAGAGATCCTAAAAAGAAAACTCCTAGGAATATCATAGCCAAATTCCAGAGTTCCTAGGTCAAGGAGAAAATATTACAAGCTGTCAGGAAGAAACAATATGAGTATTGTGGAAACATGATCAGGATAACACAAGATCTAGCAGCTTCTACATTAAGGAATGAAAGGGTTTGGAATATGATATTCCAGAAGTCAAAGGTGCTAGGATTAAGACCAAGAGTCACCTACATAGCAAAACTGAATATTTTCCTTCAGGGGAAAATATGGTCATTCAATGAAATAGAGAACTTTCAAGTTTTCTTGATGAAAAAAAAAAACAGAGCTGAACAGAAAAATCTGATTGTTTTTTTTTTTTTTGCTTTTTTATTTTTTTTATTTTTTGGAGGGGGAAGGCAGGGCAGTTGGGGTTAAGTAACTTGCCCAAAGTCACATGGTGTTAAGTGTCTGAGGTCAAATTTGAACTCAGGTCCTCCTGACTGCCGGGCCGGTGCTCTATTCACTATGCCATCTAGCCACCCAAGAAAATATGACTTTCAAATACAAGAAGCAAGACAAACATGAGAAGATAAACAGGAAAAAGAAATCATAAAGAACTTATTATTGAGCTATTTACATTCTTATATGAAAAAGGGTAATTTTAATTCATGAGACTTTTGTCAGTATGAGAATAGTTGAAGGGAAAATATATAGGGGTGTGTGTGTGTGTGTGTGTGTGTGTGTGTGTGTGTGTGTGCACATACATTTATATGTATGTATACGAGGGTATACGTGTGTACATGTATACATAGACGAAGGGCACAGGATCAGTTGAATAGAAAGGGATGATATCTAAAAAATAAGATTAAGAGGAGAGAGTGGAATATAACAGGAGAAGGAGAAAGAAAGAGATAGATTAGGGTAAATTATGTCATATAAAAGAGGAAAGAGATAGCTGTTACAATGGAGGGGAAGAACAGGAAGGTGAAAGGGAATGGGCCAACCTTACTCCCATTGAATTTGGCTTAAAGAGGGAATAACATACACACTCAATAGGATATCTTACCCTATGGGAAATTAGGAGGGAAGGGGATAAAAGGGGGGATAATAGAAAGGAGGGCAGTTTGGGGGAGAGGGTAGTTAGAAGCAAAAACAATTAAAAAGGGACAGGGTCAAAGTAGGAAATAGACTAAATGGGGGACGGTATAGGATGGAGGGAAATATAGTTAGTCTTTCACAATATAACTACTATGGAAATGTTTTGCATAACTACACATGTACAATCTATATTGAATTGTTTATCTTCCCAGTGGGGGTGGGTGAGGAGGGAAGAAGGGAAAGAATCTGGAACTCAAAGTTTTAAAAACAAATGCTTAAAAAATGGTTTTGGGGTTTTTTTTTTTTCATTTGTTCGTTTTTTTACATGCAACTGGGATATAAGATATACAGGCACTGGGGTATAGAAATCCATCTTGCCCTACTAAAAAGTTAAATGGAATGGGGAAGGATATAAGAGAGAGCAGATTGGAGGAGGGGGTATTCAGTAGACTCGCTATCTTGGGGAGGGGGAAAGACAGGTATTAAATTTGTAACTCAAAATCTTGTGGATATGAATGTTGAAAACTAAAAATAAATGAATAAAAGATTAATATTTAAAAAGAAGATAATATATTAGAAAGAAAGAAAAAAATTACATGATAAATTTTTACTGATTGATCTTAGCCAAAATTCAAAATGGCAATGCTTAGTTTAGGACAATTGGAGCACACAGAGGGCAGTGCTTAGAGGGTTAAACCTGGAGTCAGAAAGATCTGACATTAAATTTAGCCTTTGCCTTATACTTTTTAGCTGTGTGACCTTAGCCAAGTCACTTAGTTTCCACTTTCCTTTGTTTCCTCATATTTAAAATGGGGATAATAATAAACCTCAGACTACTCACAGGTTGTTAAATAGCTGTATTTTAGAGAGGGCTCGTTTTTTGTTTTGTCTTGGTATCGCCCAAGCACCTTGCATAAATTGAAGCTTTAAAAAATGGAGGAAGGTTTGTTAAATTATAAAGACAAGAAATTCTGAAAAACTTTAGAATTCTGATCAATGCAATGGCCAAACAAAATTCCACAGGTCCAGCAATGGGTCATGCCACAAATTCCGGCCAGAGAAACAATAGTCTCAGGGAAAAGAATGGGGAATATGTTTTTAGATATGCATTGTTATTTTCTACTCTAAGTATTTCTTCTAAGGGAAGGGCTTTATCCCCCTTTTAATTTGGTGGTAGGTGGAATCTTCAACTTGTTGATAACAAGTGATTTTGAGTACTAGGGCATCAAATGAAATAGATGAGAGTTTGAAGAGAAGGGAGTTAATGACAGCGATGCCTAAGAAAGTAGAGAAAAAAAGAAAAGGGTTATTTAATAAGTTTAATGTACAGAAGTTATTTCATAAGGAAACAGATATTTCAAACAACTATGTTGAATTGTCTTTAAAACAAGCTATATGTTATACATATTCAGAGTTTTAGAGACTAACCTCTTTATATGAAACTGTTCACATTTTCTGGGTTTGTTAAGGTTAGAATAACAAGAAACAAGAATCATTTAAAAATATTTTTGAATTTAGTTAAATGTTTCTGAAGAAATTGAAGTTTACATACCTAATTGTCATGGATTTGATTTTTCCAAACTCTTCACATGTTCTACACACATTAAAAGTGAAGACTAGTATCTAATCCAACCAATACTCTTTACATATGAAGAAACTGAATGTCACAGGGAGGAAGTCACTTTTTTCATGTCATGAAAATAACAAAACTAGGATTCAAATTTGAGTCCTTTGATAGCTAATCCAGTTCTCTTTCTGCCTCCAACCGGTGAGGGTAAAGTTCAGATTCACAGATATGTCCATGCAATCCTTTGCCAATGCTTCATATGGTTCAGTGGAGAGGGCTCTCAACTTGAAATCAGTACCTGGGTTTGAATGCTGCCTTTGGCATATATTCAATGTATGACATAGAACAATTCCCTTCACTCATCTGAACCTCCTTTTTTTTCTAATCTGCACAAATTGGGGAAATAACACTTGTACTACCAACCTTACAAAGGTGCTGTGAGGAAAGGTCTCCAGAAATTTGACTTGTTTTGACAAGATCTTAGAAGTTGCTTTGGATGCCATACTTGAATGACAGTTTCATCTCTACAATTTAGCAGAGACAATATTGTACATATGATGCTTTGAACTAAAGATGCAGAATATCCCAAATTCTTTTCAGGATTTATTCTGGTACTCCAAAGTTTCCTTAATCTCAACAATGTGAACTCTCTCTCTACAATGAGGCAAACTACAACCTATTGATATATTCTCATCCTGTATGAGTCTTGTATACAACCTCCTATAAATTTTCCACTGGGAGTGCACCCAATGTTTGAGAATCATTCTCATCAATGGGGCTGACCCTCTTTTTATTTCAATTATAAACTTCAAGTTATAGATTTTTTTCTATCACAGCATCCTTGTCAAGCATACAGTCTGCAAAAAGCATGAGTACAACCATAATCAGATTAAAATACAATTGGAAAATGTTTAATGAAATAAATTTAAAAATTAATACAACATTGTTCACATTAACTTGTGGTTTTCCAAATCAATATAAGACCTTCAGGAAACTGTTACTATTTGAGTTTGGCCCCACTGATTTATTCCAATTTTCCTAAATATGTCCTCATTTGGACTGTGTTCTACAGCGTGATCACACCCACAACAAACCTCACCATTGCTGTTTGATTGATCCTCAGCTTCAATTCTTGGAAGATGCCATGTCACAAAATCACCAGAAGAATATTGATGATAAAAAGATGGATTTTTTTTATCATTTTCCCTAGGTTTTGATATAAATTTTATATTCTTTGACCTGTAAATAAATAAATTCATTTTTGGAGTCTTGTGAACCACTATGTTTTCAAGGGGACTTGGTGACAATAAATTGGATGGCATCAGACAGGTTTGCCCAGATTATCTGAGTGAGAACAACAAACTGGAGAAATTTTCCAAGTCGCATACAAGTCTTTTACTAATTCAAAGTTCATAAGTATATACCCAATTAGAATTTTCCCCGAGGGTAAGGATTGTGTCTTATTTGAAAGTGTTTCTTCCCAGGGTTATTCCTACAAAATATACATAATGGATAATAAAAATATGCATAAATAAATATGCATGATAAACATTGTGGAATTGGATTTCATTTCTTAAAACATCAAAATGGCTGAGGGGTGGGGGCACTTTGTTTCAAGCAGAAGCTTAGAAATAACTGTGATTTCCCATTTCCTAGCATATCGAGATGCAGGCATAGTTGAGGAGCATTCTATGTATCGTTTAATGTCAGATTGTTATGTGAAGTGCACTTTTGGCTGCAAATCTGCAGCTGCTGAACCAGAGGGGAAAGAAGGAATTTACTGAAGAGGAATCTCATTCATTCTCATTCTCTGCTCTCTGGCTCTCTCCTCTCTTCTCTCTCTGTCTCTTCTTCTATCTCTATTTCTCTCTTTTCCTGTCTCTCTGTCTCTGTCTCTCCCTTTTTCTATCTCTCTGTCTCTGCCTTTGTGAATATTTTAAAAGCAATATGGAAGGAGCTGGAAAATTCTATCCTAAAAGTACTTTAATGCATATATTTTTGTTAATCCTTTTGTGTTTCTTAAATGCTGTTCCCCAATGAAATTAACATATATTCCCTCCACCAAAAAAAAAAAAACCTTAAACATCACCATAATTTAGAACCTAGAACAAAAAGATTATGCCTGTTTATGTAGGTGAATATATGTGCATGCTACGCACAAACACATGTGAAGACACATATAGCTGCACACATCTACTTCAATGATATTCCAAAGTGTACGTGCTCCAAGGAGTCTAAAGTGAATTGTCAGATCAATTTGTCACTTGAAAAATATAAAATCTAATAAGTTGTTTCTCTTAACATAGCGGGCTTAGGGTTTAAACTAATTTAATAAAGATTTTAAAATTAAGTTGGAATAGGCAGTGACTCATAGGTCAGAAGTGGGTGGCAGGTGACAGAGGGGAAGGCCTAAGGCAATAATGAGACTCTTGGAAGCCAGCTTCTATTCCCAATGTTGGAAGGTATTATTTCTTCTGTCATTTTAGCAGTTCTTTTTTCACACATCTGTTAATGAAAGTCACTCAGGAATACATTTGGAGAAATTCTGAAAAGAAAAATTGTCATTGCCTCCCCCCAAACCCTGAAAAACAAAGCAACAACAGAAAGGTTAAATGCATTTTTAAAAGATCCATAAGGTTAGGATTAAAGCTAGTATTTTTCTCCCAAGCCAAATACAATAGCATCTGCTGCCTCTTGAGGAGATGTATACTTTCTCAAAAACAACCAGTACATGTTGATGAAAATAATAATAAGAGGAAAAAGAATAAACATACAACCAGTAACGGCAACTGCTAACATTTATGAATTGTTCAAAGTTTGCAAAGGGGTTTATGTATGTCATCTCATTTGATTGTCACAAGAACCCTGAGAAGTGAGTTATTATCCTCATTTGATAGAAGGAGAAACCAAGGCTTTGCAAAGGTTGTCACTTGCCCAAAGTCATGAAGCAACTAAATGTCTGAGCCAGGACTAGAATTCAAGTGATTTAAAATAACTTTTAGAATTTGAGGATTATATTCAATAAACATTTGAGTACCTGCAATGAATAGAACATTGAATGAGTTGGGAAGAGATATAAGTTGAAGACACAATCCTAAACCTCATGGAATTTACAATAAAAAAGAGGGATTTTGATATGTATACAATTGTAATACCCAAGGCCTGAAGCAGGAACTTGGGGATTGAGAGAGATCAAGAAAGGCTTCATGAAGATAACACTCAAGCTGTGTCTTGAAAGATGGGTAGCATTTCAACAGGGAGAACTGGGAAGGGTGTCATTCCAACTGAGGGATTTCTGTGAGCAAAGTCACATACATGAGAAAGGTTCTTGTGAGTTCTAAATTGTAATCTGTATAAGTGATGAAATGCAATGATTAGCGTGGGTCTATCCCAAGCATTAACAAGGCCAAGATTAATAAACAAAATTATTTAATATTATAGAGAAAACTGCCTAATGCTGAATGGTAGAATAGGTTCTAATCTACAGTGGGGAAGGAAATTGCCACATACCAATGAAATCACAAATCCAGCCAAAAAGAAAAGAGGTACATTAGCATAATGCGCATAATACTAGATCTTGGAACTGAAAAGACCTAGTCTTCAATATTGTATAAGACATTTAGGAGCTGTGTAATCATGGTCAAGTCCCTTAATATCTTTGAGTGTCAGACAACCCCCTAAAATAATGACTTACAGATACATTGCAATCTGTGTTGGTGGTGCCTAAACCAATGAAATCTCTAGTCTTTGGTAGAAAGTTAATCAATGACACATGTTGACATGACACCAACCAGCTACACCGGAAAGCAATTAAGCTATACATCTTGGTAAGGGACTTTCTTCAAGTACATCTATCATTTAATATTTTGTAGATTGTAAACAAGACTGCAAAGTTCAGGTATAATCAGTCCCAGTTCAGAGGGAGACAATAAGATGAAGTGGTTTGCCCAAGGTTAATTTATAATAGAGAGAAGATCTGAGCTGAAGTCTTTATAGTTCAACGACCATGTTCATAATACCACATCATGTGGCTTCTCCAGAACAATACTGTTATAGTACCAGTCATTACAATAAAGAATTCATTTGGTGAGTGTCAATAAATCCACAAGAATATTATAATATCTCTGGTAAGAAAGGGCAAATACAGATAAAGAGAGAACATTTAGGTACTAGACTGTGTGATTCTGTGCTTATACTGCTTCATTGGTGATTTCATCCACTCCCTTGGATTTAATTATCATCTCTATGTTGATGATTTTTATCCTAATTTCTCTTCTTACTTCTAGGCTCCCATCTCCAAACACTTTTCAGCCATCTCAAATAAGATGTCCAGTAGACATCTTAAAATCAACATATTCAAGACAACTTAGTGTCTTTCCCACTAAATCCTACCTCCTCCTACCTTCTTTGCAACTATTTAAGATACAACTATCCTCCCAGTCCCCGAGGTTTGTCATCTAAGAATTATGATTGACTCCTCACTGTTTTTCATGCCCTATATCTGATCTGCTCCAAGGCTTGTCAATTCCACATTTACAACTCTCTCAAAAATACTGTCTTCTCTCTCCTGACACTGGCAGGACCCTGGTGCAGACCCCCATGACCTCAAACCTGGACTTTGCAATAGCCTAATAGTTGGTCTATCAGCCATAGCTCTCCCACTCAAGGTTATCCTGCATTAAGATACCAAACTGATTTTCCTAAAGCTCATCAGACCATTTCAGTCCCATACTCAATAAACTCGAGGGAATCCCTATTACCTTGATGATCAAATACAAAATCCTCTGTTTAACATTCAAAGTCCTTCATAACCTAACTCCTTCATACCTTTGCAGCCTTCTTACACCTTTCTCTGCCCCTCAATCTTTTATCTTCAATCCAGTGATACTGACCTCCTTGTTGTACTATAGACAAGAAACTCCATTTCTCAGCTTTGGGCATTTTCCCCATCCTCCATGACTGGCTTCTTTGAAGTCCCACCTAAAATCCTATCTTTTATGGGAGTCTTTCCCAGCCTTTCTTAATCCTAGTTCCTTCCCTCTGTTATTTCCTACTTATCTTGCATATAGCTGTTTGTCCATAGTTGTTTGTATGTATGCCATTTAGTTGTGAATTCCTCAAGGGCAAGGACTGTCTTTATTTTCTTTGTATTTCCAGTTATTAAAACAGTTCCTGGAACATAGCAGGCTCTTAATAAGTGATAATTGACTGACTGATATTTACAATGAGTACAAAAGGAATTCAGAGAAGGGAAAGATCATTTTCAGGCCAAAAAGGAAAAGAATGCTTCATAGAGGTACATCAGTTAGCTATTGAAGAACAGGTAAGTTTTAAACAGATCAAAGGAGAACTAGGAAGGGAAAAATGAAAGTAGGGGAAGAGGAATGAATAAAAAATCAAGGAGTCAGAGGCATGCAAGGATTTGATAGAGTAGGGGGGTGAATGGAGTGCTGAAGATACTAGACTAATGGGAGCTGAATATGTTTTGGATATTAGCAATAAATGAGTTTGTATGGGCAAGGTTGTGATAGGTTATAGAGGTCCTTGAAAGCTAGGAATTGGAGTATGGAATGGATGGAGTAAGCAACATTGAGTCATTGTAGGTTTTTCTATGTGACAATGCCATGTTAAAGGTGATGTTTACCAGTATGAGTCTGGCGAATATATACAGGTGTGAAGAATTAAAGAAATGAGGTTAACAAGAATGTTCTTGCTAGAATGCAAATGTGAAATGTTGAGTGCCTGGGTTAAAATAGTGGTAGGCAAAATGGAAAATAAATAAAAAACTAAGGAGATACTTTAAATATCAAATGGTGAAATGAGTTAAAATATGTAAAGCAATTTGGAAACCTTAAAGTGCTCATTTGAATCCTATCTAAAATTGTTTCAAAGGAAGAAAGAACTGAGAACAAAATGATATAGAAAATTAAAATAAATGAAGAGTGAAAAGAGAATGCAAAGTGTTTAGCTTAGAAAACTAGAAGCATGGACTTACCACTGATATAGTTGGGATGGAAAGTCGGTTTGGTTGGGAAGGTAATGATTCAGTTTGGAATATACTGAGTTTGCATGGTTAACTTCTAAGTAGATAGGTGCAAACGTGGCTTAACTCATGGAACTGAAGCACATTTCTGAGATGAGCCCTAGTGATGTATACCTATATTTAACACTATAGAGATAGTTGTTGCAGCCTTAAAAACATTTGTAATGAGTACAGAAGGATGAGCATAGAGCCTTGGGAAACAACTACAGTCAGAGGTGGAAGGTAAAAGAGGTTCAAAGATAATACCAAAAAAGAAATCTAATATGGGAAGGAGGAGAATAAAAAAAAAATCAGAATCACAAAGTCCAAAGTAAAAGTGTCAAGAATCAGTATATAACCAAGGGTCTCAGATAACACAGAAAGATCAAAAGAGATTAAAGAATGATAAAAGATCACTGCACTGGAAAGAAATGGCATTTAGAATAAACAGAGTGGTTTCCATGGAGTAGTGGGCTAAGGGTCAGGGAGAGAGCTGAAATCAGATTACAAGAAGTTCAGAAGGAAATGAGCAGATAACAAGTGGAGGAATGGACCATACATTCAAGAAATTTGTCAGCAAAGAAAAAGAGAGATGAAGGATAGTGAAAAAGGGCAGAAGGGTCAAACAATATTTTATTTTATTTTATATAAGATAAGGAAGATATGAAGTTCAAAAATAGAGATAAAGATGAGAAGAGAAACTGTCGACTTAGAGACAGTTAAGTTAACTATCTCTAATATGAATTTAGTATCTAAGATGCACAAACAACTCACTGAAATAAAAGATCAAAAGCCATTCTGCAAAGGACCAGTGATGAAATGATATGAGCAAACAATTTTCAAAGGAAATGAAAACTATTAGCAGCCTTATAAAAGAATTCTCCAAATTATTAATAAGTAAGAAGCAAATGGAAATAACTCTGAGGTTTAACCACACACCCAGAAAATGATTAAAAGTGACAGAAGATGGTACATAGACTGTACAATACATACATTGTTGGTAGAGCTGTGAATTACCATAACCATTTTTGGGGGAGGGATGGAACTGTGAAAATATTTTTGTTAAAATATCAATACTCTGATCCAGAGATTGTGTTGCTAAATATATGACCGAAAAAGACAATGATTAAAGTAAAAGTTACATATACACCAAAATATGGATACTGGTACTTTTTATGGTAGCAAAGTATTGGTAACAAAGTAGATGCCGTGGATAAAGCACTGGCTTGGAGTCAGGAAGACTTGAGTTCAAATCTGACCTTAGAAACTTACTAGCTATGTGATCCTAGGCAAGTCACTTAACACCTATTCACTTTAGTTTCCTGATATGTAAAATAGAGATGATGATAGCAGCTACCTGAAAGGGTTATTGTGAGGATCAAATGAGATAATAATTATAAGGTTCTTAGAACAATGTCTGTCACCTAGTAAGCACTTTATAAATGTTGGCTATTATAAGTAGTTATTATTGGAGGAATGGCTAAACAAATTGTGGTACATGAGTGTAATACAATATTTTTGTGCTTTAAGAAATGATAAATACAATGAATGCAAAAAAAGGATGAAAATACTCAGGAACTAATACAAAGTACAGTATACAGAACTATATAATATGCAAAATGACTACAATAATGTTAAAAGGGGGGAAAACAATTGCCACAAAGAAATTGAAAATGAATGTTGCAAAACTACACAGAATGAGCAAGGCCCCAAAGAAGAGACATGAGAAGAAACTTTCCCTCAAATCTTTTGCAGAGGTGAACGGTAAGGAAGTTCATAAATTTGGGACTTTCATGTAATGTTTTCTTTTTTATATATTGATAAATTGTGGTGAAATTTTCCTCTTTTTGTTATAAAAGATGACTTTATGGAGACAAAGGGACATAGAGGGAAATTTAATTATGTAAAAAGGAAAGATATCAATAAAAATATCTTCTAAAAAGTAAATAAAGGTTAATTATTGATTGGGATGAGTAAGCTGGAGTAGACAGAGAAGGAGATAATCAGAGAAATCCCAAGGATGGTTGGCTGTAGACAAAAGGAGAGTATTCTTTCCCCCGGGACTGAATGGAAGAATGAATAAGGATTACATTTTCACACTGAGCATGTCTTCAAAAGATGAACAAAATTTTATAAGAATAGTGTCATGACTTAATAGAAGGTAGGTTCTTTTTTTGAATGGTAAAGAGGTGATTCCTTTTAGATTAGATTAAATTGATTAGACAACATGGCCTCTAGAATACTTTCTAATTCTAAGATATTGGGATTTGTGAAGCTGAGGAGAGATGACAAGAGTTTCTAAATTATGTACTTATAATATTTTCATGAAGTAGGAAGTAAGATCATTCCACAAGATTGGGAGTTGAAGTAAAGGAAGTGGGGATGGGGGAAAAAGAACATGGAAAGAGAAGTTCTGTGATGACTACAATGACATATTAAGTAGACAATTAAAAATGAAAAAGAGTACCGAAGAGTATCAGCAAGGTCAGGTGAAAGCAACATGACATTAATTTTTAATGACTCTGATATGCCATGTTGCATTCTGTATAGCAATGGTCCAAGGAAAAGAACAAAGAAATCTTATAATGAAGGGTGGCATGTAACATGGTGGTGATTCAGTGTTGGAGATCGAACAGTTGTTTCTTTTAAATTTAAAGAAATAATTTCCAGTGGTCATTGGTTTAAGTCAAAACTCTTTATGCATATGGGAAGGTGTATGCATACGTTAGTGCATCTACATATGTGTGTGAAGGGGTAATAGTAATGACAGTGATGAAAATGATGATTCACCAAAAACATATTATATGCTTATTGTGTGTCAGGAATTTGGGACACAAAGAAAAAACTAAACAGTCTCTGCCCACAAGAAATTTGCACCCTACTAAGAGGGTATAAAATGTACACAAATAATACAAGGAAAATTGTTAAAGATCATGAATAAATGGGGAATAAAGAAAATTATCACTGAATGAGAATCATTTGGTTCAGATGTAAAGGAAAGCAATGATTCTGAGAGGAAAATATGAGGATGGATGCATGCTAGGAATGGAGGACAGCATGTGCAAATGTACAAATAAGGTAGATGGAATGTTGAGTTTGAGAAGTAGTGATCCAATTTGGTCAGAACATAGAAGGAGGGTAGCATGAAATCAGTCTCTAAAGGTAGGTTGGATTAAGACTGTAGGGCATTAAATGTTTGACTAAGGGGTATTTATTCTATTCAACAAAGTACAGGGAGAGGAAATTTAAGACTGTTGGACAGAGCATCGATACAGGCAGATGTGCTTTAAGAAGATTATTTTAGTGGCCATGTGGGAGACACTTGAAAGGAGGAAGGTTAAAAAGGAAATTCTTAAGGTAATCCAGGAAAGAGATGATGAGCAACACATCTGAGATGGTGTTTGTGTGAGTAGAAGGTAGGGAAAAGATTAGATGTGAGAGATGTGAAGATAGTAACAGCAAGAATTGGCAATTGATGTGATATGGTTTAGAGATAAGGAAGAAAGAGGGTACTCACTAAGAGATTGTGGTCTGGAAGTAGCAGTGGTGAGCAAGGACTCTGCCAACTCTCTCTCCTGGCCCAGTATATTTGGTGATAGAAAAAAGGAGGCAGCAACCCTCAAAAGAGTGGCCCAGAAACAGTATCTTCTAAGGAGCAGCAGATTTCTATAAAAACAATATGGGAAGAATGGAAAGAGAAGAGTTTGGAGATGAAGGGATGTTGATTTTTTTAATTTTATGGGGTTTTAAAATAGATTTGTACTAAGTCCTTTTGTTTTACATTTCCTATATTCCTCCTGGATGCCTCCCCTTCCCATTCCAGAGACCTATCTCTTATAACAAAGAATTTTTAAAACAAAATGCCTATGTGGCCAATACTATTATTAGTACCATTTAACAGGTGTGAAAACTGAATCCAAGACAAGTTAAATGACTTACAGGTAGTCACA
Organism: Gymnobelideus leadbeateri; assembly: GCA_011680675.1. Taxonomy (NCBI): domain Eukaryota; kingdom Metazoa; phylum Chordata; class Mammalia; order Diprotodontia; family Petauridae; genus Gymnobelideus; species Gymnobelideus leadbeateri. The sequence goes on along the minus strand of WOXC01008944.1, from coordinate 382,470 downwards.
AAATTAGAGTATCAGAAAACAGATTCAAAATTTAGTCTAGACTGACTGCAAATCTAGCACTTTGGAGCTGTCCTTTTATAGGAAGCATAATGGCTAGAGCAGGAGAAAAAAGACAGGATCATCCAGAATAGGACTTTTACACTAATTGTCCAGACCCTGAAACCAAATTATCCCTTTAATAGGACAACAGATGCCCAGCTGACATTTCTTATGGTATCCCTCAAAGAAACCCACACTGAAACATATGCCACATGTCATAGCCTGTCTCATTTTTCTACCAGCACTAATCTATGATCCTATGACATCCTCAGTTAATTCACCTGGATTTACTTCACCATATTTGACGTTAGCTTGTTTCTGGTTCTGTTTATCTCATAATTTTGGATATAGTTATCTTGATGCCCTTTATGAGCTATATTCTCTCTCTCTCTCTCTCTCTCTCTCTCTCTCTCTCTCTCTCTCTCTCTCTCTTTCACACACACACACACACACACACACGCACACATGCACCACACATGCGCACGCGCACACACACACACACACACACAGAGGCATGTGCATGCACACGTGCATACTGCTTCTCCATATCTGGCCTCCACTGTTATAGAGCTTGTGTTAAGTCTAAAGATGACCTAGTCAAACTACATTTCCCCTATGAAGGATCTCAGGTCCAGAGAAGAGAAGTCAATTGCCCAAGAGAAACAATTTGAACTCAAGTATCATACCCATAAAACTTCAAAATTAAGTTGTCCAGGCTATTCCTAAGTCTGAGGCTCCTTCCATGAAGGACCTAAAGATGATAATAGCATATAAGGTAAGGTAGATCCCTATTTAGGTAGAATTGAGATGAAACAGTAACCTGATGGAATATTTTGGACATTCAGTTCCAACCACGGGAGTCACCAGCAGGAGATAGCCATGGTAGTTAACAAGCTGTAAGCTTCCTTTAACATCGGACTCTGTGACCTCACAGATCTCACATTAGAGTCAAATGTCCCAAGCTACCACCTATGTATGACTTGGCCTGGTTAACTCTGCTATATTTGTACTTACTGAAACTCAGTACAACTACCACCCCCCACCCCTCTCCAGTCCTGATCTAAACAAGGAACTTGTTTTAAATTGGATCTTCACACTTGAGTCAGATCTATGCAGGGACTCAGCAAGACAGGAAGCTTGTCCAGTGTGAGTCATAGCTTCAACAACACTGTTAACCTGTAAGGATGGGAAACTGACAGAGAAGCTCCCCCTGCCACTGAAGGTAAAATCCCAGTACAGCTGATTTCAAGGTACTGTTCAGGCTTTTTAATCATCCTATAACTTAATTGGCAATAATATTGCTTAAAGTAAATAGATCATTGGATAGGGTTTGACTATTATACTATATGGAGGAGGAGGGGTCTAGTGTGTGCCAGGAATTAGATGTTAAGTGAATGAACAAAAAATGCTTTCTAGCTATTTGACCCAGGCCAAACAATTTAGTCTCTTTGTTCCTCAGGTAATTCTTTTAAATCATAGGATCAGAGAATGAGACCTGGAAGGGATCTTAGAGGTCGTTGAGTCCCATCCCTCTTTGTACAAATGAATAAAATAGGAAGTCATCTACTAAATCACGAATGAATTATGTGTTATATCAATGGTGGGATCTTATAACAGCTATTCAAATTACCAGTGTCACTAATTAAAAGGTTGATGTACAGCCAATGATGTTGAAATTAAAGTAATCATTAACCATATAATTGACCAATTTTTTGTCAATAAATCTGGCAGTCTAAGTGAAATGGATGACTATTGAGGAAATAGGATATCTAAATGACCCACTCTCTTAGAAAAAGAAGTTGAACAAGCCATAAATGAACTCCTTAAAAAATACTCAGGTATAGATGTATTCACAAGTGAATAGAACAAACATTTAAGGAACAATTCCAAAATTATATAAACTCTCTGGACAAATAAGAAAAGGAGTCCTACCAAATTCTTTTTACAAAGCAAATATGACAATGATACTTAAGTCAGGAAGAGCAAATAAACAATTTCCTTAATGAACATTGATGCAGAAATTTAACATAAAATACTAGCAAAAATATTAAAACAATATGTTGCAAAGAACATTCCTACCAGGCAGGATTTATAACAGGAATGCAGGGCTGGTTCAATATTAGGAAAACTATCAGTATAATTGACCATATCCATAACAGAAATAAAAAATCAAGTGATTATTTCAATAGATGCAGAAAAGGCCTTTGACAAAATACAGAACTCATTCTTATTGAAAACATTAGAAAGCATAGGAATAAATGAAGCTTTCCTTAAAGTAAGTAGTACCTTTCTAAAAAACCATCAGTAAGCATTATCTATAATGTGAATAAGCTAAATATCTTCCCAGGAAGATTGGGGTGAAGCAAGGATGCCCATTATAACCCCTATTATTCAGTATTATATTAAAATGCTAAGTATAGCAAAATTACAAGAAAAACATTGGAGTTAGAAGAGGCAATGAGGAAACAAATCTATCAGTCTTTACAGATGATAAGATGATATGTTTAGTGAATGCTAGAGAATCAACTGAAAAACTAATTGAAACAATTAAGAACTTCATCAAAGTTTCTGAATATAAAATTGACACACACAAAGCATCAGCTTTCATATATTACAAACAAAGTCTAACAGAATGATATAGAAAGAGAAATTCTATTTAAAATAACTGCAGATCGGGGAGGCTAGGTGGCGCAGTGAGTAGAGCGTCGGCCCTGGAGTCAGAAGGACCTGAGTTCAGATCCGGCCTCAGACACTTGATGCACACAAACAAAAATAAAACCTAGCCCCTAGCCATGTGACCTTGGGCAAGTTACTTAACCCCAACTGCCCTCCAAAAAGCAAAATAATAATAATAATAATAATAACTGCAGATAATATAAAATACTTGGAAATTAATTTGTCAAAACAAACTCAGTAACTATTTGAACACAATTATTAAACACTCAACACACATAAAGACAGGTCTAAACAATTGGAGAAATATTAATTGTGAATTTTCAGGTCAATCCAATATAATAAAGATGACTTTTCTACATAAATTCATTTACTTATTCATTGCCATAACAATAAAACTACCAAAGAACTATTTTATAGAGCTGGCTTCTATAAGTATTGAAGTGCAAAAATATTAACAGAATAGTTAAAAAAATATGAAGTTGGCCTAACAGTACCAGATTTCAAACTGTATCACAAAGTGATGATCATAAAAAATCTGATACACAGAAAGGAATTAAGTGGTGGATCAGTGGAATAGATTGGGTACACAATACCCAGTAGTAAGTGACCATAGCAATCTTATGTTTGACAAAACCAAAAATCCAAACTTTGGGGGTAAAAACTCACCATGTAATAAAAATTGCTGGAAAAACTAGAAAAATAGTACGGTATTTACATTTCAAATCATATACCAAGGTAGGGTCAGAATGGGTACATGATTTAGACATAAAGGGCAATATCATAAGCAAATTAGAGGAGCATGGAAAATTTTGAATAAGGGAAGAATTTATTATCAGACAAGAGAAAGAGACAATCACAGGAAATAAAATGGATAGTTTTGAGTAAATAAAGTTAAAATCATGTTGCACAAACAAAACCAACGCAGCCAAAATGAGAAGGAAGCAGGAACCAAGGTAAAATTTTGTACCAAGTTTCTCTGATTAAGGCCTCATTTCTCAAATATAAAAATTGAGTCAAATTTAAAGAATATTTAAGCCCCGATCGATACATGATGAGAGAATATGAATAACTAGTTTCCAAAACAATAAAGTTATATGTATACTCCTTTTTTGTGGTAGCAAAGAACTGGAAATTAAGAAGGTGTTCATAAATGGGGAAATGGCTAAACAAGTCATAGCACATGATTGTGATGGAATGGTATTTCGCTATAAGAAATGATGAGTAAGATGGTCTCAGAAACACCTGGAAAGACTTATATGAACTAATGCAGAGTAAAGTGTGCAGAACTAGGAGAACAATCTATATAATTATAGTAATATTACATGATGATATACTGGGAATGACTTAGCTATTCTGAACAATACAATGATGTAAGGTAATTCTGAAAGACTTACAATTGGAAAATGGTATATACTTCCAGAGAAAGAGCTGATAGTCTGAATATAGATTGAAACATACTTTTTTTTTTACTTTGTTTTTCTTGCTTTGTTTTTTTAACATGGTTAATATGTAAATGTGTTTTGTATGATTTTACTTGTATAATTGATTCACATTTCTTGAGTTCTTAATGGGTGAGGGAATGATTTAAGAGAAGAAGAAAATTCCGACCAATAATTTTTTAAAAAATGAACATAAATATAAATAATAAAAATTTAAATAATCAAATAAAATCCTATAATAACAATGAAAATCCAAATACATTTTGCTTTTATTTTTATATGCAGTGCCACCTTTGGAGGACCTGAAAGTAATCTCTGTGGCTGGTTTAGTAGTCAGACAGTCCCATCTCCACAGACATTTACTTTTGGTACTTTTTAGATATATAAGAATTTCTATTATAACAATGTTGCTATACTAAGGTTTTAACAGGGCTTTACAAGAGTATTTTTGATTTGGAGTTGAATCTAAGTTCTTCAAAAAAGAAAGAAAAATTTACCAATATATTTTCTTCAAAAAAGAAAGAAAAATTTACCAATATATTTTTAGTCCTTGAAAGAGAATATTCGTGAAAGGTGACAAATGTGACATCTCATGTATTAAAAGTGTATTAAGTTTTCTCCAATAGATTTGTTCAAGATAGCTACAATAAACTTCTTCATTGCTATTTTATTATCCTTTAGAACTCAGCTACCAAAAAATACACTTACAGGTTAATTATTATCTAATGAGTCATTTTAAGAAAATAACTTACAATGGTGAAAAAAAGCCAGTGTCTTTAACTAGGAGAAGAAAATGAATCATAACATGCTTTTATTATAAAATTTGTAAATATGTGGATAGGGTAATCTGTTCATTATTAATTTGTACACTACAAAGAAGCAATTAATGTCTGTAATTTTTTTTTTAATTTACAAGTTCAAAATACCAGCAAAGCCCTGCTGCTAATTTGAGTCTTTGGGTTAGCACGTCAGTTGGCTCATTTTACGTAATATCACCCAACTTAATCCAGAGGAGAATTTCTATAAATAAACAGGGAAGGTAATTTTAGAAATTTAATTAATGATCCCTCCCACACCACTGATTACATTTGGCTTTGGCCCATTGATTTTCCAAAAAAAAAAAAAATATCATCTCTAAAATTTCCATGAGCTGAAAAAGATTATTTACTCAATATCTCACTCCTCAACTTTTTTAATCTAAGATATAATTCTCTGAGCTTCAGTCAGTGTTTATTTTTCACCATTTGTGACTGCTTGTAAAACACAGTGTAATATCTTTGTGTATTTATGTGTGTGCATGTGTTTAATTAGGGCTGTGTTCACCCCAAATACTCTTAATTATCGCATAGTGTGAGCAGGAGATAGGGGTTTTGATGTTTTATGAAGCAATACTGTTTTGTTTTGTTTTTGTTTTTTTGGAGGGGGGAAGGCAATGCAATTGCAGTTAAGTGACTTACCCAAGATCACGCAGCTAATAAGTGTCAAGTGTCTGAGGCTGGATTTGAGCTCAGGTCCTCCTGACTTCAGGGTCTGTGCTCTATTCACTGCACCACTTAGCTGTTACTCTCTTCTTTTTAAAAATCTAGTAAGCTTAGGAATTCTCAAAACACTATCAGAATATTCTAACATATTTATGATTAAAAATTCATTTTCTTTTTTTTTGCTGTGATGTAGCAAACACTTTAAGGTTAATAGGCAGCTAGAGATATCTGAATATATCTTAAGCAGTGGTATTAGAATATATCTTAATCTCACAAAACTGGAGGGAGTAACTAGGAGGAAATAACTAGGCAGAAATATCAGCAAAACAGAATCAAGGATGGAGTTGGTGGAGTGGATACAGAAAAGTGGCCAGACTGCCATAAGATAGTACCTGTCCATTTTCAGCTTTCTTTATATTCCAACCTCAGGCCTCTGTGTACCAACTGTACTCCTTCTGGGTTCCAGAAAAGGTCAACTTATGGAGCAACAAGAAACCAAACAATATGGATAAAGTTTATTGTTGTTGTTTTAACTAAACTTTTTGGTACTAGTCATGGAATGCCATATCATCTGAAAAATTGAAGTTACAGATCAAAGCCAAGGAGCATAGGGAGCAAAACATAGTGGGAGCATGCCAGAATATTATGAATGAGTTAAGACACAGAAGAAGTTGTATAAAGGATGGAATTAGGGAAATGTCTGACTAGAGAATATGAGTCAGTTACATTGAAAGAGCATGAAGTAAATATAAAGACCATTATTATTCATACAATTTCAAGAGAATGAGAGTAATGATTCAATTCCCTTTGAGATATTAAACAGCCATGGATAAGACATGGAATTGGTGGGATTAGGTGAGCTGCAATGGGTCATTGGCCAAAGTACCAGCATGAATAAATCACATCCGCTAGAGTGTTGCAGCATTTCTGTAACAGCAAATAGGCTACAGATTGCAAATGACCCTGTAGGTTTGAAGTCTATTTGATTGGCAAGGCCCAAAGATAAGACTATCCTGGAACTTGTAAAATATGCAAATAAAGAAAAAGTCTCCTCATGAGACAATCAGGGCACAAGTCTGGAGTGTAGGGAAGATTACAATTCAGGTGCTATTTAATAAAAGAAAACATTTATCCCTTTACACATATTCACTCATTTCTTTCTCATAACAAACATGCAAAGCAGGTACAATTTTCCTCCTCATTTTATAGATGAGGAAAAAGAGCTTCAGAAAGATTAAATGAATTTCTCATGATCTCCCTCTTAGTAGCTGTGAGAAAAAATCAAATCTTCTGTCTCCCTGATTTTAAAATCACCACTCTATCTAGTATACCAACCTGTCTCCCTTTGTCTGATAAAGAGATAAAGCAATTGAGGTTAAAATCTTGGCTAAGCATCTACTCTGTGTAAGGTACCATCCAAGGCACTAGGAACCAACACCTAGTGAGCAGGTAATACAAAGGCCTGCCCCCCCCCAAAAAAAAGGGAGTCTTTGTCTTCAAGAGCATATGCTCTACTCATGAGGGAAGAGAGGGTTTAGGTAAAACAAACTTCATTTATCAGTCTAAATTACTCTAATTCATTGGTCCTTCGTTTGATTTTACTTGTAGAGTGCTCCTGAGAAGGTTAAGGTCTTATTTCACAACCCATCAGTGTCACAGTAAGAAAGGGAAATAAAGAAACTATCCCTGGTAAAGGCAGGAGGAGAATGTTTCTGGAAATGAACAGGGCAAATTTCATCAGGTGTAGGGATGCTTGTCCATGGAGGGAAACTAACCAGCAGCCTTCTTGATTTCCTTAGTGTTTCTAGGTTACTGGGCTGTGTTGCCTAGCAACATGGACTCCTCAGCACTGGGGGTTTCCCAAGGGGTGATGTCAGCCCCCTTGTGGAAAAAAAATCTCCATGCCTCCCTCTTGAAAATAAGGGTGGGTAGCTTTCCCTCACTGAGGGAGATCTGCTGCAGAAATCAGATGGCAGAGAAGGGAGACTCTTTAGGGTTAAAAAAAAGCCAATGGAAATTCCATCCTGGTACCAGATTTCCTTAAGTGAGCAAAACTACAGTATCTTCAGAATAAAAGGAATGATAGTGAAATTAGGGGAGGGGTATAATAAAATCAGAGAAATATTTTTTCTTCTCATTTAATCTAACCCACTACATACAGATAGTGGCAATCTTTCCTCTTACTGAACAATAGGCCCTGAATGGCTCATATTTTTTTTCCTTTTCCCTGTGAATGTTTTTTTTTTTTTTCCCATGACTAAAATACTGTCTACGAAATCACAGATATAAGCCCTCTCATTTGTTTTGAAATCTCTCCTACTGCCCTACCTTGCATCCCCAGGGGCAGCCCCTTATAAGGTCCAAGAAAATAATATACCTGTGAGGTGTAACATTATCTTTCTTGCCAATCCTTCTCCCCAGTGCCCTTCCTTCTTTCTTTTGATTCCTTCTCCAGAAGAAATGTTGAATTTCAAATGAAGTGAGCCCAATCTTATAGCTACAGATAATTAAGAGATCTAGAAAAAAAAAACTTTCACTGCTATGTTTTGGCATAACAAGGCCCTGGATGGGTCCAATTACCTCCTCCTTACGTCACCATGCCTTCATCTGTGAATAGCCAACCACTTTGCTACTTCTAACAAGGCCACCCTCTGCTCCACAGTTTCACTCTTGGGCCAAAAGCATTCAACAGTCTTTGGATTCAAACAATGTCAGCTTAAAACCTCACCTCACAGGAAATAATTATTGTAAGAAGGTGAGCCAGCTCCATTCACATCTTTAGCCAGCTCCTAAAGAAGAGGGAAGAAAAAGGCAAGATACTTCTAAAATATAACTCCTCAAACTCTTCTTCCAATTGCTTTACCAAGCTCATGAACCACTTTATGTCACAATTGCTTTGCATGTAAATTGGAGCACATTTAATTCAACTGAAACAAGGACTTTAAAGTATGCTAGAACAATTTCATTTTAGGAAAATCATAGAATATTAGAGCTAAAAGAGATGTAAGGGATTATTTACTCCAGTTAAAATTAGTCATTTGGGTAATGGTGTAGTGTATGCAGTGTTAAGCTTGGAGAAAGTAAAACCTGGGTTCTAATCTTGTCTCTGACACTCCATATGTGGCCATGGAAAACTCACTTAACCTCTATGAGCCTCAGTCTTCTCATCTATAAAATAATGATACTACTCATAGGCTTATACCTTCAAATAAGTCAAAGATAAAAAGAAAGAACCAATTTGTACAAAAGTATTTGGAACAGCCCTTTTCTTATTATAGAAAATAGCTAGGAGCAAAGTAGGTATCTAGCAACTGGGGAATGACTGTCAAAAATAGGGTACAAAAAGGTGATGAAATATAGTAGGGTGTAAGAAGTAGCAAAAAAAGATGGATTCAGAGAAACCGGAAATAACATGTATGAACTGATACAGAGTAAATGAACACAATCAGAACATTTTATTCAATGACTACAACATTGTAAAAGAAAACAACTTTGAGACTTAAGAGCTGTTTGTTTCTTTTTCCACTACAAAAGACCTGTCATCTTCCCCACAAGCTATGACCAATCACAACTCTCAAAGACTGAGCATGAAGCAGGTTTCTCACTTTGTTGGAGAGAGAAGTGATGAAATGAACATGCAAAATAAGATTTCCATTTTCAAATACAATCAATATATAAGTTTGTTTTGCTCATCTATACTTGTGTTAGAGGGAATACTTTCTATTGTTGTCAGATAATAATTAGGGGAGACAGTTAAACCATAGAAAAGTCATTGTCAAAAGTGAAAAGAAAAATCCATCAACTTTTAAAATATATAAAAAGAAGGAACTGAAGAGGAAGTGAATTACCTAAATAACCCCATCTCAGAAAAAGAAATCAAACAAGCCATCAATGAGTTCCTTAGGAAAAAATATCCAGTGCCAGATGGGTTTACTAGTGACTTCTATCAAACATTTAAAGAACAATTGATTCCAATACTCTACAAACTATTTGGGAAAATTAGTGAAGGAGTCCTACCAAATTCTTTCTATGTCACAAATATGGTACTGATTCCTAAAGCAGGAAAAGATAAAACAGATAAAGAAAATTATAGACCTGGGGGCGGAACCAAGATGGCGGAGTAGAAACAGCCCGTCCAAGCCACTCTGCCCCCAGATCACCTCCACACTATGTAAAAGGGGACTCTGAACAACTTCTGGAGCCCCAGCATCCACAGAACTACACAGAGAAGTTAACCTCCCACTGAGGACAGCCCAGCAGCCCTGCAGGAAGGACCAGTGCAGCAGTCTGGGAGCTGGCATCACAGTGTGCAGAGCGCAGGGAGCCACCACAGCCGAGTGACTGAGCCGAAGCTTTAGCCCCAGGGTGGCAGGGCCAGCAGCCCGCTGAAGGGACCCCAGAACACCAGCAGCTGTGGTGATCCCAGAATTATCAACATAGACATGCCTAGGACAAAGTGAGAGGTTAGTGCCCTATGGACTTTGGGACCAGTATTTGGGGAATGTATCAGCTTCCTCCCCTGGGGGCTAGAAGCCACTGAGGAGACATGCCATTTTGTAGTTTTCAGAGGCAGCTCCACCTCCTGGCCTTCGAACTGTAGGGAGATCCAGCGATCAGTCTTGAGGGGTAAGCACTCTTGCTTTAACTTCCCTGGATCTGCAGTGTGATCTGGGGTGGAGGCCGTGGGTGGGTTTCCAGCTTGCCAGAAACAGAAGTTGCCCCCCCACAGTTCGGGATGAAAATTCCCCTATCTGGCCACAAAGCCATACTGTGGCAACAAGCCCAAAAGTAAAGTAATTAAATGGCAACATGCCAAGGCAAAGGAAAAAATTAAACAGAAAAATGCAACCCTAGACTCCTACTTTGCGGGCAAAGAGGGTCGAAACATAGGGGAAGAGGACTGTGAGGTCAGAAGTCCTGCTCCAAAAGCCCCAGGGGAAAACATGAGCGGGTTGCAGGCCTTAGAGGACTTTAAGAAGGAATTTGAAAATCAAATAAGAGAAGTGGAGGAAAAATTGGGACGAGAAATGAGAAAGATGCAGGAAAAGTATGAAATGAGGGTCAACAGCCTGACTGAGGAAAACAACACCTTAAAAAATAGACTGACTCAAATGGTAAAGGAGGCCCAAAAGGGCAATGAGGAGAATAATGCCTTAAAAAGCTGAATTTGCCAGATGGAAAAAGAATCTCAAAAGTTCACTGAGGACATTCATTCCTTCAGAGTTAGACTGGAGCAAATGGAAGCTAATGACTTTATAAAAAATCAATATACTGTTAAGCAGATCCAAACAAATGAAAGATTAGAAGGCAATGTGAAATATCTCATGGGAAAAACCACTGACCTTGAAAATAGATCCAGGAGAGACAATTTAAAAATTATTGGACTACCAGAAAGCCATGATCAAAGAAAGAATCTAGAAATCACCCTTCAAGAAATTCTGAAGGAAAATTGCCCTGATGTTTTAGATCCAGAGGGCAAAATAGAGGTTGAAAGAATCCACAGATCACCTCCTGAAAAAGATCCCAAAAAGAAAACTCCCAGGAATATTATAGCCAGGTTCCAGAATCCCCAGATCAAGGAGAAAATACTACAAGCAGCCAGGAAGAAACAATTTCAATACTGTGGAAATACAATCAGAATAGCCCAGGACCTGGCAGCTTCTACACTGAGGGATCAAAGGGCATGGAATATGATATTCCAGAGGGCAAATGAGCTGGGAATGAACCCAAGGGTCACCTACCCAGAAAAACTGAGTACCTTGTTTCAGGGGAAAATATGGTCATTCAGTGGAATAGAGGACTTTCAAGCATTCTTGAGGAAAAAAACGGAGTTGAATAGTAAATTTGACATCCAGATACAAGATGCCTGAGAAGGTAATCAGGGAAAAGAAATCAAAAGGAATTTATTAAAGTTGAATTATTTAAATTCCTATATGGAAAAACAATAATTGTGACTGATGAAATCTTTCCCACTATGAAAATAATGGAAGAAGGGTGTATGGTCTTACGAATACATATGTGAATGTGTGTGTATATGGTTACAGTTATATATGAACAGAGGGCATAGGTTGAATTTGTTGGGAAGGGAGAATACTCAAGGGGTGAAATCATGAGCTGAGAGGAAAGTGGCAAGAGGAGATGGGGAGAGACAGGGTAGGGTAAACTATCTCATGTAGGAGAAGCAAGGAGAAGTGGTTGCAAGGGAGGGGAAGAATAGGAAGGCAAAAAGGCAAAACCACATTCTCATTGAATTTGGTTCATGGAGAGAATGACATACATATTAAATGGGATATCTCAACCTGCAGCAGAATAGGGGGAAGGGGGATGAGAGGAGGGATGATGGATGGGAGGTCATCCTTGGGGGTGGGGAGGTTGGAAGTACCCTCTATAGAAGAGGGACAGGATCAAGTAGGGAATGGACCAGGTGGGGGTGGGATAAGTGGGAGGGAATTATAAGCAGCCTTGCACAATATATCTACTATGATAATGTTTTGCATAGCTAGACATGAACAATATATACTGAATTACTTATCTCCCCAGTGGGGAATGGGTAACTAGGGAGGAAGGAAATGGATGTGCAATTCAAGGTCTTAAGACTAAATGTTTCATATATATATACTATTATTTAAAAAAGTAATGAAAAGTATAGACCAATTTCCCTCATGAATTTAGATGAAAAAATTTTAAATAAAATATTAGCCAAAAGACTCCAACCACTTATCACAAAAATAATACACTTTAATCAGGTAGGATTTATTCCAGGAATGCAAGGATGGTTTAATATTAGGAAAACCATCAGTATAATTGGTCATATCAACAACAAAACTAGCAGAAACCACATGATTATTTCAATAGATACAGAAAAGGCTTTTGACAAAGTACAACATCCATTCCTATTAAAAACACTAGAAAGTATAGGAATAAATGGAGCTTTCCTTAAAATAGTTGATAGCATCTATTTAAAACCATCAGCAAGTTTTATATGCAATGGGGATAAACTAGAAGCATTTCCAGTAAGATCAGGAGTGAAACAAGGGTGTCCACTATCACCACCCTTATTCAATATAGTACTAGAAATGTTAGCAGTAGCAATTAGGGAAGAAAAAGAAATCAAAGGAATCAAATTAGGCAAAGAGGAGACCAAGATATCACTCTTTGCAGATGATATTATGATATACTTAGAGAATCCTAGAGAATCAAGTACAAAACTACTTCAGACAATAAATAAATTTGGCAAAGTTGCAGGATATAAAATAAACCCACATAAATCCTTGTCATTGCTGTATATCTCTAATGAAACTCAACAGCAAGAGATATAAAGAGAAATCCCATTTAAAGTCATTGTAAACATTACAAAATATTTGGGAATCTACCTGCCAAAACAAACCCAGGACCTATATGATCACAACTACAAAACACTTCTCACACAAATAAAATCAGATCTAACTAATTGGAAAAATAGCAATTGCTTGTGCCTGGGTTGAGCTAATATAATAAAAATGACAATTTTACCCAAACTAAATTATATATTTAGTGCCTTACTAATCAATCTACCAAAAAACTACTTTTTATAGTTAAACAAAGTAGTAACAAAATTTATTTGGAAAAACAAACGGTCTAGATTAATGAAAAGAAATGCTAGGGAAGGTAGACTAGCTATGCCAGATTTTAATCTGTATTATACAGCAGCAGTCATCAAAACTGCTTGGTACTGGTAGAGTAGTGGATCAGTGGAATAGATTAGGCACAGGAGACCCAGCAGTTAATGAATATAGTAACCTATTGTTTGATAAACCAAAAGACCACAGTTTTGGGGATAAGAATGCACTATTTCACAAAAACTGCTGGGAAAACTGGAATACAGTATGGCAGAAACTGAGCATAGACCATTATCTAACACCATATACCAAAATGAAGGCTAAATGGGTGCGTGATCTAGGTATAAAGGATGATAGTCTATGCAATCTGTGAAAGCAAGGAATAGTTTACCTGTCAGATTTGTGGAGAGGGGAATATTTTAGGACCAAACAAGAACTGGATACCATTATAAAATGTGAAATGGAAAATTTTGATTACATTAAATTGAAAAGCTTCTGTACAAACAAAGCCAATGTAACCAAGATCAAGAGGGAGGTGGGAAATTGGGAAAGAATTTTTACAACCTATGTCTCTGATAAAGGACTCAGTTCTAAAATATACAGAGAATTGAGTCAAATCTATAAGAATAAAAGTCATTCACCAATTGATAAATCGTCAAAGGATATGAACAGGCAGTTTTCAGAGAAAGAAATTAAAGATATCTATAAGCATATGAAGAAATGCTCTAAATCACTATTGATTAGAGAAATGCAAATCAAAACAACTCTGAGATACCACATCTCTACAATCAAATTGGCTAAGATGACAAAACAAGAAAACGACAAATGCTGGAGAGAATGTGGGCAAATTGGAACACTAATGCATTGCTGGTGGAGTTGTGAACTTATCCATCCACTCTGGAGAGCAATCTGGAATTATGCCCAAAGGGCTATAAATAATTTCATACCCTTTGACACAGCAATATCACTTCTAAGGTTATATACCAAAGAGATCATAGAAGAGGGAGGAAGACCCATATGTACTAAAATATTTATAGCAGCTCTTTTTGTGGTTGCAAAGAATTGGAAATTAAAGGGGTGGCCATCAATTGGGGAATGGCTAAACAAGTTGTGGTATATGAATGCAGTGGAATATTATTATGCTATAAGAAATGAGGAGGAGACAGTTTTCATATTTACCTGGAGAGGCTTATACACTCATTTCATACTTTTCCTGCATCCTTCTCATTTCTCTTTCTAGTTTTTCCTCCATTTCTCTTATTTGATTTTTAAAGTCCTTCTTAAGGTCCTCTATGGCCTGCAATCCGCTCATGGTTTCCCCTGGGGCTTTTGGAGCAGGACTTCTGACCTCACAGTCCTTTTCCCGCTCTATGCCCCCAAAATAGGAGTCTAGGGTTGCATTTTTCTGTTTCCTTTGCCTTGGCATGTTGCCACTTAATTACTTGACTTTTGGGCTTGTTGCCACACTATGGCTTTAAGGCCAGATAGAGGAATTTTCGTCCCAAATGTGTTGGGGGCAACTTCCATTTCTGGCAAGCTGTAAACCCGCCCACAACTTCCACCCTAGATCACAATCCAGATCCAGGGAGGTTAAAGCAAGAGTGATTACCCCTCAAGACTGATCGCTGGATCTCCCTACAATTCACAAGCCAGGAGCTGGAGCTGCCTCTGAAAACTACAAAATGGCGTGTCTCCTCAGGGGCTTCTAGCCCCCAGGGGAGGGAGCCAATGATGCATTCCCCAAATACTGGTCCCAAAGTTCACAGGACACTAACCTCTCACTTTGTCCTAGGAACGTCTATGTTGATAATTCTGGAGTCACCACAGCTGCTGGTGTTCTGGGGTTCCTCCAGCCTGCTGCTGACCCTGCTGCCCTGGGGCTAAAACCTAGGCGCTTGGCTCGGCTCCCTGTGCTCTGCACACTGCTGGCTCCCAGACTGCTGCGCTGGTCCTTCCTGCAGGGCTGCTGGGCTGTCCTCAGCGGGAGGTTAGCTTCTCTATTTCGTTCTGTGGGTGCTGGGGATCCAGAAGTTTTTCAGAGTCCCCTTTCACATATTTTGGGGGGAATCTGGGGGCAGAGTGGCTTGGATGAACTCTATCCCCAATATTTAATACAGTTTCTGCACACAATAGACACTTTAAAAATCTTATCTGACTAACTGATGGGTCAGAAGTCACACAGTTAGTAAGTGCCAGATATGGGATATAAAGCTAGGTCTCTTAACCCTAAGGTCAATGTTCTTTCCATCACACCACACTACCTATTTCCTCCTCCATAACCTCATCCAACCTTTGGATGGCTATACCTGTTGGCACCATCTTCCACAAGATAATGCTAAGCCAGATATAAGCAGTATTATTTGTAATTTTCTAGTGAAAAAAAAGAAACAAAATATTCAGAGTTTTAGTGAACTAGTCCAACTCCCTGGAAATAGGAACAGGGAAGATATGACTTCTCCATTTTGTTTTGTTTTGTTTTCAGGCATTTCTGAATTTTTGTAGCCTGCCCATAAAATTATACTTATTATTTCATCTTGTGAAGACCTCTAGCTATTTCCCAAATACTATTTTATAATCTGTTTTTCTCATAATATAACTTTCAATAATTGAAAATAAGTACCACTAACCCTAAGCCAGATGATGATTTTGTTTTTATGTTTTACACAACCCACATACCAGGAGAATGCAATCCACATGTCAGAGAAAGAAATCCAACTAGCTCAATGTGTGTGTGTGTGGTGTGTGTGTGTGTGTGTGTGTGTGTGTGCCCTCTAGTTACCTTCAGCTTAAATGAGCCCTCTCCCAAAGACCATTCCCACCTCAGCAGCTGAGAGATTTTCTTAGAATTCACATCACATTCTCTAAGTTTGGAACAAAGTGTCACAGGGTCATAGATTTAGAGCTGGAAGGCACCTCAGAGGCCATCCAGTACAACTCCTTCATGTAATAGGGAAGTAAGTTATGAAACAAAGAGTACTTTCTATCCCCCATCTCTGCCTCATTATGCTCACTGTTCTTAATGACTGAAATGTTCTGTCTCCTCCCCTCTACTAACTGGAATCCCTAACTATCCTAAAGTCTCAGCTCAAGTGGTTCCTATATGTTCCTATAATTTTACTTAGGAACCCAGAAGAGGGGGCAGCTCTTCTGGTCCATGACGCTGTGGACCACAAAAGAAATGTTATCTACTGAAAAGGGCAAGTGCCCCCAAACTTGCTTTATTTATTCTAACATGAGAGACCTTAGAGACCCAAAGGCATATAGTAGGGACTCATTTCATATAATGTGGCATTCTAGAGATCTATTCAAATTCCACAATCTATAGAAAGTCTTCAGGAATCTTAATTCTCTTATATAAACTGCAAATGTGGTACATATATTTACTAAGTGATGCATGAGCCCAGCCATCCTAGCTCTTCTGCAATTAAAAGCACTTGGCAGGTAATATTTGTCAATAAAACTCCCATTTACAAAGCAAATAAAGAATGTAAATCACTTCCCTTTCCTTAAGTGATTTTCATAACAATCCTGATCATTAGATGTTATTATCATTACCCATTTTAAAATAAGGAAACAAAGGCTGAAAAAGGTTGAATAATTTGCTGAGGGTCACACAGCTAGTAGGTATCTGGGGCAGAATTCATTTTTTTTTCCTGACTACAAGTTCTACCTTCTATCCACTGAGCTACCTGGCTATATCCTATCAAAGAGCTTACTTTATACTACAATGTATACTAATCAATACTAATGTATACTAGTCATTTAAGTACAGATATGATAAGAGTAAGCTTTATAGAGAAGATGATACCTGAGCTAAGCATAGAAGGAAGATGATGCTTCCAAGAGGCAGAATTGAGGAGACAGAAAATTCCAGGCTTTGGTGTAGTTTGTGATGATACACAGAAGTGGAAGAGGAAATATTGAGTTCAAGGAATAGCTGGATGTAGAATTCAGACAGAGGAGCAATAAAGTAATATAGCTGAAAACACAGCTTGGTACCAAATTGTTAAGGACCTTGAAAGATCAGGTATTTTATTGGAGTGGTGAATAGAGAGGCAGTGAACCTTCTATCATCTATGATCCTATGTTCATACTTATGTATAAGGAAGATTATTCTTCCAACTATGTGCAATGGTGGATTGCAGAGGAGAGAGATGGAAAATGGAGATTATCTGTTCTTCATGGTCACAATAGCATCACACATGTGCCCATTAGAAAAACTTTCCCAGAAAAGGAATCAAAGTATCTTTGAATAAGAAGGAACACCCCTAAGGAACCATATGTACAAAAATCATTATCTATGCTGTCTCCTTATATAGAATTTATATAATAATATATTATATATGACTATATATTATGTTATATATTATGTATATAATACATAATAATATATAATTTGTCCCATAACTGATATATTAGCCATAATTTTACATTTAGACTTGTCCAAAAGTGGAAGTCTTTTATTGCATAAGTGGAAGGCAGTCGATCCCCTTTGTATTTCAAAGAATAATAATACTGCTACTAATAACCATAATGATGTTTACAATAATAATAATAACTTTGATATGGCACTTACTATGTGCCACACACTGCACTAATAGGTTTACAATTATTATCTCATTTGAC
Organism: Gymnobelideus leadbeateri; assembly: GCA_011680675.1. Lineage (NCBI taxonomy): Eukaryota > Metazoa > Chordata > Mammalia > Diprotodontia > Petauridae > Gymnobelideus > Gymnobelideus leadbeateri. The sequence goes on along the minus strand of WOXC01008944.1, from coordinate 364,611 downwards.
TCTCACAATCCTCTAAGATAGGTGCTATTACTATTTACAGATAAGGAAACTGAGGCAAATGGTTTAAGTGACTTGCCCAGGGACCCACAGCTAATAAGTGTCTCAGGCTGGATTTGAATTTAATGTTTCCCCGCTTCAGGACCAGCGCTCCATCTACTATGCCACCTAGCTTCTCCAATTAAGTAGATGGCTTCTAGTTGAATGTTACGTTCTTCAGGAAGCCTTTCCTGGTCCTCTTTTATATTAGCCTTCCCTCTGTTAATTATCTTCAATTCTTCCTGTGTAAAGCTTGTTTGGGCATAATTTGTTTGCTTGCTGTCTCTCCTATTAGACTTGGACCCTCCTAGAGAGCAAAGAGTGCCTTTTTCCTTTTTTTGGATCCACAGTGCTTAGTCCAGTGCCTGGCACATAGTAGGAGCTTTATAAAGGCTTCTAAATTGACTGATTGATTAAGGATGTCATAGCAGGGATTCTGATCCAAAAATGGGTAAGCCCCTCCCAAGTCTGAAATTCCCTGGTAGAATTGGGGAAAGAAAAAGAGAGACAAAATACCCATAACCACCACATCCTAAGAACACAGGATGACAAACATGGATGGAATCTCAGTGATCAAGACCAAGTCTTCTTGTTCAGAAGAGGAATCTGGGACCCAGATGGGGGAAGACATTTACCCTAGATACTACAGATAGATAGCAGCAAGCTGAAACTAGATTTCAGGTTTCTCGACTCAAAGTGCAGAGCTCCTTCCCCTTAACCGTGCCTATATACATCCAAGAAACACCAATTTGCTCAAAGATTCTGGAGTAATTCATATCATTAGAACATGGATTCTAGTGTGGAGAGTGACTACATTAAAGGTAGCACTTATTGACTGGAGGGTTTTCCTCAGCTGTATCCTTTTTTCCACTTTTCCACTCAATATAAACTAACCCAGAATTCTATCTAAGTTGGGATATATTTCCAATATTTGAGGAAAACATACTTCCTTTCCAAGAAAATCTCCTGGCCCAATATCATTCTCTGACTTGCCATTACTATACCTAATGGTCCTCCACTTGCCCCATACCACATACACCCATCAAGGGAATCTCACTTTTCTCCAAGCATTTTTGTTCTATCATCACTAGACTCCTTGCTTATGACCTTTTTTGGACTTTTCAGGAAGAATCAGAAGTCACTGATGTTCAGCTATGCATTTGAGTCTGAAGTCAGACAATGCCAACCAAGAGAAACTTTCCACTTTACTGACCTACTACCAACTGAATTTTCCCCAGCCAACAGGATTCCCAGCTAAAATTCTGACCCATCACAGAAAGAAAATTCAATTCCATGGTCCGACACATTCCCAGACAATGCACATTCCTTGTCCCCAGCCAACTGTGCATACAGAGGACCCATCATACACTTTACCTAATTTGGCTTTGAGTCATTGCCATGAGACTTATCAACGTTTTATCACAAGACGATGCTATTTTAAGCATTCTTTATTTTGTTTAAAATTCCATTCTTAGAAGCAGTTAGAACACTTTATGCCTCAATTAAGAAAAGTTTATGTCTTCAGACAATATAACAATGCCAAGAAAAATGTCTACTTTTAAAACTAAGCTGAGATTAGTTTTAATCTGGCTCTAAGCAGATTTTGCTATTAGTGGGCTGCCCATGCAAACTTTTATGAGAAACTTCTCTTTTTAGTGGTGGGTTTCTTTAATTTGATTTTTTGTCTCTGAAAAATTCCACTTGAAAGTTTATTCCATTTAATATACAAATCTATGCTTTAACTGAACTACATCCTACTGAAATTCAGGGGGGAATGGAAAAGGAGCTGGCTTTGTCAAGAGAAGACATAGGAATGAACACTCAATTAACTGCTTATTACCTTGTTACTTTAGGCAACTTACATGACCTCTCTGAGCATCAGTTTTCTAATTTGTCACATGAAGAGGTTGAACAAGATAAACTCTAAGGTCCCTTACACTATAAATCTATAATCCTATGATTGTCCTTTCTGTACAAATACAGACATTATAAAATGTAAAAAATGTTCTGAGGTCCCAAACTCTTTTACTGCTGAAATAACTTGTCTAAGCATATTCCTCACATTTCCTCACACCATGTGGTATATAACAAAAAGGGCATGGAGCAAGAGCTGAACCTGAGTTCTATCCTCATGCCTGCTACTAACTGATGGCATTATTTGAATACCTTACTCTGATTTACAAAATTCTTTATCTGTACAATGAATATAAAGATAAAATTAACTAAACAACCTTAAAGGATTGCTATGATTCTCAAATCACATGATGTATGTGAATTATTTTTTAAAGTATGAATAAATAATAGCAATAATGATTCATGATGATGATGATAACACTGTGGAATATTCATAAGTGTGAAGGATAACTTATAGACACCCTATCTGATCTATTGGCATTCATGCAACCTCAAAAAAATTGAATCTCTAATGCTCACAATATTGGGTGGTTCCACCCATAGAAGGCTTATAGGAAAACTATAGACATGACAAGGCACAAATAGGTTTCAATCAATGTCACTGAAGAGAGTATTCAAATACATTAGTTCACAGGTCCATCAAATATAGAAGAAAGATGAGAAGGAGGAGGATAGTAGCCTGGAGAGGAAGAAGAAGAAGGAGAAGAAGAAGAAGGAGAAGGAGAAGGAGAAGGAGAAGGAGAAGGAGGAGGAGGAGGAGGAGGAGGAGGAGGAGGAGGAGGAGGAGGAGGAGGAGAAGAAGAAGAAGAAGAAGAAGAAGAAGAAGAAGAAGAAGAAGAAGAAGAAGAAGAAGAAGAAGAGGAGGAGGAGGAGGAGGAGGAGGAGGAGGAAAAGGAAGAAGAAGAAGAGGAAAAGGAAGAGGAAGAAGAGAAAAAGAAGAGGAGGAGAAGGAAGAGGAGGAGGAGGAAGAAGAAGCAGAAGAAGAAATTTGCTGCAGGAGAATTTTATGCTACTTATTATAGATATGTTTTTCCTCTTACCTTGTCCAGAACCAAACCTATATTCCCAGTCACCAGTCCATTCTATCTATCTTTTCCTCCCCACCTTTACTAATTCCTCTGTTTGCATTTTTCCCCTATTAGAATGTAAGCTCATTGAGGGTAAGAAATGTCTTATTGGTTTATATTTATGTCTTCAGAGCTTAGTACACTGCCCAGCACATAGTTCTTACTAAGCGCTCTTTCCCTCTCTCTATCTCTATCTATTAGTCTATTTATCTAGCTATCTATTATCTCATGGGTTCTTAACCTTTTGTGCCATGGACTCCTGGGACAGTCAGTCTGGTGAAGCCTATGGACCCCTTCTCAGAATGATGTTTATAAATGCACAAGATAATAGAATAACAAAGGATCCTAATTATATTTAAATTGTTATCAAAATATTAGGGGTAAACAGATCCTAGGTTTAGATCTCCTGATCTAATTGATTTTAAATCCATATAATAGTACATACCCTGGACTATAGTACTCACAAATACCACTATAGACCCAGTGATACACTTATTCCTAATTAAGTACAATGAGCATCAGCAAAATTATTATTTCCACAATTCCTTTGGCATCAAGAAAAAAGAATGAATGAATGAATGAGCAAAGGAACATTTATTAAGGTTTTACTATATACTAAGAACCGGGGATAGAAATAGAAAAAAAGTCATTCCCTGCTTTCAAAAAGCTTGTGTTCTAAATGAGACAAAGGCATAAACACAATAATTCCAGATGTCAGTTAAACTCACACAGTAGGCAGCAGATTTTGCCATGTCTATATAGAAATTTGAAAGACAATTCTGATATCACTTGTATCAATATGCCAATACAAAATAATCATCAACGCATTTATTAAACACTGTTAAAGGACTAGTGACACAAAGAAAATAAGGGAAGTAATTGCTGCCTTTCAGTAGCTTATTTTTAACCAGTCAGTGCAAATATACATGCACATGATTTTGGCCTGATTATATGTGTTTGTCCCATCCTTCCACAAGCTAGTGGGAAAGCAAGTGTTCAAATGAAGCCATCACCACCATACTGAGAGATATAAAGTATAAACTGACCTTTTGGACAATAGCAACTCAGTATCAGAGGGAGGAGAAGTAGATGTGGAATGAGAGAATTAATAGTAATCTTCCATTTCTATGGTGATTACATTCCTTACAAAAACTCTGAGAAGTAAGCTACACATGTCTTCACCATCTTTTATTTTACAGAGAAAGATAGTGAAACTCTGAAAGGTTAAATCATTTATCAACAGACACAGAGCTAATAAATGCCTAAGGTAGGAATCTAATGCAAGCCTCATAGCTGTAAACCCAGTACCTTTCTACTATGCCACAAAATAGAGATGAAGCAGAGATGAAAGTATTATAGATTAGTAAAAACCATGAGTCATTGAGAAGTGAATCAAGCCAAAGAGATAGTTGGAACATAGAAGTCAGAAGCCAAAGCTGGTCAGAATAACTGAGTAGGTGGTGAAGAGAAGAAGTCAGGGGAATAGCCAAGAAAAGCAAACCGAAGTTGAGGGTGATAGCGGAATGTTACAGTAATAGCCACCAGAAGACTTCCTTTGAACAATGGGCTGGCAAATGCTCTGTAATTACAATGATTCGATGGGGTGCTAGAGAAGAAATAAACCTGTATCCATTGTTGGAGAGGTGGCAGACTATTGGTAGAAAATATGGCATACATAGTTAAACTAAATCTAATGATGTCATAGTCTTATTTGGCTTTCCTTAACTTTTACTTTGTTACAAGTGGAAGGTTCACTAGGGGCAAATGGCTAAGGGTAGTGCTATATCCAGAAATTACTGTGATCTTGTTGGGAATTTTTAAGGCATTAATAACAAAACAAAAACAGTGGACTGACACAAAATGATCACACCCATTCTTGCTCTCTAAAGGGATTGATCTAATAGCAATTGGGATCTAAGCACCATAAAACAATATATTGATACTTTATTGCATTACATTACATTTCTGGGTATATGTCTAACAAGTCAGAGGCAATATGTTATAGTAAAGAGAATCCTAGCCTTAGAATCAGAAGATCTGGATTCAAATTCCCCTTTTAAGCGAAGATAGATGCTGAAATTCAGCAGCAGAGGCTACTTATTTGGGAAAGGAAGCAGGGTTGGTTCAAACTGAAAGAGAAAGTCGACTGGGTTTTAGCCACTGAGGTAAAAGGGGGAAGGAAGAGAAATCATGCTATCTAGTAGCTTCCGATGTTATTCTCACTAAATAGTTGATAAGATTCATTGTTTCTGTTGTTTCTATCTGCTAAAGGACTTCAACTGCTGTCAGCAACCTCCAATTTTTAGTGCCCTTAGCCCAAGCCCCAGTCGCCCTGCCCTAGTTAGAGTTCTACTTATTAGTGTTACTACTGTATGCTGCTTGTTTGACTTTGAACAAGTCACTGGCCTGCTATGAGGTTTTTGGTTTTTTGTTTTGTTTTGTTTTGTTTTTGTTTTTTTCCCTCATCAGAAAAGGAAGTGAGCTGTAATAGATGATCTTTAAAGTTAAAGAAAATCAATAAATTTAACATTTAATTTTTAAAACCTTATAAAATACATTATGCCAAGCAAAATTGGGGGGGAGATGGAATTTAAATAATGGATGGGGAAAAAACATGTATTAAGCACCCACAATTTTCCAGTATTCCAGCAAGATACTCTCTGTTTTCAGTGAACTCATGTTCTAATGAGACCAGTTCTCTGCCCTCATAAATTCTTTGTCTCTCCAGTAAGTCAGTAAATCAGCCAACAGATATTTATGAAGCACCTATTGTGTTCCAGGCTCTATGCTAAGGGCTGGGGATACAAAGATAGGTAAAAAATAGTTCCTGCTCTAGACAAGTTCTCGATTGTTGTCTGTCTCTTTGTACCTCCAGCTCTTTGCATGGAGCCTAACTCATAGTAAGCTCTTAATAAATATTTGTTGATTTAATATCTACAGTGTAGCCTACAACTATATTGCACAATATCACATGACAAGGATTTTAGAGAATTGCCAGGAAACGTCCTGGGAAAGCTGTGAGAAAGGTTCCTTCTAGTTGTTGCTTTCTATGAAAATGCCAGGAAATACTGAGATCTCTGAAGGAAAACCTGGGGTGTCTGCAGTGGAAATGTAAATTTTGATATCTCCAAAGTATACAGAATGCTCTTGTGGTTTCCTTTTTATTTAACTTACCTTCCAAACGACTTCCAAGGAACACTTAGAACAAACTTTCATTCTAAATTTACCAAATTCATTTAAAAATTATCAGAAATGACATAAGGAGATGAATGTAATGGATGCTAATGTTCCTTAGAGGAGTCATGGGGCAAGAGAAAGAAAGAATCAGATTAAGATGCTGCCGACATTTGTTATTTGAATAGTAGCAGGATTGGGAAGTGCATAGGAGTAGAATTTCAAAGCTGTGTGTGGGAGGTACTTGCACAAAATATTTTGTCAACAGGATTTCTGCATGCACCTCTCATAGGATGCTTGGGGAAATTTACCATGGAAGAGTGTTTCTCAAACCTTTCGCCACCCCCTTTTAAACAGTGGAAATGTTGGATTGAAAATATCCTACTCAATGATCATCCAGATAATCGCAAGACTGGTCTCTTCCCCCCACTTTTCCCTGAGGAGACTACCAGGGACAAAGTGAGACATTGTCATCTCACCAAGCAGTTACTGTGGGAATACACTTCTCTCTCATCTCCTTCAGTAATCCGTCTTTTTGGTTTCCTGCTGCATTACTTCAACTTGGTGCCACTGACACTGAATGTGAGAGCTAGAAGAAACTTTAGAACAGAAAATATCTGAGCTGGAAGGGAGCATAAGAGGCCAGAGTGGGAAGGGAACATAGAATATGGAATGTTAGAGCTGGAAAGACATTTGAACATAGAACATGAAATGTCTAAGTTGGAGCGAACTTTAGATCACAGGGCATTGAATAAAGTTGGAAAGGAACAAAAAATCACAAATATTAGCCCTAGAAGGGAGCTTAGAATCTAAAACTTAAAATATTAAATTTTGATGTGAATACAGAGCAAAGAACCACAGGGCTAGAAGAGACCTTGGAATATAGAATACAGAATGACAGAGCTTGGAGAGACCTTAGAATAAATAACCTAGGATGCTAGAGTTGGGAAGGAACATAGAACAAAATGTCAGAGCTAAAAGTGACCTTAGAATATAAAACACAAAATATGAGAACTTAGAACACAGAGCCAAGTATGCCAGATGAGGAGAACATAGAACAAAGAAATGTTGGTGACAGAAGAAGACTTGAACAAAGAACATGGAATGTCAGAATTGGAAGTGACCACAGAACACAGAGCATAGAATGCCAGAGAAGGGGAATGTAAAATCAAGAATGTTGGAGATGGAGGAGATCTTTGAAGAGAAAAGATAGTAAAATTTCAAGGTTGGAAGAGAACACTAAATGTAGAATATTAGATTTGAAATGGACTTCAAAGATCACTTAGCTTCACCCTCTCATTGCATAAGTGGAGAAACTGAGGCACAGAGATAGGAAATGACCTGCCAAAGGTAATACAAAACTAGGCAGTAGAGTTGAGACTCAAAGCCAGATTTTCTAAGTCCAAGGCCAGTGCTGTTTCCATCTGTCAAAAAATGTTCTGCTCCTTTGTAAGCACTTTTTTATTCACATTTGATAATATTCATCATAGATTATCAAGTGTTTTCATTATGGGAAAAGTCAGTCAAGAAACATTTATTATGGAGGGCTGAGCCAAGATGGCAGAGTAGAAACAGCACTTCCAAGGTGCTCTGCCCCACACTACTTCCAAACTATGTAAAAGGGGACTCTGAACAACTTCTGGAACACCAGCACCCACAGAACAACACAGAGAAGCTAACCTCCCACTGAGGACAGCCTAGCAGCCCTGCAGGGAGAGTCAGTGCAGCGCTCTGGGAGCCAACAGTCCAGCACACAAAGAGCCGAGCCCAGGCCCCGTGTGCCACGGTTTTGCCCCAGGGTGGCCAGGCCAGCAGCCGGCTGGAGGGACAGCAGAACACCAGTAGCTGTGGCAATTCCAGAATTATCAACACAGACATGCCTAGGACAAAGTAAGAGGTTAGTGCCCTATGGACTTGGGGACAAGTATTTGGGGATCGCATCGGCTTCCTCCACTGGGGGATAAAAACAGCTGAGGAGACACTCACCATTTTGCAGCTTCAGTGGCAGCATCAGCTCCTGTCCTGCAAACTGTAGGGAGATCCAGCGATCAGTCTTGGAGGTTAATCGCTCTTGCTTTAACCTGCTTGGATATGGATTGTGATCTGGGGGGAGGTCTGGGGTGGGCATCCAACTTGCCAGAACTGGAAGTTGTGAAGACCCCAATGTTTGGTCCAGAAGCTTCCCTGTCTGGTGACAGAGCCCTACTGTGGCAACAAGCCCAAAAGTCAAGTAATTCAGTGTCAACATGCCTAGGCAAAGGAAACAAAACAAACAGAAAAACACAACATTAGACTCCTATTTTGGGGGCAAAGAGGATCGAAGCAGAGAACAAGAGGAGGACTGTGAGGTCAGAAATCCTGCTCCAAAAGTCCCAAAGGAAAATATGAGTGGGTTACAGGCCATAGAAGAACTTAAGAAGCAGATAAGAGAAGTGGAGGAAAAACTGGGAAGAGAAATGAGAAGGATGCAAGAAAATGGGGATCAACAGCCTGATTGAGGAAAATAGCACCTTAAAAATAGACTAACTCAAATGGCAAAGGAGACCCAAAAGGACAATGAGAAGAAGAATACCTTAAAAAGCCAAATTTGCCAGATGGAAAAAGAATCTCAAAAGCTCACTGAGGAGAATCATTCCTCTAGAGTTAGACTGGAGCAAATGGAAGCTAATGACTTTATGAGAAAACAAGATGCTGTTAAACAGATCCAAACAAATGAAAGAGTAGAAGCCAATGTGAAATACCTCATGAAAAAAACTGCTGACCTGGAAAAGAGATCCAGGAGATACAATCTAAAAATTATTGGACTACCTGAAAGCCATGATCAAAGAAAGAACCTAGAAATCACCCTTCAAGAAATTCTCAAGGAAAATAGCCCTGATGTTTTAGAACCAGAGGGCAAAATAGAGGTTGAAAGAATCCACAGATACCTCCTGAAAAAGATCAAAAAAAAAGAAAACACCCAGGAATATTATAGCCAGGTTCCAGAATTCCCAGATCAAGGAGAAAATACTACAAGCAGCCAGGAAGAAACAATTTCAATATTGTGGAAACATAATCAGAATAGCACAGGACCTGGCAGCTTCTTCACTGAGGGATCGAAGGGCATGGAATATGATATTCCAGGGGGCAAAAGAGCTGGGATTGAAGCCAAGGGTCACCTACCCAGCAAAACTGAGTATTTTGTTTCAGGGGAAAATAGGGTCATTCAGTGGAATAGAGGACTTTCAAGCACTCTTGAGGAAAAAATCAGAGTTGAATAGAAAATTTGACAACCAGACACAAGAAGCAAGAGGTGTCTGAGAAGGTAATCAGGTAAAAGAAATCAAAAGGAACTTATTAAAGTTGAACTATTTACATTCCTACATGGAAGAACAATAATTGTGACTGATGAAACCTTTCTCAGTATTAAAATGATGGAAGAAGGGTATATGGGCATATTAATACATATGTGAATATGTGTATATATGTTTATAGTTATACATGGATAGAGGGCACAGGTTGAATTTGGTGAGAAGGGATGATACTTGAGGGGCGAATTTATGAGGTGAGAGAGGAAAGTGGCAAGAGGAGATGGGGAGAGACAGGGTAGGGTAAATTATCTCATGTAGGAGAAGCAAGGGGATGTGGCTGCAGGGGAGGGGAAGAATAGGAAGGCAAAAAGGCAAAACCATATTCTCATTGAATCTGGCTCAGGGAGAGAATGACATACATACTAAATTGGATAGCTCACCCTGATGGAGAGTAGGGGGAAGGGGGATGAGAGGGGGGATGATGGAGAGGAGGGCATTCTGGGGGGAGGGGAGGTTGGAAGTACCCACTTGCGAAGAGGGAAAGGATCAAAGTAGGGAATGGACCAGGTGGGGGGTGGGATGATTGGGAGGCAATAATAAGAAGCCTTTTACAATATATCTACTATGGTAATGTTTTGCATAGCTATACATGTACAACCCATACTGAATTGCTTATCTTCCCAGAGGGAATGGGTGACAAGGGAGGAAGGGAATGGATCTGAAATTTGAGCTTTTAAAATTAAATGTTTCAAATGTATATAAATACTATTATTAATACTATTTTGCATATAATTGGGAGATAAGATGTGTAGGCATTGGGACACAGAGATTCATCTTGCCCTAATGGTAAATTTGAAGGGGGTATGGAAGAAAATATGGGAGAGAGCAAATTGCATGAGGGCATATTTTGTGGGACTGCTATTCTGGGGTGGTGAGTAGGGGAAAAATGGGGAAAAATTGTAACTCAAAATCTGGTAGAAATGAATGATGTAAACCAGAAATTAATAAAGCATTTGTTAAAAAAAAGAAACATTTATTATGTGTCTACATGGTACTAATCATTATGCTGAATTCCAGGCCAAGCTAAAGAACTTACTATATTATGGTACAGAGGAACAGACAATATAGGGGACAGGGTCTGCATTCTGAAATCACCATGACCTAATTATTCAGCCTTGGCCAAGTCAATTAAGTTTTCCAGGTTTTATTTTTTTCTCTGTAAATTGCTACTTTATTTAGTGTTAGACTTGAGGAACACTAAGATGCTTTCTACCTTCAAAATCCTATGGAATTCATAAAAGTACATATTCTGAGGTAAATACAAGTCTATGACTAATATTTAAAGTAAAGATATTGTATTTTTTTCTCCTTCCCAACTGGAATGTACTACATTACCTCCCCCACTCCCCCCCCCAAAAAAAAAAACATTTTTCCAAAAGTTTCTATTTCTCTTAAAGGCACTATCGGGGGCAGAGCCAAGATGATGGAGACAGGGATTTGCTTGAACTCTCCCACAAACCCCTCTAAACACCTGTAAAAATGACAAATTCTAGAATAGCAGAACCCACAAAAAAACAAGTATTTGCCTGGCTAGATAAGCAAGCAGAGGAAGCACAATCAGACCATAGATTCCTTTTGGGGGGGGGGGGGCGGACAAAAAGAATAAAAGCATGGAACAGGAGGAAGACAACAAAGTCAGAACTCTCATATCAAATGCTTCCAAGAAAAATATGAATTGGTTACAGGCCATGGAGGAGCTCAAGAAGGATTTTGAAAATCAAATAAGAGAAGTGGAGGAAAAGTTAGGAAGAGAAATGTGAATGATGCAAAAAAAAAAAAAAAAAATCAGGAAAAGCAAGTCAACAGCCTGCTAAAGGAGACCCAAGAAATTACTGAATAAAATAATACCTTTAAAAATAGACTGACTCAAATGGCAAAAGAGACCCAAAAATCCAATGAGGAGAAGAATGCCTTAAAAAGTCAACTTGCCCAGATGGAAAAGGAATTTCAAAAACTCAATGAAGAGAGTAATTCCTTCAAAATTAAATTGGAGCAAATGGAAGCTAACGACTTTATGAGAATCAAGATACGATGAAACAGATCCAAACAAATGTAAAAATAGAAGGCAATGTCAAATACCTCATTGGGAAAACCACTGACCTGGAAAATAGATCCAGGAGAGATAATTTTAAAATTATTGGACTACCTGAAATCCATGATCAAAAAAGAGCCTAGAAATCATTGCTTATCTTCCCAGTGTGCGTGGATGAGGAGGGAAGAAGGGAAAAAATCTAGAACTCAACGGTTTTTTTAAATTAATTTATTAGTTTAGTTTCAGTTAATAAGAATCAATTCCATAGTTCCTTGATTTTCAAATTTCCTTTACTTCCCTCCCCCCTCCCCCCATGACAGCATATAGTCCAGTATAAGATCTTCAAATGCATTCATATTAGACATTATTCCAATTACAAAGGCATATTGTACTAGGTGGGATGAAAGATGGTAAGGAAGAAATAAAACCAAACAATGAAAAGGACAAGATCATTTAGTTTGCTTCCATCAGGATTCAGGCTCAGTTCTTTCTAGTTATATCTCTGGATGGTGCATTTCTCACTTTCTTGAGTCTTTCGGGATTAACTTATATCACTGCATTGCTGAAAAGAGTCCAGTCTGTCATAGTTGGTCATCACAGATATGGTATGTCTGTGATTGTATACAAATTTCTTCTGATTCTACTCTTCTCGATCAGCATCAGTTTGTATAAGTCTCTCCAGGTAATTATGAAATCCGTCACTTCCTCATTTCTTATAGCACAATAATATCCCATTACATTCATATACCACAACTTGTTTAGCCATTCCCCAATTGATGGGCACCCCTTTAGCTTCCAATTCTTTGCAACCACAAAAAGGGCTGCTATAAATATTTTTGTACATATGGGTCTTCCTCCCACTTCTATAATCTCTTTAGGATATAACCCTAGAAGTGGCACTGTTGGGTCAAAGGGTATGAAATTATTTATAATCCTTTGGGCATAATTCCAGATTGCTCTCCAGAATGGTTGGATAAGTTCACAACTCCACCAGCAATGTATTAGTGTGGAACTCAAAGTTTTAAAAACAAATGTTTTTTTTTAATTGTTTTTTACATGCAACTGGGAAATAAAATATACAGGCACTGGGGTATAGAAATTCATCTTGCCGTACTAGAAAGTTGGGGGGAGTGATGGGGAGGACATAAGAAAAAACAGATTGGGGGAAGGGGTATTCAGTAGGCTTGTTATTGGGGTGAGGGTAGGGGAAAGATGGGGAGAAAAAGTATAACACAAAATCTTATGGTTATGAATGTTGAAAACTAAAATAAATAAGTAAATTGAAAAAAGTGAAAACTTTGAAAAAATAAAAATGCTTTTACCCTTAAAAAAAAGAGGTTGATTATTTTTATCCCAGCAATTCTAGTCAAACTTGTGTCTGGTCTGTGCTTTCTCTCAGGCTTTGCTTATAGATATTTTAAAGTCATTCTCTTATTCTATATTTGTGTCTTGAGGATCCTTGTTATCATAATAACTATTTAAGTGGGAAGATTTTCTTGTTTGTTCAACTTTCTAGCCTCCTTTCTTACTTCAGACTTTATATTAGAGCAGACTCTGTGTATTTCTGGAGGGAATGCCTGTGATGTTCTTGTTGCTTTCTCGAGGTTATTGAATATTGGCAACTGTAGTATTTCAAGAATAGCTTAGACTAGGAACTGGAAATTCAGTGCTTCCAAAGTGGTCTAATTCAGAGCAAAGTATGATTTCTGTCATCTTGGTGTGATCTCTGAAAGCTCTTGACCTGGATTTGGGTCTGAGCAATATGCCTATGACCTTGTCCCAGTTGGAGTTGCAATAGTCTTCTGCTGAGCTCAACCTGCTGGCTCAGGTCTATGATTCCTGCCTTGCTAATTCTGTCACAGGCCTAAGATTGGGATACATCCTAGAATTGAGACTCTGTTCCACTCCTGCCATCAAAGGCATATAGTAATGCCACAAATGGAGCACGCCTCACTGTGGAATGCCACCCCTAGGTGAAGGTCTCCTCTTCAGTCAACCCTGAATATGTGAACCAAAACTGTAGAAAGCAACAGAAATTTCCATTGGTGCCTATTCCTTTACCCTTCCACATATGTTTACATTCCTTTGTGATAAACTTGGGACCTTTTTTTTTTACCCTGCTACACAGCTTTTCCCTATGCTAGGATGTGCTGCATAACCATTCCTGGTTAGATCATGTCTACACTCTCCACAGACCTCTCTCCTCATACCAATCTGGCTTTGAAAATAACTCAGTGTCTTTGCTTGGATTTCCCAATCATTATTTGGTCTTGTGCATTTTATAGGCCTGTTGGCAACAGTTGTTGGTAGAACTTGGTTGTACTTCCTGCTATCCCACCATCTTGGCTCCACCATACCAACAAGTATATTACAACAATAGCAATTATATAGCACCTACTGTGTGCCAAGCACTGTATTATTTTATGAATATTATCTCATTTGATCCTCACAACAACCCTGAGATGTAGGTGTTAATATTATTGTCATTTTATAAGTGAGAAAACTCAAGCCCATAGATAAAAAATTATTTGCCCTAAACCAGTTGGGTACTAATCATAAGAGGTGAGATGTGAACACAGATATCATTTTTAGAAAAGGTACTTGAGTTGCTGTACAAGCTTAAGCTGCCCAAGGTCACAAAGCCAGGAGTAAGTATAAGAAACAAGACTGGAACCCAGGTCCCTCAGTTACATAGAGCTTTATAGCTTATAAGTTGCTTCCTTCACACATGAACCTTGAGAAGTATATACTATATGTTACATTAAGGGGAACTTTCACATGAAATAAGAGAATGTTAGTAAGGTGAATGAGTCTACTCACTGTCACCCAGAAGAAAAGGAACTCAAACCCAGATCATTGTGTGTATATGTGTGTGTGTGTGTGTGTGTGTGTGTGTGTCTGTACCTGTGTGTGTATATGCATGTCTTACGTGGGGGGGGGACTGTGCATATGTGTGAGTGTATGTAGGTATGTATGTATGAGTGGGTAGATATGAATGTATGTGAATGTGTATGTGGCTATGTGTGAGTATGGATAGGTGGAAGGGTGGATGAGTGCAAGTGTATATGAGGATGGGGATATGGTTGTATTTTTGCCAGAGCACCAAAATGTCTTCCTATTACAGATATTTCACTTGTCCACTGGTAAAGAATCCTTTCTGTCTAATGATAAAAATATAGATTTATACTGATCCACCCAGGTCTCTTGTTCTTCCCCATCTTGTAACTTTGAACATTCATTTCCAAAAAGCTCATTTCAATTTTTGAAATGTTCAGTAAGCAATTACAATTCACAAATCAGATAGTTCAACTTAGGTGCTGAACTATAACAAAGAACAGTAAGACATATGTCTCACCCTAAAGGAATTTACAAACTAAGAGGGGGGCATTTTGTGATGAGGAGAAATAGGTGGTATGTACATATATATGTAGGTATGTATGTTCCATTGTGACAACTATGGTGTAATGTTAGTGGATTATTTACATTTTTCTCCTCTGAATTATCTATTCCATTCTATTCTCTAGCTCTATTCTATTCTCTATGGTACAGACCCTATTATGTGGCTTAAAACTTCACTAAGACTTTTGGGATACATTGAGGGCAGATTAGGCCAAAACCATTTTGTAACAACAAACTGTTGTAATATTGAAGGCCTGATCATCTCTCAAACTGACATATTTTTTTCCTAGTATCAAATTCAATTCAACAATTCAATTAAACAGCTACTTCTTAACTATCAACTGCATGAAATGCACGGTAGCAGGTATTGTGGAAAATATGAATATGAAGAAGACATAATTCTTATACTTGTAAAGCTGATAATATAATTGAAGGAGGAAAAGCAGGTATGCAGAGAAGTGCAAAGCAAATCAGATACAGATACATGCATGTAAGACACAGCTCAGTGGTACAGTGGGCAGAGCACTGACTCTGGAATCAGGAGGATCTAAATTCAAATCTGACCTCAGACACTTACTAGCTGGGTGACCCTGGACAAGTCACTTAGTCCCAATTCCCTTAAAAAAACACACATGAATATAAGGAATATTTCGATGTTTAAGAACATGTGAGGAAGAGATCACTTCTAGCCAGATAAATTGGGAAAAATATTGATAGAGGTAGCATTGGACAGAGCTATGATGAATACATATGTAACCCTGACTTAGACTCTGGATTTACTCTCCCAATCACATATAAAAGAGTAGGTCCAGACCCAGAATACATATGGATATTTAACCACACTCAAGATTTTAGTGACAGCATTGAAGGTCAATGGTGTTCTTCTAAAGTTTAATGGGCCAGTAAATATAGTGCTGGATCTAGAGTCAGAAAGGTCTGAGTAAAAATCTGGTATCAGATACTTACCAGTTGTGTGATCCTGGGCAAGTCATTTAACCACAGTTAAATTTCCTCAACTGTAAAATGAGGTAATAACAGTGCCTACCTCTGCAAGGTTGTTGTGAGGGTCAAGTGAGATGTTTGTTTTTAAAAAAGAAAAGTGCTTGGTACAGCACCTGACATATAGTAGGTGCTTTATAGATGCTTATTTGCCCTATTGGCTCAAGCCACCATTTTGGTGTGTTCCTCTGAAGATTGTGTTTTGTGCACAATATCATTAGCCACTGTCAGTATTTTCCCAGTATCCTCAGATATTTCTTCAATGGCATTGAATGGCAATTAACATCAATCATCTTTTACAAAGAGTTATTTTATGAGAACATATAGAAAGAACAGAAGTCCTTAAAGAACCTTCAAACCTAGAGGAGTCTGCTTTCCTCTACCCCCTTCGTCCCTGGGAAGAGTAGGCTTGTCTTAAAGTGTCTCTACAAACATTTCTCCTAGCAAGTTCACTTTGAAATCAGCATGGTGGATAGATGAAGCACTCCCCTGCTTGAAGGACATGGCATCCTGGCTGCCAGGTTGATTCCCTGCTATGCTGGATCATTCAGGTCACTCACTCCTTAGAGCTCCTCATCTAGCTTGGCTGCAGTTGCTATAGCAATGTCTTCCATGGATTCCTATCACTGGAATTCTAATGGCTATTTCAGACTTGTTCCATCTCAAATGTTCATTCATCTAAGATCAGTAAAATGTAAATGCATCAGGGACAAAACATAAAGCAATGCCATGCCACATGGAGACTTGGGTGGGAAAATGAGGCAACCAAGTTGGCCACCCCTTTATCTTTAACCAGAGATTTATAGCAGTTCTTCACTCACTACCAGAGAAGGGAGGAGAGAGAGAGAGAGAGAGAGAGAGAGAGAGAGAGAGAGAGAGAGAGAGAGAGAATGCAAAGGAGGGAGAAAAGAGGAGGGAAGGAAGAGGAGAGAAAGTAATAAATCACCAGGAAAAAGTCAGAATATAGGGTATCCCAAAAGTCCCAGTGCAGTTTAGCACTTAAATAATTTAGGGCTTCTCTCTTATATGTTATGATACGTTTTGGGAAGCAGGCTACCTGAGAGTCCATGAGTGTTGGCACCAGGCAAACATGATTATACATTTCAAAGGACTGAGCCCTTTTGGGTCAGTCCCGCATAAGATGTATAAATATAGATAAATGGAAACAGGAGAGAAAGGCTACAGACCTTGAAAGGAAAAAAGTTAGAACACAAGACATGTTTATTTGCAAATTTGACCTGAACATAGAGTACATGAGGGGAAGTAGAGTTGACAAATGCTTATAAAGGTATATTGAAACCAAATTTTAGAAGACCTTGAATGACTTAATAAAGACATTTTTCTTTTTTCATAGGATCATAAGTATAAAGGAGGAAGAAAGCTAAGAAGTTCTTTTGGTCTAGTCTTCCTACTTCCCTTCTCAAATATAGAAACTAAGGACCATACAGGTTAAATGACTCACCCAAGGTCATAGAGAAAACAGGTGGCAGAGGCAGGCTTTATACCCAGTCCCCTGAATCCAAATATAGCTCTCTTTTCCTTCTACCATTTTTCTTCTCTTTTGATGATGAAGAGCCCTTGAGGTTCTATATCAATGGACTGATATGATCATATGTGTATAAAGTAGAATTCTATTAAAATTTCACAATTCACAGCAGTGAGGTAGTGCAGTGGATAGAGTACAAACCCTTGAGTGAGAAGGACCTGAGTTCAAATTCAACCTCAGACACAAGCTGTGTGACCTTGGGCAAGTCACTTCACCCCAATTGCCTCTAATAACCACAACTGCACAACCATAGATAGTATGGTTTTACTTTCAAGTACTTCTAGTAAGCAAATATGTATTCTTGCCCTCCCCACTTCCATCCCCACTGAGTGTCCTCTTCTTGAAATGTTTGCCCTGGGGCAGTCTAAATAGCATATGCTATGTCAGTCTGCTTTCTAAGTAAGAGTCATGTAAGGGAGGTTGATGTCTTACGACCATTTCTCCATCTAACACGTATTCTTCGAGATCACAGTCAGCAATGCTGGGAGCTAGTCCTAGGAAGGTGAATGGCTTACTCACAGAAATGCTTCCACTTTTCATCACTAAGAGGACATAGGAAAGACTGAGATTTTCTGCATGCTCTCTGAGGAGCTGGGCATTTATAATATAAGCCAGTATCATTCCCTCTTTCTTTTTAAGGGGAAAAGTATGATGAACTAAAACATTTAAACACATAAGAGACTTCCTAGCCAGTTACATAATCATGTTGTAAAAATCTTCATGGAAAGGTCAAAACTAGAAGATAAGTACACTGTTAATCAGTCATAATCATACCTACTGCTTGTGGCCAATCAATTATCTGCTGATCTTGCTAGGGAGAAAGAAGAACTTCCCAAAACTTTTCCTTGCCCAGGCTTCCCAACAACAAATCATTGCCTAAACAATTAGCAGTCACCAAAGAACATTCAAGATTAAGAGTCTCCCATTAAGAATATATTTGGCAGCTGAGATTTTTTAACACTTGCTTTCTAGGAATCATAGTCTTTATTTAGGTTATATATGTGCAATTATGTAAAAACATTTCCATGTTAGTTATTTTGTACAAGACAATCTGAATAAAAGAAAAGATGAAAGAAAGTGAAAAATTGCATGTTTCAGTGTCTACTTAATCAATATCAAGTCTTCCTATGGAGGTGGATAGTATGTTTCATCATCAGTCTTCTGAGATTGTCTTGGATCACTGTATTGCTGAGAAAAGCTAAGTTATTAACAATTCTTTATGGCACAATGTCATTGTTACTGTGTATAATGTTCTAGTTCTGTTCACTGCACTATGCATCAGTTCATGTAAGTCTTTCCAAAATTTTATGAAATCATCCTCCTTGCCATTTCTTACAGAACAATAATATTCCATTACAATCATATACCACAGTGTGTTTAGCCATTACACAATTGATGAGCATCCCTTTAATTTCCAATTCTTAGTCACCACAAAAAGAGCTGCTATAAATATATATTTGTATGAATAGGTCCTTTTCCCTTTTTGGGATGGCCTTAGGATATAGATCTGGTATGACTGGAACCATAGTCTTATAATAGGCTACCCATGAAATCAAAAGACAATGAACTCATTGAAAGTCTTCAAGAAATAGTGCAATGTTTAAAGATAATAAGTATCCACATGAAAACACAAAAGGAAAAAATGCAAAATGATTCCTTTCACAATGTCATTGTTTTGAAGACAACAGTTGAATCCACAAGAATTTATGAAGCTCCCAGAACTATGTGTAAAATAAGGTAATTGGTTCCAGCCCAATAGAAATATAAAGAACAAATTCAAATAATGCAACCATTTCATGGGATTCATTATTTACACCAATCAGAATCCGACTGTGTATGCAATCCATATGACACCTCCTTCTTGAACAAATTAGGAACTTCAAACCTTCCTTTTGCTACTTAATGTCTATTTAGTTTTCCTTTCCCCAATTATTGAGAGATTTCATTTCCCACTGGAAGCAGACCTGTGGTGACATCAGAAGCATATAAGGACACTTTCCAGGATGTCAAGTAGATATTGACTTCTGAGCTTGCGTTAGTACCTTGAAATAAACATAACCACCACTTCATACTACCGATACTTCAACTTAGCATGATGGAGTGGTGTTTACCCACAAAGTGCCAGATGGCACTGGGACACTAATTGCTTGCTACTACAGAACAATGTCATTGGCAGAACAGAACTCTGTACAAATTGGCAAAGATGTCCTTAGTATGTTCATGAATTTTAAAATTCCAAACTATTATTTTAAAATTTAACATTCTTTTTTTTGTATTTTGAATTCTACATTCTCTCTCTAGCCTTCCCCTCCCCAACCCACTGAGAAGGCAAACAATATGTTATCAATTATGCATGTGAACTCATGCAAAACATATTTCCATATTAGCCATGTTGCACCAGAAGAAAATAAAAAGATAGAGAATGTCCAAAAAAGTATGCTTCAATCTGTATGCAGAATTCACCAGTTCTCTCTCTAGAATTGGATAGAGTTTTTCATCATGGGGCCTTTGGAATTGTCTAGATTTTTAAAAAAGCAAGAAAAATAGAGAACACTTTTTAAAAAGTATGCTTCAATCTGTATGCAGAATTCACCAGTTCTCTCTCTAGAATTGGATAGAGTTTTTCATCATGGGGCCTTTGGAATTGTCTCAGATCATTTTCATGATCAGAGTAACTTAACTCTTTCACTGTTGATCATTCCTGTTTCTGCTTCCTTCAGCCTGCTTCAGTTCATATGTCTTCCCAAGTTTCCAAACTACTTTTTAAAGTTACACCTTTATAGTTGGTAATATAGACCTCTGGTAAGTAACTAACATGTATATAGTGCTTCCTATGTGAAAGACAGTGCTAAACACTTTATTATCTCATTTGACACTCACAACACCCCTGGGAAGTAAATGCTATTATTATACCCATTTTACAGATGAAGAAATTGAGTCGGTGAATTTACTTGCTTAGTGTCTGAGGCTAGATTCAAATTGAGGTCTCCTTACCTCCAGGCCTGGCATTCTATCCGCTGTGCTACTCAATAGAAGCCTAAATCTTTGGTGTTAATTATCTCACCACAACACATCATTGGAGTTTTTTGCTCATCATTTATGCCTACATATGTCTACAAGCCTTGAAGTACAATGTTGAAGATCAGCCCTCTGAGTCCAGCACCACCACATATCCAATATTATAATGAATCACTTCTTCTGGAAGCTTTCAGGTTAGAACTCCCTGACCCATTGTACCCATTTGATCTAGCTGATCAATTCACATCATTGATTGAACAAGATCCCAGATTACCTTCTATCTCAATGCAATATGGAGGGAAAGTCTGAGAGACAAATTGTCAGAGAATAGCTAGCTAGCAAGCTAAGCCATCTGTCCAGAGACAAAGTAAAGATCATGGTTCTAGAATGAGAGGCTCTGGGCTCAGATGCCTCCTCTGATGAATAAAAGTCACAGGATGCTGTGCAAGTGATTTAACTTCCTTGGGATACAGTTTCTCATTTCTCAAATGAGGGCATTGGACTAGAGGTCCTCTGAGGGTCCTACTAGCCTTAGATTTGTTATTCTTTGATCCTTTCATGAGAAAAGACATTGTTATCCTAGGAGGTGGGTGTTACATTATCTTGTTCCCACTATAGGCATCACCTTTAAGAACAGTTACCCCGAAAGCAGGGATTTGGTTGTAAATGTTTAACAAATAAATATCCAGGGAGATAGGGGAGGGGGAAGAAGGGATGGAATGTAACCACATCATACTTTTATTTTTAATATGAATTATTAACATTTTCTTCATCACTTTATTAATTCTAGACAATCAATAGAACAATCAATCTAGCCCTGATTTGTAGTATTGACTGATTTCAAAGGTGTTAAGCTCAAAGCTCACACTGAAAATTTAACAATCGGCTCTTGGCTCAAGCACACTTCTACCTAAAACCATTGGCTAGAAGCTCTTGAGGTACTGTGGTATTTCAGAAAGTCCCCTGGACTGGAAATCATAAAACCCAGGTTTTTATCTCAGCCTCCCTCACTTATTAGCTATGATAAAATCATATAACTCCTTCAAGTTTTGTTTTGTTTTGTTTTCTACAATTTTATGATAATAATACCTGTCATATTTACTTTGTAAGATTAAGAGGAAGGTACTTTGTAAATTATGAAGTAATAACTGAATTCTAGTCAATAAGTATTTATTGAATTCCAAGTAATGTGCTAAATACTGGGGAACGAAAGAAAGGCAAATGGTAGTCCCTGTCCTCATAGAGCTCACATTCTCATAGGGAAGACAATACAAAAATAACCAAGAATGTATGTGCAAGATATATGCAATGCATAAGAAAGATAATCTCAGAGGGAAAGCACTAGCTTGGGAATGTGGGGAAAGGGTTAGAAAGGGTTTTCTATGAAAAATAGCTTTGGAGTTGAATTTGAAGGATGAAAAAGGAAGCTAGATGATGGGTGGGATGGTAACCATCCCTGGCATGGGGGATGGTCAGCACAAAGTGTGGGGTCGAGAGACTATTGAACTCAAAGAAGAAAAAACAGGCTAGCATACCTGGAGTGTGAGCTATTGCTATGCTTGGTGTCCCGTGATTTATTCTTGTGGTGAAAAGGATTCTAGGAGAGTGCAGCATCTAGGAAGATACTCATGTAATACATGAAAGGTAGCTAATTTTCATGGTAATTTAACAAGAAAGCTTGGGCAAGGGGGCGGAGCCAAGATGGCGGAGTAGAAACAGCTCATCCAAGCCACTCTGCCCCCACATTCCCCCCAAACGATGGAAAAGGGGACTCTGAACAACTTCTGGAGCCGCAGCACCCACAGAACGACACAAAGAAGCTAAACTCCCGCTGAGGACAGCCCAGCAGCCCTGCAGGAAGGACCAGCGCAGCGGTCTGGGACCTGGCAGCGTGCAACGCGCAGAGCACAGGAGCCGAGCGGAGCCAAGCGCCGAGCCCAGGCCCACATGAGCCGAGGTTTTAGCCCCAGGGGGGCAGGGCCAGCAGTCAGCTGGAGGAACCCCAGAACACCAGGAGCTGTGGCGACCCCAGAATTATCAACATAGACTTGCCTGGGACAAAGTAAGAGGTTAGTGTCCTATGGACTTTGGGACTGGTATTAGGGAATGCATCTGCTCCCTCCCCTGGGGGCTAGAAGCCGCTGAGGACAAACGCCATTTTGTAGTTTTCAGAGGCAGGTCCCGCTCCCAGCCTGCAAATTTGTAGGGAGATCCAGCGATCAGTCTTGGGGGGTAATCGCTCTTCCTTTAACCTCCCTGGATCTGGATTGTGATCTAGGGTGGAAGTCATGGGTGGGTTTACAGCTTGCCAAAAAACGGAAGTTGCCCCCCACATGTTCGGGACGAAAATTCCTCTATCTGGCCTTAAAGCCATAGTGTGGCAACAAGCCCAAAAGTCAAGTAATTAAGTGGCAACATGCCAAGGCAAAGGAAACAGAAAAATGCAACCCTAGACTGCTATTTTGGGGGCATAGAGCAGGAAAAGGACTGTGAGGTCAGAAGTCCTGCTCCAAAAGCCCCAGGGGAAACCATGAGCAGGTTGCAGGCCACAGAGGACCTTAAGAAGGACTTTAAAAATCAAATAAGAGAAGTGGAGGAAAAATTGGAAAGAGAAATGAGAAGGATGCAGGAAAAGTACGAAATGAGGGTCAACAGCCTGACTGAGGAAAACAACACCTTAAAAAATAGACTGACTCAAATGGCAAAGGAGGCCCAAAAGGCAATGAGGAGAAGAATGCCTTAAAAAGTCGAATTTGCCAGATGGAAAAAGAATCTCAAAAGTTCACTGAGGAGATTCATTCCTTCAGAGTTAGACTGGAGCAAATGGAAGCTAGTGCCTTTATGAGAAATCAAGATGCTGTTAAGCAGATCCAAACAAACGAAAGATTAGAAGGCAATGTGAAATATCTCATGGGAAAACCACTGACCTGGAAAATAGATCCAGGAGAGACAATTTAAAAATTATTGGACTACCTGAAAGCCATGATCAAAGAAAGAACCTAGAAATCACCCTCCAAGAAATTCTCAAGGAAAATTGCCCTGATGTTTTAGACCCAGAGGGCAAAATAGAGGTTGAAAGAATCTACAGATCACCTCCTGAAAAAGATCCCAAAAAGAAAACTCCCAGGAATATTATAGTCAGGTTCCAGAATCCCCAGATCAAGGAGAAAATACTACAAGCAGCCAGGAAGAAACAATTTCAATATTGTGGAAACACAATCAGAATAGCCCAGGACCTGGCGGCTTCTACACTGAGGGATCAAAGGGCATGGAACATGATATTCCAGAGGGCAAAAGAACTGGGAATGAACCCATGGGTTACCTACCCAGCAAAACTGAGTATTTTGTTTCAGGGGAAAATATGGTCATTCAGTGGAATAGAGGACTTTCAAGCATTCTTGAGGAAAAAACCAGAATTGAATAGAAAATTTGACACCCAGACACAAGAAGGAAGAGATTCCTGAGAAGGTAATCAGGGAAAAGAAATCAAAAGGAACTTATCAAAGTTGAACTATTTGCATTTCTATATGGAAAAGCAGTAACTGTGACTGATGAGATCTTTCTCACTATGAAAATAATGGAAGAAGGGGGTGTGGTCATATGAATACATATGTGAATGTGTGTGTATATGGTTACAGTTATATATGGATAGAGGGCATAAGCTGAATTTGTTGGGAAGGGAGAATACTCAAGGGATGAAATTATGAGGTGAGAGAGGGAAGTGGCAAGAGGAGATGGGGAGAGACAGGGTAGGGTAAACTATCCCATGTAGAAGAAGCAAGGGGAAGTGGTT
Source organism: Gymnobelideus leadbeateri (assembly GCA_011680675.1). Classification (NCBI taxonomy): domain Eukaryota; kingdom Metazoa; phylum Chordata; class Mammalia; order Diprotodontia; family Petauridae; genus Gymnobelideus; species Gymnobelideus leadbeateri. Next base: position 340,283 of record WOXC01008944.1, on the reverse strand, counting down.
GCAAAGGAGGGGGAGAATAAGGAAGGCTAAAAAGGCAAAACCACATTCACACTGAATTTGGTTCAGGGAGAAAATGACATACATACTAAATGGGATATCTCAACCTGCAGCAGGATAGGGAGAAGGGGGGTGAGAGGAGGGATGATGGATGGGAGGGCATCCTTGAGGGGAGGGGAGGTTGGAAGTACCCACTATAGAAGAGGGACAGGATCATGTAGGGAATGGACCAGGTGGGGGTGGGATGAGAGGGAGGGAATTATAAGCAGCCTTGTACAATATATCTACTATGATAATGTTTTGCATAGCTAGACATGTACAACATATACTGAATTACTTATCTCCCCAGAGGGAATGGGTGACAAGGAGGAAGGAAATGGATCTGAAATTCGAGGTCTTAACATTAAATGTTTCAAATATATATAGATACTATTATTAATACTCTTTTGCTTATAATTGGGAGATAAGATGTGCAGGCATTGGGACACAAAGATTCATCTTCCTCTAATGGAAAAGTCGATGGGGGTATGGGAGAAGGTATGGGAGAGAGCAGATTGGAGGAAGCTATATCTTGTGGGACTGCTATTCTGGGAGGTTGGGTAGGGGAATAATGGGGGGAAAATGATTGTAACTCAAAATCTGGCGGAAATGAATGACGTAAAACAGAAGTTAATAAAGCATTTGTTTAAAAAAAAAAAAAGAAAGCTTGGGCAAAATTTTTATCTGGCAAGATTGTGTGATGAAAAGACTGTCATGATTTCTTCAAAATGTGGTTTGAATTGCCCCCCATCAGATCTTTGCTACAACAATCACAACTTTGTGCCAGTTAGCTGCCTGCCATTATAATTTCTAACAGGGCAGCTAGGTGGTGCAGTGGATAGATCACTGGGTCCTGGAGTAGGAAGACTCATCTTCGTGAGTTCAAATCTAGCCTCAGATATTTACTATCTGTGTGACCCTAGGCAAGTCACTTAATACCGTTAGCCTCAGTTTCCTCATCTGTAAAATGAGCTAGAGAAGGAATTACAAACCACTCCAATATTTCTGCCAAGAAAACCGCAAATGGGGTCATGAAGAGTTGGACATGACTGAAAAACAAGTCATTTCTAATAACTAGTCCACATTGCTACCAACAGAGTTTTGGGATAAGTAAACAGTAATTTCTTTCCAGCTGCTATCATCATATGCCATCACTCTTAAGCAAATGATGAGACTAAAAGATGATTTGAACTAAGGATAACTTCATGTGATTTCTTCATGGAGATGGCCCAACATGACTTTCCAGAAACATCATCACTCTGCTATTGCAAGCTGAAAACAGAAGGCAGTCCTAGTTATGTAGGAACAGGACAAGACCTCAAGACTTGCCTTCAGTCTTAAATAAGGATTTGTAAGATGAAGAAGGGCTTATAGACACCACTTTGCCTATTTTGGCCACCAGAGTTAGTTTTTTTTTTTTTTCCTAAGTACTACAGGTCTGGATCAAGAGGGTTCTTCCCTTGACAATGGAATAGCATCGCATAGCATATCTGGACTGATCCATTTTGATGTAGGAAGTTAATACCAGAGTGACTTGTAAATAGAAGAGCCATTAGAAGCTCCTTCTCTAGAGTCACCTGGTATTGATTTTTATTTCACCTGAGGACTCCAGGAGACCATAATGCATATTTTTACCATCATCATTATTTAAGTGGAAATATCCAATGCTATGGCTAGTCTATCCCACATCAAATTCACAAAGTGCATCTGCTCGTGTCCAAAAGGTGAAATGTTAGGTAGGAAGTAAAAGGTAAAAGGTGCTGTGTGTTCATGCTAGAGAACAATGAGGAGTTAGTATCTTTATATTTTTTTTATTTTATTAATTTTGAATTCTGTAGTATTGGTCTGCAATAATTCCTGGAGGGATTGGATCCAGATTAGTTTTTCAGCTATAAAATACTGGTTTTGAAGGTATGCTGCCTGTTTTACTCATATAAGTAGGAGGTTTGTGATTAGAGAGCTATGCCTGGGGTCAGAAGTCAAGAAGACCAGAGTTCAAATCTAGTTCCAGATGCTTACGAGCTGTGTGACCCTGGACAAGTCTATTCTTCTCTGTCTACCTCAGTTTCTTCAACTATAAAATGGTGATTATAATAGTGCCTACCTAGTCAGGCTGTTGTGAGGATCAAAGCTCATATTTCAAAGTGCTTGACACAGTTTCTGGTACATTTGTTGTTCAGTCATTTTTCAGTTGTCTGTCTCTTCATGATCCCAGTTGGGGTTTTCTTGGCAGAAATACTGGAGTGGTTTTCTATTTCCTTCTCCAGCATATTTTATAAATGAGGAAACTGAGGCCAACAGGGTTAAGTGACTTGCCCAAAGTCACACAGCTAGTAAGTGTTTGAGCTCAGATTTGAACGTGGGTCTCACTGATGCCAAGCCCAGCTCTGGCACGTAGTAGGTGTTCAATAAAAGCTTGTTTCTCTTTCACCATTCCCTATACTTTACCATACCAACCAAAGAGTTTCATAACTAATTAATGGCAGAGTCAGGACAAGAAGCTAAGTATCCCAAGAATTATCTAAAGTTGAATTTCTGTGGCAGGGGCTCTTGGTATCTGTTGATTTGTTTTAATGACTATATTTCATTAAAGTAAGTTTATTTTGTAATGTTACACATTTTATTTTATACATTTAGCACCATTCTAATGGGTCATAGGCTTTTCCAGATTCTCAAAAGGGTCCATGATACAGCAAAAAAGATTAGGAATTCCTGGTCTTCTGGCACAAAAACATTAGTTGGCACAAAGATGTGCCAACAGAGCCACTTTTAAAATGGGAGATGTTGATTTGACTACCTGCTCAGAATTATTGATGGGTGAGTAGAGAGGAATGACTGAAAACAACTTGGGGAATAATAGAGCCTTCCCCATAACAAAGCCCTGGATTCCTTCCCTGCCCTTGTGGTCACTTGAGCCAGAAATGAAAGCTCAGTTCCTGGAAGGCTTCAGAGGACATTGGGGTTATGATCTTTCCAGCTCAGGTGTGAAGAATTCAACATCATCAGAGTTTCCAAATCCTATATTCCTGAAAGTCAAGGCATATTAAGCAACTTTTATTCTTGCCTCCATTCCACCCCATTGCAATTTCAGTAGACTATTTTGTTCACTGGGTGTACATAGGTGTTGAATGTATTGAACTAGCTTGGGAAACTCTCCCATTACTTGTCTCTTTAAGGGAGATGAAGATCTACGAGACCCAAGTTCAACTACATAGACGCTTGAGGATATCCCAATGTGACCTTGGTGCTCTCTGATGCTTCTGATATCTAGTCAATCCAGTTTAACTTAGTTCAACTCAATAAATATTTACAAAGTGCTTACTAATTTCTTCAAAGCTGGACCAGCCCATGCATGATGTCTCAAACTACCTCTCCAACACCACTCAATAGTCTTTTTCTCATACTATCACCTCCACCCTTGTCACCTCTTCCTCTGATTGCCAAAATCCTCTTTGAACCTCTATTGGAGCAAACACTCATATGAAGCATCAGGCTTTCTTAAATGCCAGAGCAGCCCATGACAATACTGATCACCTATCTGCCTTGCCCATTTGTGTATCCACCCCTCCATCCCAGCCACTTCAGTTGTCTTTAATGTGTTATCTTCAACAGAATGTCAGCTCCCTAAGAGCAACAACTGTCATTGCTGTGCAGATATTTGTATTCTCGATGTATAGCACAGTGCCTGACAGTAAACACAATAAACAAATGTTTGCTCTATCTATCCATATATATGTAACCTAATTATCTATCCATTCATATCTGCCCTGACCATCTCTATCAGTTTATCTAGCCATCCATTTATCTATTATCTATCCATCTATCTATCATCTATCTACTTCCTATCAATTTATTAAGAATAATCTTAAAGATATGAGTTGGAGGTCAAAAAGGATTGATGAGAACTGAATATTGCTTGTAGATTAAGACAAGCTTCTGAGTGTAACTGAGGCAGCACCAGGCAGTAGAAATGTAAGAGTGGTTTGCTACTTCCTTCTCTGGGTCATTTTATAGATAAGGAACTGAAGCAAACTGGGTTATATAACTTGCCCACAGCCACAAAGCTAGTGTCCAATTCCAGATTTGAACTCAGGAAGAGTCTTCCTGACTCCAGGCCCAGTGCTTTATCTCCTGAGTATCTAGCTGCCTAATGCAAAAGGAGATCTGTATTCAAATCCTACCTCTGACACTGGCATTCACCTATATGTAAGTCACCTAAGGTCTCTGAGACTTAGTTTCTTCATCTTTAAAATGGGAATATTAGTCCCTGTCTCGAAGTGCTGCTGTGAGGATCAAATGAAATAATGTATATAAAAAGTTAATAAAGCTTAAAGTACTATGTATCAGCTGTTATTCCTAAGGCATCGGTTAAAAATTGCTCCCAGATTGTACTTCTGTTCATTAGTTCTATGAAATATAGCTAAACACTGTACATATAATTAAGATCTATGTACACCTACACATAAACCCATCTATTAATACAAATAGATATAATTTTTCACTGCAGGTCTCAACCTGAAAAATGAAGTTTGACAAAAAGAAGGAGTAAAGTTAAGGTACACTCTGAGAAACTACAGCAGGAAAAGCCATCCATTTACTGTAAGGTTGGCATTTCTCTCAATTTAATCAATTAACAAGCATTTGTCAAGTGTGTATATTGTACCCAGCACCATGCTAAGCACAGGGGATACAAAGAGAAAGAAGTAATAGTCTCTATTCTTAAGAAGTTTATACTTATTTCACATAAATGCTCTATTTCCTGTGATAAAGATAGTAATAAGAAAGAGGAGGAGGAGGGGGAAGAGGAAGAAGATGAAGGAGGAGGAGGAAAACAACACAGTTGGTGTTAACTAGTGCAATTAATGGTTTACAAAGTGTTCCTTAAGTCTCAAAGAAACCCTAGAGATAGGCAGTCTTATTGTCCTCATTTTATAACTAGGGAAAATGAGTCTCATGTCATTTAAGTAAACTTGTCTAGGGACATGAAGCTAATAAATATCACTGATAGAAACTGAGCCCAAGTTTTACTTGTCTCCAAGCCTAGCACACAATTCACCTGGGGAAAAAATGAGATTAATATTAGCATGACCCGTGGGTTTTATGCACCCCAGTCTCCAGTTCACAGATGGGGAATAGCATGAAAGTACAGCCTGTATGTGTATGTGTCTGATGTGTTTGGTTTAGCAACATGGTAACAGCAATCTGAATTGGTTTTGCTTTATTGGTTGGATATTTTCCTGTTCCTTGATTCCAGACAAAGTGTTATACAGAATCTTAGTGGATTCAATGATGACTGAGTTCATTTGTTCCCTCAATGAAAGACACATAGATAGAAAGATATACAGACAAATTGACAAATAATAGATAGATGAAAGGTGGACAAATAGATGATAGACAGACAGATAGATAGATAGATAGATAGATAGATAGATAGATAGAACAGAAAAGTTTCTCTCATTCCCAAGAGAAACCTTGGAGAACACAATAAGTTAGGGGAAACTCAAAGTTCTCTGTCCTTTTCTAGGAAGCTATATTTGGCAGTGAATAGTGGCAGAGGACTGGGCTTGGAGTCAGGAAGACCTGAGTTCAAATCCAGTCTCAAATATATGTTAGCTGTATGATTATGTGCAAGTCACTTAATCTCTGTTTATCCCAGTTTCCTCATCTGTAAAATGGGTATAATAACAGCTACTATCTCCCAAGGGTTGTTGTGAATACCAAATGTGATAATCATGGTAAAAAGCTCAGCACAGTCTCGAGCACACAGTATGCGCTATATACATATGGTAGCTATTGTTCTTCTTGTTATTCCTAATTTCTATGAACTAATTGGTCAGCCAAGATGCCACCCTGCATTTTCATTTCTGCACACAACTCAGTACAAGACACTTTGCATATAAATATATCTGCACTTCATTCAATAGCCTTCTGAGGGAGGGGGGAAAAGAACAAAGTAAAAAGTGCACAGCAGAGAACAAAAGAAAACAGAAAAAGGAAGCAAAGAAAAGCTTTCACAATGTGTAGTATTCATCAGATCGACTTTCTTGAATTAAAAATTGATGGTGACATATTTTGAATCTTCTCATGTTCTGCTGTGCACACAATATGCTTTTTTTTTCTTACTTTGTATTTAAGTTTCAGTATTTAAGTTTATGATGTGTTTTTTTTTCTCTATTCTGTATATAAGTTCTAGTGTTTGAGTCCAAAATTTAAAAAAAGTCTTTAAAAAAACATAAAAAATAAAGGGACAATGCATCAAAAAGGAAAAAAAGAGAGACTGACAAAATACAGTGCTTTCAAATGATTTGTAAAGCAAAAAACACATATAGATTAAAATATGAAAAATATCTCAACTGGCTATGAACTTGGGTCAAAGTCATTAAGGTGAAATTAAAGTATCACCCCAAAGAATTTGGGGGGAGTGGCTAGTTGGTGCAGTGAATAGAGCACCAGCCCTGGAGTCAGGAGGATCTGAGTTCAAATCCAGCCTCAGATGCTTGACCTTGGGCAAGTCACTTAACCCCAATTGCTTTCCAAAAAGAATTTTTTTTTTAAACAAGCAACGTCAAAAGCACAAGGTTTAAAGGTATGAGTACATCTCATTATAAATGAATCCTTATTAAATATTCTGTCCTTCATTCTCACAAATGGCACAGGTTTTGAATGGTTTCTCCAGTGCTGACAATGGGGCACTGCCTGGGACAGTGGAAAAAAGGCCTAAGTCTGGAGTCAGAGGAGCCCAGTTCAAATTCTACCTGAGGTTCTTGTGACCAATGTGTCAGTGCCAGTCACTTAGTAGTTTGGGCCTCACTTTCTTCATTTGTGAAATGAAGGAATTGGATTAAGTAGCCTTTATCATCTCTTCTAGCTCTAAGATTATGATTATTTTAAAATTTCTAGGGCTAATGTTAAAAAAAATGTATTTTATGGATATGTAATGGCTTTTGCGAGAAACTCACTGGACTCTCCTGAGAAATAGATGCCTGGTCTCATCAGCACAGTGCTCTAAGAATGTAAATATAAAAATTAACAATATTTCTATATTTCCTCAACTGGAGGAAGGTTCTTTTTTGGCCTTCCAACTATGAAGTTTCTTGCCATTTTTCATGCCCCTGTCTTCTTTTCTCTTCTTTGTGCTCAGGAATCTTTTACATTTGGTAACTCAGGATAACACCAAAATATCAGTTCAGCCCTTCCTTTTACAGACACATGGATTGAAATCCTTTGAATCACCTGAATCTTAACTTGAAAGTGATCTTCACAGAAGGCCTTTTCTGATCTCTCTCTTCACTGATTTAGAAGGCTATATGAGACTCTTTCCCTGTGGATTTCACAGAAACACAGAATTGTAGAGTTGGAAAACACTTTGGTGACCTTCCAATCTAGCCCATATACCAATGGAGTCCTACTACACCCACAATCAGTAGTTATTAAACTGCTGGAAGATCAACAAAAATGGGGAATCCATCATCTTCAGAGTCAACCCCTTCCCTTTCTGGACTGCTCTAATCATTAGGAAGTATTGTAATTTTCCTAACATCAAGCCTGAAGTTTGTGTTGTTGTCGTCGTTATTGACAACTCCTGGGTCTACTCTCTGGGTCCAAATCATACAATTCTCATGCCTCTTCTACAAGACGACCATACAAAATACTTGAAGGCAGTGATCTTACCTCTCCTGTCTTCTCTACTCTAAATATCACCAGTTCTTTCAAACAATCTTCAGAAGATATGGAGCCTATTCCCTTCACCAATCTAATAGATCTCTACATGGTCTCCAAGCAGCATCATTTGTAAATTTGATATTCAGAGCTAAATGGATGTTGTCTGATAGCACAGAGTATAATACAAAGACATCCTCACCTTTTCTTATGCCATGGACTCCTTTGGTGGTCTGGTGAAATCTAGGTACTCCTTCTCAGAATAATCTTTTTAAGTGCCAAAAACAAAATACATAGAATTACAAAGGAAACCACTTATATTGAAATATAGTTACCAAAATATTAAAAAAAAAAAAAACAGATCCCAGGTGAAGGTATCCTGGGAGACTATCACTTCCTTATTTCTGGAAGCATTTACATTCCAAGACAGTAAAACTTAAACAATCATGTTCTTTCCACTAATGCCAATTCATATAGTTTTACCTGAAACTGTTGTTGCTATTGTTATTTTTTTTTCCCAACTTGGGCAAATAGCCCTTTATCCAGAATGATCAAGGTTTTAAAACAGTCATAAAATGCTGCTCTTGCCCTGGTCAGGTCACATCTGTAGTATTTTTATTTCTGTATTCTTAACGGGAAGGACTTTGACAAAATAGTGTCTTTACAAAAATGATTTGGAGAGGATAGTTAGCACATTGGATGACAGGCAAGATGCAAAACTATCTCAATTGGTCAGAGATTGGTACAAAGCTTGAAATTGGTACAAAATTGGTACAAAAATGAAATTAAATGGAGATAGATATAATGTCCTACCTTTAATATTAAAAAAACAAACTTCAAAAGCATAAGGTTTAAAAAGCAAGAGTACACCTCAGTTTATATAGGACAAAGAAAGACAATGTAGGGGGTTGTTAGAAAATGAACTCAACTTGAGTCAATAGTGTGATAAAAATGAGAATCTAATCTTAGCCTATATTAATAGAAAGAGAATGTCCAGAAATAGGGAGAAAGATAGCCTGCCCTGATCAGACCACACCTGAGGTACTGTGTACAGTGGTAAGTACTGCATTTTAGGATGGACCTTTATAAACCACGGGGTGGTATTTAGAAAAGATTGGCAAGGATGGTGAGTGTCCTTAAAACCATGAAGGTCAGTTAAAGCAACTGGAGATGGCTGGTCTACAGAACTGAAGAATTAGGAAGGATAACAATAGAAATCTTCAAGTATCTGAAGACAGGTCAGGTAGAAGTGGGATTTCATCGGTTCTACAAAGGACCAAACTATTATAGAAGGTTGGGAGGAAGTTGCATAGAAACAATATCAGTTTTATATATAAGAAAAAAAAACTTCCTAACAGTTCCTGAAGTGGAATAGGATGCCTTTAGAGGTGAGTTTGCAATCACTTCAGATCTTTAAGCAAAGGCTGGAGAGCCACTTGTTGGGGGAGTTGTAATGGGGATTACTCGGCAGCAGAGACTCAACCTGTTTTCTAAATCATGGACCCCTTTGGCAGTCTCAGGCCCCTTCTCAGAAATTATTTTTTTTAATTTCTTAATTGAAGGAAGTGCTAAATTTCAGTTGAAAGTTAGTGTGTGTGTGTGTGTGTGTGTGTGTGTGTGTGTGTGTGTGTTTGAGAGAGAGAGAGAGAGAGAGAGAGAGAGAGAGAGAGAGAGAGTATTTTACTTCTCCAAGTTTATGGACCCATTGAAAATAGGCCTGTGGATCCTGGGTTAGGGAATTTTTTCTAGAGGTATAGCTTACCCCAGATGGTCCTTTCCAACTCTAAGATTGTGATTATATGATGGTGGCATCTTGCCATCCATGATTCAGTTGAAGAAAATTGGGGTCTATAGCCTGAAGACCTCAGGGGTATATAATAGCAGCATTCATGGGCCACTGTCCACGTGAACAAGGGATTAGACTTGCTAACCTCGGCTCCAGAGAATAGAATGATAGTAGGAATTTATAGAGGAAGATTTTTAACTCATAAAAACTCTAAATATTGACAGTTTTCTAAAAGTAGAATGAATTGCCTTGAGAATACTGCCCATAATTGTATTTCTTTATGTAAAAGTTGGATGACCAGTTGTCATGCATGTGGAGGATTATGGGCTGGACCAGATGGCCCCAGAGGACCTTCCCATCTCTGAAGTTCTGCTATCATATGCCTCGTTTCTGGAACCATAGGTAATATTGAATGCTCTGAAGCAGGGAGAAGCTATTATAATTGAGAAATGACTTCCCCTCTCACTCACAGAATCTACAAGATGTTGACTGAGCTCCAAAGTGAATAAGAACCCTGGAGCTGTTTTCTTTTCCCAAACTGTGTAGGATTCAGTCAGTAATAGTCATTGCATTTTGGTCTCCTGTCATTTCCACAGGAGAGTCAGAAAGTGAGTAAAATGTCTAAACACTTTATCAGTGATACAGTCATTTTGAAATAAAGATTTAATGTAGAGAACAACTTTTCAAAGTTTAATCTCCCTGTTTTTCTCCGATTAAATGCTTCCCTCTGTCCTTTAGTTTCTTTGGGCAGAGATTTTCTAAGTATGTATGTGTGTATGTATCTATGTATCTATGTGTATGACCATATGCACACATGCATATATGTATGCAAATATACAAAATGTGTAATACATGGTTGTATATTTTGTGTTCATATACATGTGTGTACATATATGTGTTATATATGTGTATAGTTATGGTTATGGCTATTATTGTATTATAGTTATGGTTATGGTTATACACATACACATACACATACATACACACCAGATAGGGACTGTTGAAGTCATAAAAAGCACAAGTAGATAGACAAGAAATAAGTTGGAGTCAAGAAAACCTGTTTTTAAATCACATCCAAGACACCTACTAGTTGTGAATGGTGGGTAAATCCCTTCCCTTTTCAACTTCAGTAAAGAGAGGGAGATGGTATTAAAAATACATGCATAACTACATTATAGTGCTCTATAGTGCTCTTTGTATGTCTTTTTTTTTCCTTTTTGGAGGGCAATTGGGCTTAAGTGACTTGCCCAAGGTCACACAGATACTTTTTGTGTTAAGTGTCTGAGGCAGGATTTGAACTCAGGTCCTCCTGACTCCAGGGATGGTGCTCTATTCACTCCACCACCTAGCTGTCCCTAATGTTTGTTTGTTTGGTTTTTTCTTTTTTTGTTTGTTTGTTTTTTGTTTCTTTCTTTTAATGTTAAAAAAGCATGAACCATTGCACCTCTGGAAAAGTTTCTCCTTTTTGACCACCATCTAATTTAATTTTCTCTCCATCAGAGCTGAACTTAGGGCTAGGCAGAGCAGACAAACAGCTTCCTCTGGGCCTGTGACATTTTCTCTACCTTCCTTTATCCCATCTCAAAAAAGACTCTTCTACCTGCATTTCCACCATTAGATAGAGACTCATTCCTTTGCATTTTGAATGCTTTGGGATCTTAGAAAGATGTCTATTAAGATGCAAATACTCCTCAGAGGGCTAAAACTTCTATTTCTTTTCAACTAATTTAATATTGAGAATCTATTCAAGAGGTTAATGAGTTGGTAGAAAACTTTACATGTTCTGGAGAGGGAGGAAGAGGGTTCAGAGGTAGAATGGAGGAATAGATTCTGATCCAGAATGGATACACACCAAAGATGAAAGTACCTCCTTAGCAATTATGCCTAAGGCTGGGCCCTGCCCTTCATTCTTTGCATGAATTTTGACTCAATTCCATAAGCAAGCTAGGTACTGGGGGTATGAAGGCAACAATGAATAGATCACTGACCTCATTCTACAGAGGGAAAATAACAAGTATGTTTCTCATGCCTAGGAAATCAACATGACAAACTTGAAGAACTATGTCCAACTTTTAAATCTCTCAGAAATTAAATTAACTACATACTGTATTGGGAAAAGTTTTAGATTTGGAGTCAGAAGATATGGGTTCTAATGGTGATGCTGTTAATTGCCACTTGTATGATGAAAGTAACACTTATTTTATAGATCAATAGCTCAGAGGTAAAGTTATCTAGTCCACCTCCCTCATTTTTATGAAGGAGGAAACTGAGGCCATGGGAAATTAAGTAACTCACCCAGGGTCATAGAGGCAGGATTCAAATTCAAGTCCTCTCATGCCAAATTCAGGGCTTTCTGCCAATGGGCCCCACCGCTTCCTCTGGGCCTTCATTTACTCCTTTTGCAAAATGAGTATGTTCTAAATCAGGGTTTCCCAAACTTTTCTGTGTCCTGGACCCCCTCTAGCATTCTAGTAAAGCCTATGGACACCTTCTTAGAATAATGTTTTTAAATCCACAAAGAAAAATATCTAAGAATACAAAAGAAACCAGTGTTGAAGTATTGTCTTCAAAAAAAAAGTTGCAACATCCCTTATACTACATGATGTCTGACCTTGCTTCTAACTCCTCATTCCTCTGATTTTTGCTAGTCTGAATATAGGCTGATGGCATATAGAGGCTGAACCTCTAAATAAACTCCTTTTGAAGGGGGAAGATAAACTGAAAACAGCAATCACAAGATCTATTCAGGTTTTATACAGCTCAGATTTGAGGGGGAACCATGATAAATGTCTTAACCCTAGTAATCCACATCAGTGACCACAAGACTTTCACTATTCTTTGCTATCTGCCTCTCAAACAGGTACCATGCGCTCTGTCCATCAGAAGGAACATCTGGGCAAACAGAAAGCTACAGGGGCACAAGCTATTTATGAAAACCCAGAAGCAAACCACCCAAACCACAGCCTCTGATCCTCCCACAAGGGGATATTTTTACCACTCTCCATAATGCTGAGGTAGGTGTTTATTGCTTTAGTAATGTCTGTCCATCTAAAAGGAGAATGGGGTAGACCAAAAAAAACTTGTATTGGGTTTGCTAGTGGAAGACACAGTAGATACTATAATTAAAATAGAAAGAAACCAGTCAACAAATGCTATATCGACAAGGAGATATAAGGAACAGTAACGCATGACTTTTGTGGGCTTTGGGATTTACTGGCAATAGGATAATATTTTTAGCATGTTAAAAAATCAAGAGGGGGGGGCGGAGCCAAGATGGCGGAGTAGAAACAGCTCATCCAAGCCTCTCTGCCCCCAGATTCTCCACAAACTATGTAAAAAAGGACTCTGAAAAACTTCTGGAGCCCCAGCACCCACAGAACGACACAGAGAAGCTAACCTCCCGCTGAGGACAGCCCAGCACCCTGCAGGAAGGACCAGCTCAGCGGTCTGGGAGCCGGCAGCGCGCAGAGCCCAGAGCGCAGAGCGCAGGAGCTGAGCCGAGCCGAGCCCAGGTCCACGTGAGCCGAGGTTTTAGCCCCAGGGCGGCAGGGCCAGCCGGCTGGAGGAACCCCAGAACACCAGGAACTATGGAGATTCCAGAATTATCAACATAGACTTGCCTAGGACAAAGTAAGAGGTTAGTGTCCTATGGACTTTGGGACCTGTATTTGGGGAATGCGTCAGCTCCCTCCCCTGGGGGCTAGAAGCCGCTGAGGAGACACGCCATTGTGTAGTTTTCATAGGCATTTCCGGCTCCCAGCCTACAAATCGTGGGGAGATCCGGCGATCAGTCTTGGGGGGTAATCGCTCTTGCTTTAACCTCCCTGGATCTGGATTGTGATCTAGGGTGGAAGTTGTGGGTGGGTTTACAGCTTGCCAGAAACGGAAGTTGCCCCCCACACATTCTGGACGAAAATTCCTCTAGCTGGCCTTAAAGCCATAGTGTGGCAACAAGCCCAAACGTCAAGCAATTAAGTGGCAACATGCCAAGGCAAAGGAAACAGAAAAATGCAACCCTAGACTCCTATTTTGGGGGCATAGAGCTGGAAAAAGACTGTGAGGTCAGAAGTCCTGCTCCAAAAGCCCCAGGGGAAAACATGAGTGGGTTGCAGGCCATAGAGGACCTTAAGAAGGACTTTAAAAATCAAATAAGAGAAGTGGAGGAAAAATTGGAAAGAGAAATGAGAAGGATGAAGGAAAAGTATGAAATGAGGGTCAACAGCCTGACTGAGGAAAACAACACCTAAAAAAATAGACTAACTCAAATGGCAAAGGAGGCCCAAAAGGGCAATGAGGAGAAGCATGCCTTAAAAAGTCGAATTTGCCAGATGGAAAAAGAATCTCAAAAGTTCACTGAGGAGATTCATTCCTTCAGAGTTAGACTGGAGCAAATGGAAGCTAGTGACTTTATGAGAAATCAAGATGCTGTTAAGCAGATCCAAACAAACGAAAGATTAGAAGGCAATGTGAAATATCTCATGGGAAAACCACTGACCTGGAGAATAGATCCAGGAGAGACAATTTAAAAATTATTGGACTACCTGAAAGCCATGATCAAGGAAAGAACCTAGAAATCACCCTTCAAGAAATTCTCAAGGAAAACTGCCTGATGTTTTAGATCCAGAGGGCAAAATAGAGGTTGAAAGAATCCACCGATCACCTCCTGAAAAAGATCCCAAAAAGAAAACTCCCAGAAATATTATAGCCAGGTTCCAGAATCCCCAGATCAAGGAGAAAATACTCCAAGCAGCCAGGAAGAAACAATTTCAATATTGTGGAAACACAATCAGAATAGCCCAGGACCTGGCAGCTTCTACACTGAGGGATCAAGGGCATGGAATATGATATTCCAGAGGGCAAAAGAACTGGGAATGAACCCAAGGGTCACCTACCCAGCAAAACTGAGTATTTTGTTTCAGGGGAAAATATGGTCATTCAGTGGAATAGAGGACTTTCAAGCATTCTTGAGGAAAAAACCAGAATTCAACAGAAAATTTGACATCTAGACACAAGAAGGAAGAGATGCCTGAGAAGGTAATCAGGGAAAAGAAATCAAAAGGAACTTATCAAAGCTGAACTATTTACATTCCTATATGGAAAAGCAATAACTGTGACTGATGATATCTTTCTCATTATGAAAATAATGGAAGAAGGGGATGTGGTCATATGAATACATATGTGAATGTGTGTGTATATGGTTACAGTTATACATGGATAGAGGGCATAGGTTGAATTTTTTGGGAAGGGAGAATACTCAAGGGATGAAATTATGAGGTGAGAGAGGAAAGTGGCAAGAGGAGATGGGGAGAGACAGGGTAGGGTAAACTATCCCATGTAGAAGAAGCAAGGGGAAGTGGTTGCAAGGGAGGGGGAGAATAGGAAGGCTAAAAAGGCAAAACCACATTCACATTGAGTTTGGTTCAGGGAGAGAATGACATACATACTAAATGGGATATCTCAACCTGCAGCAGAATAGGGGGAAGGGGGATGAGAGAGGGGATGATGGATGGGAGGGCATTCTTGGGGGGAGGGGAGGTTGGAAGTACCCACTATAGAAGAGGGACAGGATCATGTAGGGAATGGACCAGGTGGGGGGTGGGATGAGTGGGAGTGAATTATAAGCAGCCTTGTACAATATATCTACTATGATAATGTTTTGCATAGCTAGACATGTACAACATATACTGAATTACTTATATCCCAAGAAGGAATGGGTGACAAGGGAGGAAGGAAATGGATCTGAAATTCGAGGTCGTAACATTAAATGTTTCAAATATATATATATAAATACTATTATTAATACTCTTGCCTATAATTGGGAGATAAGATGTGCAGGCATTGGGACACAAAGATTCATCTTCCTCTAATGGAAAAGTCGATGGGGGTATAGGAGAAGGTATGGGAGAGAGCAGATTGGAGGAACCGATATCTTGTGGGACTGCTATTCTGGGAGGTTGGGTAGGGGAATAATGGGGGGAAAATGATTGTAACTCAAAACCTGGCGGAAATGAATGATGTAAAACAGAAGTTAATAAAGTATTTGTTTAAAAAAAAAAAATCAAGAGGTAGTGTGGGTAGAGAGGCAGCTTCTAGAATAGACCTGGGTTCCAGTCCTGTCTCTGACACATACTACTAGCTCTATGACTCTCATCAAGGCCCTTCATTTCTCAAAATCCTCAGGCAATGTGGCTTAAGTTGTCTAGGATAAGTGCTAAGCAAGAATCACTCATCCTAATGACATGATGATAGCATTTACTTGATGTTTTCACTTTTTCAAAGCATATCACTGTGTTATCTCATTTCCTCTCCACCATAACTCTGGGAGGTAGGAGCTATTACTATATGCACGTTGCAGCTGAGGAAACTTAAACCCAGAAAACTGAGTGACTTGCCCAGGGCATGCAACTAGTTAATTGTATGAGGAAGAATTGGAACTCAGATCTTCTGCCTCCAAGTCCCGTGCTCTATCTACCATATCACTCAGAAAGTATTTCTTACACACAGGTCCTGACCTCTCTGACCCCAAAAGAAAGCCAAAAGTCACGTGTTATTATTATCCAATCTACTTTCTCAGCCCCCAATTTTTAATAATTATTTTTGCTGGCCAAGTTGCCCTTAACATTTTAAAATCTTCCTCCAGTGCTGCCCCCTTGTGGTGTGAGGGTTATTCTAGACTCTTGAAGGCAAGGCTAGAAGAACATAGCCTCATGCATTTCTTTTATACCAAGAAGGAAAGGCTTTGAGGACATGGTCAATAGTAATAACAACAGTAAAAGGAAGCATTTGTTAAGCACTTACTCGTTACCAGACAAGGAGACAAACCCCAGGGTTACAAAAAAAAAAAAAAGGACAAACTTGAGCTCTGTCCTCATGGAGTTCACATTTTGATAGGGGAAGATCACATTGCAAATAACTACTTATGTATAAGAAATAAGGAGGGCAAATTGGACTGACTATTCAATAGTATCTGACTCTTCATGACCCTATATTGGGTTTTCTTGGCAAAGATACTGGAATGGTTTGACATTGCCTTCTCCAGCTCATTTACAGATGAGGAGCTGAGGTCAACAGGGTTAAGTGACTTGCCTAGGGTCACACAGCATAAGTCTGAGGCTGGATTTGAACTCATGAACATGAGTCTTTTGATTACAAGCTCAGTGCTCTATCCACTATGTCACGAAGCTTGCCAGGGTAAATTGTAGATATTAAAAGGAAGCCACTAGCAGAGGGAAGGACCAGAAAATGCCTCTTGCCAAAGGCATTATTTGAATTCAGTATTGAAAGGGGCCAGGATAGCCAAGGAACATGTAAGGCAGAACCACTCTAGGCAAGGGAGAGAGAATGTGTGCCTTTTGTCAAAGGACTGGCCAAGCTCAATTTAAGAAAGTTCTTCAATTGTCCTGTCCACTCAAGGATGAGGTTGGTTTTTTTGTTTTGTTTTGTTTTGTTTTCTATCCACAGTAACACACAAAAACTATCAGCTCTAGCATAGAGAGGGTTGGAAGCTGAGTTGGTTGGAAGGACTGCCCACACTAATGAACGCACATCAGACAGCTCCAAAGTGTTGGAGGAAGGTGGTATTAATGAGCTTGACACTGAATTATGGCCTTTACATGAGAAGTGCTGCCTTTGGAGCCAATACCACTTTTTAACCAGCCTCCTTTTTTGCCTCATTATCACACTCTCTTCCAACACCAAAGTCTTGATACTTACAGCTCCTCAACTTTTTTTTACCAAGGAAACTGAGAGCATTTCATTGACAAATGTCAGAATTGGTCTAATGATGGTCCACAACATCTTACCCTCAGATTTGGCACATAGAATCACTGAGACCTGAGTACGAATCTTGCTTCAGATATGTGACCCTGGACAAGTCACTTGACATCTTTCAACCTCAGTTTACTCATATGCAAAATAATATCTCCCAACTCAGAAGCTTGTTGTGAGGTTTGCGATTCAATAAACATTTATTGTTTCTTCAACACTTAAAACACTATATAAGAATCCAAAGAAAAAGACAAACAAAGAAAAGAATAATTAGGGAAGGTTTTAAACAAAGGAAGGGTCTTAAGTGAGCTTTGAAGGATGGATCCTGTTTGCACAGGCAGAGGGTTTTTCATGGAAAGGGGAAGAACATATCAGAGAATAGACTTGATGGCATGTTTGCAGGCCACTGATGAGACTGCTTTGACTAGATCAGAAGGTTCACATTGGAAAATAATTGGAAATAAAGTTGGTCAGATAAGACAAAATTTTGGAGGTTCTTGAGATCAAGAGATTTGTGGAATTCCTATGCCATGGCATGGTATCTCAGTGATTTTGATAGCTAAAACATAGGGTTTTTTTTTTTTTGGTTTTTTTTTTGTTTGTTTTTTTTAGGGTCTGCAAATGCATTCATATTAAACATTATTCCAATTACAAAGGTGAATTGTACTAGGTGGGATGAAAGATGGTAAGGAAGAAATAAAATGAAACAATGAAAAGAACAAGATCATTTAGTTTGCTTCCATCAGGATTCAGGCTCAGTTCTTTCTAGTTATATCTCTGGATGGCGCATTTCTCACTTTCTTGAGTCATTCGGGATTAACTTATATCACTGCATTGCTGAAAGAGTCCAGTCTGTCATAGTTGGTCGTCACAGATATGGTATGTCTGTGATTGTATACAAATTTCTTCTGATTCTACTCTTCTCGCTCAGCATCAGTTTGTATAAGTCTCTCCAGGTAATTATGAAATCTGTCATCTCCTCATTTCTTATAGCACAATAAAATTCCATTACATTCATATACCACAACTTGTTTAGCCATTCCCCAATTGATGGGCACCCCTTTAGTTTCCAATTCTTTGCAACCACAAAAAGGGCTGCTATAAATATTTTTGTACATATGGGTCTTCCTCCCATTTCTATGATCTCTTTGGGATATAACCCTAGAAGTGGTATTGTTGGGTCAAAGGGTATGAAATTGTTTATAATCCTTTGGGCATAATTCCAGATTGCTCTCCAGAATGGTTGGATAAGTTCACAACTCCACCAGCAATGTATTAGCGTTCCAAATTGTCCACATCCTCTCCAGCATTTGTCACTTTCTTGTTTTGTCATCTTAGCCAATCTGACTGGAGAGATGTGGTATCTCAGAGTTGTTTTGATTTGCATTTCTCTAATTAATAGTGATTTAGAGCATTTCTTCATATGCTTATATATATATATCTTTAATTTCTTTCTCTGAAAACTTCCTATTCATATCCTTTGACCATTTATCAATTGGGGAATGACTTGTATTCATATAGATTTGGCGCAATTCTCTGTAAATTTTGGAAATGAGTCCTTTATAAGAGACACAAGTTGTAAAAATTCTTTCCCAATTTCCCACCTCCCTCTTGATCTTGGTTACATTGGCTTTGTTTGTGCAGAAGCTTTTCAATTTAATGTAATCAAAATTATCCATTTTGCATTTTATAATACTCTCTAATTCTTGTTTGGTCCTAAAGTCTTCCGCTCTCCACAAATCCGTCAGGTAAACTATTCCTTGCTTTCCCAAATTGCTTACAGTATCATCCTTTACACCTAGATCATGCACCCATTTAGACTTGATTTTGGTATATGGTGTTAGATAGTGATCTATGCCCACTTTCTGCCTTACTGTATTCCAGTTTTCCGAGCAGTTTTTGTCAAATAGTGCATTCTTATCCCAAAAACTGGGGTCTTTGGGTTTATCGAACAATAGATTACTATATTCATTGACTGCTGGGTCTCCTGTGCCTAATCTATTCCATTGATCCACTACTCTACACCTCTGCCAGTACCAAGCAGTTTTGATGACTGCTGCTGTATAATACAGATTAAGATCTGGCATAGCTAGTCCACCTTCCCTAGCATTTCTTTTCATTAATTCCCTTGATATTCTAGACCGTTTGTTTTTCCAAATAAATTTTGTTATTATTTTGTCTAACTCTACAAAGCAGTTTTTTGGTAAATTGATTGGTATGGCACTAAATATATAGTTTAGTTTGGGTAAAATTGTCATTTTTATTATATTAGCTCGACCCAGTCATGAGCAATTGATATTTTTCCAACTATTTAGATCTGATTTTATTTGTGTGAGAATTGTTTTGTAGTTGTGATCATATAGATTCTGGGTTTGTTTTGGCAAGTAGATTCCCAAATATTTTATAATGTCTACAGTGACTTTAAATGGGATTTCTCTTTCTATCTCTTGCTGTTGAGTTTTATTAGAGATGTACAGGAATGCTGAGGATTTATGTGGGTTTATTTTATATCCTGCAACTTTGCCAAATTTATTTATTGTCTCAAGTAGTTTTGTACTTGATTCTCTAGGATTCTCTAAGTATATCATCATATCATCTTCAAAGAGTGACAGCTTGGTCACTTCTTTACCTAATTTGATTCCTTTGATTTCTTTTTCTTCTCTAATTGCTACTGCTAGTGTATCTAGTACCAGATTGAATAAGAGAGGTGATAGTGGACACCCTTGTTTCACTCCTGATCTTATTGGAAAGGCTTCTAGTTTATCCCCATTGCATATAATACTTGCTGATGGTTTTAAATAGATGCTAGCAACTACTTTAAGGAAGGCTCCATTTATTCCTGTACTTTCTAGTGTTTTTAATAGGAATGGATGTTGTACTTTGTCAAAAGCCTTTTCTGCATCTATTGAGATGATCATGTGGTTTCTGCTAGTTTTATTGTTGATATGCTCAATTATACTGATGGTTTTCCTAATATTAAACCATCCTTGCATTCCTGGAATGAATCCTACCTGATCAGAATGTATTATTTTTGTGATAAGTTGTTGGAGTCTTTTGGCTAATATTTTATTTAGAATTTCTGCATCTAAATTCATGAGGGAAATTGGTCTATAATTTTCTTTCTCTGTTTTATCTCTTCCTGATTTAGGAATCAGTACCATATTTGTGTCATAGAAAGAGTTTGGTAAGACTCCTTCTTCACTAATTTTCCCAAATAGTTTGTAAAGTATTGGAATCAATTGTTCTTTAAATGTTTGATAGAATTCACTAGTGAACCCATCTGGCCCTGGAGATTTTTTTCTAGGGAGTTCATTGATGGCTTGTTTGATTTCTTTTTCTGAGATGGGGTTATTTAGGTAATTCACTTCCTCTTCAGTTAATCTGGGCAATTTGTGATTTTGTAAATATTCATCCATTTCACTAAGATTGTCATATTTATGTGCATACAATTGGGAAAAATAATTCCTCATTATTTTTTTTTATTTCCTCTTCATTAGAGGTAGATTCACCCTTTTTATTTTTGATACACATAATTTGGTTTGCTTCTTTCTTTTTTTTATCATATTGACTAAGGGTCTATCAATTTTGTTGATTTTTTCATAAAACCAGCTCTTAGTTTTATTTATTAATTCAATAGTTTTCTTAGTTTCAATTTTATTAATCTCTCCCTTGGTTTTTAATATTTCTTTTTTTTTAAACAAATGCTTTATTAACTTCTGTTTTACATCATTCATTTCCACCAGATTTTGAGTTACAATCATTTTCCCCCCATTATTCCCCTACCCAACCTCCCAGAACAGTAATCCCACAAGATATCACTTCCTCCAATCTGCTCTCTCCCATACCTTCTCCCATACCCCCATCAACTTTTCCATTAGAGGAAGGTGAGTCTTTGCATCCCAATGCCTGCACATCTTATCTCCCTATTACAAGCAAAAGAGTATTAATAATAGTATTTATATATATTTGAAACACTTAATGTTATGACCTCAAATTTCATATCCATTTCCTTCCTCCCTTGTCACCCATTCCCTCTTGGGAGATAAGTAATTCAGTATATGTTGTACATGTCTAGCTATGCAAAACATTATCATAGTAGATATATTGTACAAGGCTGCTTATAATTCCCTCCCACTCATCCCACCCCCCACCTGGTCCATTCCCTACATGATCCTGTCCCACTTCTATAGTGGGTACTTCCAACCTCCCCTCCCCCCAAGGATGCCCTCCCATCCATCATCCCTCCTCCCATCCCCCTTCCCCCTATCCTGCTGCAGGTTGAGATATCCCATTTACTATGTATGTCATTTTCTCCCTGAACCAAATTCAGTTTGAATGTGGTTTTGCCTTTTTAGCCTTCCTTATTCTCCCCCTCTTTTGCAACCACATCCCCTTGCTTCTTCTGCATGGGATAGTTTACACTACCCTGTCTCTCCCCATCTCCTCTTGCCACTTTCCTCTCTCACCTCATAATTTCATCCCTTGAGTATTCTCCCTTCCCAACAAATTCAACCTATGCCCTCTATCCATATATAACTGTAACCATATACACACACATTCACATATGTATTCATATGACCACACCCCCTTCTTCCATTATTTTCATAGGGAGAAAGATATCATCAGTCACAGTTATTGCTTTTCCATATAGGAATGTAAATAGTTCAACTTTGATAAGTTCCTTTTGATTTCTTTTCCTGATTACCTTCTCAGGCATCTCTTCCTTCTTGTGTCTGGATGTCAAATTTTCTATTCAATTCTGGTTTTTTCCTCAAGAATGCTTGAAAGTCCTCTATTCCACTGAATGACCATATTTTCCCCTGAAACAAAATACTCAGTTTTGCTGGGTAGGTGACCCTTGGGTTCATTCTCAGTTCTTTTGCCCTCTGGAATATCATATTCCATGCCCTTCCATCCCTCAGTGTAGAAGCTGCCAGGTCCTGGGCTATTCTGATTGTGTTTCCAAAACATTGAAATTGTTTCTTCCTGGCTGCTTGAAGTATTTTCTCCTTGATCTGGGGATTCTGGAACCTGGCTATAATATTCCTGGGAGTTTTCTTTTTGGGGTCTTTTTCAGGAGGTGATAGGTGGATCCTTTCAACCTCTATTTTGCCCTCTGGATCTAAAACATCAGGGCAGCTTTCCTTGAGAATTTCTTGAAGGGTGATTTCTAGGTTCTTTCCTTGATCATGACTTTCAGGTAGTCCAATAATTTTTAAATTGTCTCTCCTGGATCTATTTTCCAGGTCAGTGGTTTTTCCATGAGATATTTCACATTGCCTTCTAATCTTTCATTTGTTTGGATCTGCTTAACAGCATCTTGATTTCTCATAAAGTCATTAGCTTCCATTTGCTCCAGTCTAACTCTGAAGGAATGAATCTCCTCAGTGAACTTTTGAGATTCTTTTTCCATCTGGCAAATTCGACTTTTTAAGGCATTCTTCTCCTCAATGCCCTTTTCGGCCTCCTTTGCCATTTGAGCTAGTCTATTTTTTAAGGTGTTGTTTTCCTCAGTCAGGCTGTTGACCCTCATTTCATACTTTTCCTGCATCCTTCTCATTTCTCTTTCCAATTTTTCCTCCACTTCTCTTATTTGATTTTTAAAGTCCTTCTTAAGGTCCTCTATGGCCTGCAACCCGCTCATGTTTTCCCCTGGGGCTTTTGGAGCAGGACTTCTGACCTCACAGTCCTTTTCCTGCTCTATGCCCCCAAAATAGGAGTCTAGGGTTGCATTTTTCTGTTTCCTTTGCCTTGGCATGTTGCCACTTAATTGCTTGACTTTTGGGCTTGTTGCCACACTATGGCTTTAAGGCCAGATAGAGGAATTTTCGTCCCGAACGTGTGGGGGGCAACTTCCGTTTCTGGCAAGCTGTAAACCCACCCACGACTTCCACCCTAGATCACAATCCAGATCCAGGGAGGTTAAAGCAAGAGCGATTACCCCCCAAGACTGATCGCTGGATCTCCCTACAAATTTGCAGGCTGGGAGCAGGAGCTGCCTCTGAAAACTACAAAATGGCGTTTGTCCTCAGCGGCTTCTAGCCCCCAGGGGAGGGAGCCGACGCATTCCCTAATACCAGTCCCAAAGTCCATAGGACACTAACCTCTTACTTTGTCCTAGGCAAGTCTATGTTGATAATTCTGGAGTCTCCACAGCTCCTGGTGTTCTGGGGTTCCTCCAGCTGGCTGCTGGCCCTGCCGCCCTGGGGCTAAAACCTCGGCTCTGGCGGCTGCACCTGCCAGGTCCCAGACCGCTGCGCTGGTCCTTCCTGCAGGGCTGCTGGGCTGTCCTCAGCGGGAGGTTAGCTTCTCTGTGTCGTTCTGTGGGTGCTGGGGCTCCAGAAGTTGTTCAGAGTCCCCTTTTACATCGTTTGGGGGGAAAGTGGGGGCAGAGTGGCTTGGATGAGCTGTTATGGTCTTCAGTTAGTTTTTGAAGTTCCTTTTTTAGGGAGGTATTTTCTTTTTCCTTGTTGGTCACTGCCTCCCTGATTTGGTCTTTGAAATTTTTCTTAAGCTCCTCCAGGAATGCTATTTGGGCTTGAGACCAGATCATGTTTCCTTCTGTGGTCTCTGGTGTGGGTAGAGAGTCTATATTGTCCTGTGTGTTTTGTTGTTCTTGCCCTGCATAGTATGCTCAGATAGACTTTCTTGCCTTCCCCTTCTCCTTCTCAGCTTCCTTCCTTCCCATTGTGACTTCCTGTTTCTTAGTGTCTCAGGCTATGAGTTTGGGGCCTGATCCTTAACTTTGAATACCTCTGGGTGGCTAGTTTATGGCTAAGTCAGGGAAGTCAGTGAGGAATGTAGATGTGTAGGTGGAGGTGAGTCTGACCACTTCAGATTTCTGCTCTATGCCCCTGGGCTATAAGTAGGCTTTTGTTGGTGAGGTGAGGTGGAGCTCCTTGGGACCCCTCCCTCTCTTCTCTTCAGATTCCTGGCTGTCTCAGTTACACCCCTTCTTGGAGATTCTCAAGCCTGAGGCTATTTCCATTAACTTGGGATTTAAATCTGGGTGGGAGATTTATCTTTGGGTTTTCTGCTTCATGAAGGAGGGATGGGAGGATCAGAGCAGCTAGAATTTACTTTGCCATTCCAGCCCCTGTATTATACAGGCAGGCAGTTTCTAAACTTCCAGGCTGGGGGATGAGTGCAGCCTGAGAAGCCACTCTCTCCACTGGGGGCCTGACTCTCCTACCTGGCTCCAATGATCTGTTCCCTCTGCGAGATGACTGTGATTCATCCTTGGTAAGTCTGCAGGTTGGGGCTTTTTCTCTCTCTGGTGTAGTCTGCTTGTCTGCTCTTAGGTCTGAGCTGTGCAGACCCCACGCGCTCTGTGCTCGAACTGTGCGGACACACTGGGCAACCTCCTGGGCTGGACTCCACCATGCTCTGTCTTCCACTGGACTCTGTCACTCCGGAGTCCGCTCAGATTCACCCTTTGAGACTTAGTGACCGAGGAGCTCAGAGAGGTTACTGCTTCCTTTCCTCCATCTTGGCTCTGCCCCTCCAAAGCACTTTTTAAACCTTAAAGTGTTATATAAATGCTAGCTATTATTCATTACCATTTGCCAGTTATTCCCTTTGTGAAAGAGTCACCTTCACAGGCACACAACTCCTCTTTCAGAGGACCACCTTCCAACTACTACAATAGCTATCATGGTCCTACCACTGTCACCCTTACTTTTGTCTTCTCCAGGGTACACATGCTCAGTTTTTCATCTCAATTTATTATAGAATGCTCTGAAGGTGTCTCCCCATTTTGGTTGAGTATTTCTGGATGATCCAAAGCTAATTAATGTCCTTCCTAAAATATGGTGGGGAGAAATGGACACAATACTACAGATATCATTTGTACAAGATGGGGGGGGGGGAGGAAGAGCTGTTATCACATACTTCTTTCTAGAATCTTTACTTCTGTTGAGGCAACCCAAGTTTGCCTTAGGGTTTTTGTCTGCCATGTCATTAATTAACTGACACTGTTGTCAGTATATACTGAGCTCACTTTAAACTCACTCAAATTCTCTGATTATTTTTCAGACTATGAGTTTCCCATCTTGTACTTGTGAAGTTGATTTCTTTAAACCAAATGTACCACTTTATATGTATCTCTATTAAATTGATTATTATTAAAAATTGAATACTTTTTGAAATAATTGAAAAATTGAATATTATTAGATCCAGACCAATTTTCTGACTTTTCAATGTCTTTTTCAACAATGCTTCTATTACTCAGTAGGTTATTCTTCCTAGTTTTGGATCCTCTGTAAATTTGATAGGAATACTGGCAGTATACAGTTCCCTGGAGCACTCCACTAGAGAATACCATACAAGGTGACATGGAACCATTAGTGTCTATTTTGAGTTCAGCCATCCAACTCCTTCCAAATCTAATTGAATTGTGATATAGTCCATGTTTCCATCTTTTTGCCTCTGCTAATGTGTATCATATCTTTCCATCAAGGCTCAGCTCATGTCCAAAAATTCCCTTTAAAGTGTTTTCTCCCCAAATACTTGGAAGGAATATGACTTCTGGACTTGTCACATACAGACACTGGCTTCGAAGGGATGACCAACCAAAATTCACAGAGTAGTTAGAGTAATTATCATTACCAGGATTGGGAGAAGAGCCAATAGCCAATAGGGGTGAGATATGGAAGGGATGCTGGAGCAAGTAGTGGTTGATGTGGTCAATATATGAAACCAAGAGAAAACGTTTAGAAAATCCAAAAAGAAAATTTCTCATAAAATGAGGTAGTGAAAATAGGAGTTAAAAAGGAGAGTCTGGGTCTGGTGCATTGGAGGACCAGAAATTGGACAGAGTAAAGGAAAGGGATGGGATAAATCAAGTAAATCAAGTAAAAAAAGAAGGGAAATTTAATCATACCAGGATTGCTCTTAAGTTTTCTGTGACCTCTGCATATTATAGAAAAGTACCTTGACAAGGTTCATATGTTATATTCAGTCATTTTTCAGTCATGTTCCACTATTCATGAGTTTTCTTGGCAAAAATACTGAAGTGGTTTGCCCTTTCCTCTTCCATATAAGGAAACTGAGGCAAACAGCATTAAATGACTTGTCCAGGGTCGTACAGCTAGTAAGGATCTGAGGTAATTTGAATTCTAGTAATTATTATTCTCACTGTTAGAGTTACAGCAGATTTCTGTGTTAAAGTTACTTTTAAAGGGAGCTGAGTCAAATTTAGAAAGAGTCATTCCCCAATTGATAAATGGTCAAAGGATATGAAAAGGTAGTTTTCAAAAGAAATCAAAGCTATCAACAGTAATATAAAAATTATCTTAATCACTATTGATAACAGGAATGCAAATTAAAGCAACTCTAAGGTACCAACTATAAAGTACCATCCATCAGCTTGGCTAAGATGATAGAAAAGGGGGAGAACAAATGCTGGAAGGGATGTGGAAAATATTGTATACTAATGCCCTGTTGGTGGAGTTGTGAATTGGTCCAATCATTCTGGAGAACAATTTGGAACTGTGCCCAAAGGGCTATAAAACTGTGCATCCTCAGGGCGGCTAGGTGGCGCAGTAAGTAGAGCGTCAGCCCCGGAGTCGGAAGGACCTGAGTTCAGAACCGGCCTCAGACACTTAACCCACACAAACAAAAACCTAGCCATGTGACCTTGGGCAAGTTACTTAACCCCAATTGCCCTCCAAAAAGCAAAAAACAAAAAAACAAACAAACAAACAAAAACTGTGCATCCTCTTTGACCACTACTAGGGTCTGAACCCCAAAGAGTTAAAGGCAAAAGGATTCATACATATAAAAATGTTTCTAGCATCTCTTTTTTGGGGGACAGAGAGCTGAAATTGAGGGGATGCCCATCAGTTGGGGAATGAGTGAACAAGTCATAATATACAATTGTGATAGAACTCTATTTTGCTGTAAGAAGAGATGAAGAGGAGTTTTAGGGGAAAGAAATATGTGAAGAATTATGTGAAATAACAGAAAGTGAAGTGATCAGAACCAGAATATCGTATACTGTAACAGAAATATTGTGACAATGACAAACTATGAGAGACTTAGAAATTCTGATAAACAAAATGATCCACAACAATTCCAAATCACCCATGATAAAAAATGATATCCACCTCCAGATAGAGACCTGATGGACTCAGACTATAGATTGCAGTGTATTTTTTTCTCTTTAATTTTCTTGTTTTTTTTGCATCATGGCTAATCAAGAAATAGGTTTTGCATGACTTTCACCTAGGAAAAGAGATGTAGATACCACCTATACCTAAAATTCCTTCAGATTCCAATCCAGTATTTCAAAGTCATAATAAAATTTTCTTCTGGCAGAATTCCAGCTTTCTTTTGGTAGCATCACTAATCCCCCAACTATATGAAGCTGTAGCTGTGAGCAAGTCTGATCATTCTTAGCATCCTTCCTATCATACCTCTTTTACATGTTCCAGGAAGACAACAAGGTTACTGAGTGACCAACCATTTCAGTTCTACACATAGCTGTTTCCATTCTCTTCAGCAAGGAGTCAAAAGCTACTTCAATTAGCCTCCTATTCTTGATTTCAGAGACAGTTTTCACACCTGCTGGTGCTTAATGGTCTTCCTTATTGTTCTGTGGGGCATAGGATGCTGCTGTGTCTTTACCAGTCTGGATTTAGTTTAAATATACAACTCTATCATTATATACATGTGTGTACACACACACACACACACACACACACACACACACACACACACACACACACACACACACCCCTACCTTCCAGAGTTTCTGTGAGGATCAAATGAGATCACAGATGTAAACTGCCTTTCAACCCTTAAAATTCAATTTGTTTTAACTATTGTCATCATCACTTCCAGACTCTGTAAGATGGAGATGGAAAATTGGGTAAAATAGTGATCACCTTTACTGAGGAATCTAGGAGCATGGAAATCACAGGAAAATCCAGTTTAAATATGATAGGAATGAATGATGAGAATGGTGACATCTGAGTTGTCTTTCTGTCTGTTTCTCTGCCTTTGTCATAGTCTCTACCTTTGTGTCTGTTTCAGTGTTTCTCTCTCTCTCTCTCTCTCTCTCTCTCTCTCTCTCTCTCTCTTTCTCTCTCTCTCCCCTCTTCTCTCTCCTCTCTCCTTTTCTCCTTATGGAATGATATTTTCAGGCCTACTGACAAATATGCGGAGGGCACAGGTAAGATATTCATGTGAAAAAGCTCTATAATTCAAATTCTTACATGCTGACTGAATGTACATCAAGCAAAGGTTGGACTAGGTAGCCCATGAGATTCCTTCTCCATACAAAATTCTATAACTCTCTGTGAACAAGTATATAGAGACTTCTCACACTGGATTATTCCTAGCCAGTCCACATGAATCAAAATCAGGAACTTAGAATGAACCGAACTGCATGCCTCAATGTTACCAGAATGAGTGCACTGAAAAACACTTTGTACCCAAAACCTTAGGGTGAGTGCAAGGAGTAATAGCTTCTTAAGTTAATGGAATGGGGGGGAGTATTTGACGGGGCTTTGAGTAGGACTCAGTAAAACAATTTCCAGTAAAACATAAGCTGGGAAATTAATCCCATAATAACCAAATACAAACCCATCCAGCTTCTCTAAGAGCAACCTAATAACATGGGAAAGGGCACACTCTACTCTGCTACTTATGATATGTTCAGTGCTTGCTATGTATTAATCCCTTGTACTGATTGTACAGTATAAAAGGTCCTTTATAAGTGAAATGGATGATTCAATGAGAACGAAACATGGGAAATGTTGGCCATATGTTAATATGATAGATTGTCTTGGTTTGTGATATCATAATAATAAGTAGAGAGAGAAAGCATGGCATAATGGATAGAGGACAGTTTTGGTGTAAAAATCATGGATTCAAGTCCCACAATGGCACATAACGTGCTAGGCTAGGTAAGTCACCAACCCCTTGGTGCTTTATTTAACTCTAGAAGCCTCTATGGTACAGAATGTTTTCTGATCTTCATTTGCAGAAAGAATTTCCTCACTGTCCCCTACATCATTGAAACCCTAGGTCTAGGCCAAGGATAAATAAAAAACAACCATAAAATCTCTGTGTTGCAACATGATCCAACTCATGCCAAAAAAAAAAAAAGAATACTCACTACAACATAACCAAATCAAGTGGCCCCCAGAATCTTCTTAAAGACTTCCAGGAAGAGAGAATGCACTACCCCTAAGGGCCACATTCCACCTTTGGACAACTCAAGATGTTATGAAGTATCTCCTTTAATCAAAGGAGATTTTTGTACCATTTTTGTACCTCCCAGTCATTGCCCATAGTTTTGCCCTCCAGGGCCAAGCAGACCAAATCTAATTCTGTTCCAAATAACAGCATTTCTGTCTGTCTTATACATCAATTTATTCATATATGTATATATGTATATATATATATATGAACTCATATATATGTATATATATATATATGAACTCATATATATGTATATGAATACATATATATGTATATGTGTGTGTGATCAATGAGTTAAAAATGGAAAAGACCTTAGGGACCCAATGGAAATCCCCTTCATATTATAGGTAAGGAAACAGAGGCAAAGAGAGATTAAGTTACTTGGTTGCATGGCTAATAAAACAACAGAGGCAAAATTTGAGCCCAGATCTTTTCAATCCAGAAACATTGTACTAATCACTTTATCATGCACTAGATGTGCTAATGATGGGCTATAATTATCATTGCCATACCCAGGCATCATAGAATCCTAGATCTAGAAGCGGCCTCAGCAGCCAAATCTCAAACTTAATATTGGAATGTCATCCACAACACCCTTGGCAGATGATCATCTCTTCTCCCCTTGACTATTTCTAGTGAAAGTCAGCCTGAGGTTGTCCATTCTCTTGGGGGACACCTCTGACTATTATAATGTTGTTCCTTATATAGAGCTGATATATGCCCTACTGGGTTTTCCACTGACTGACTATAGTTCTGCCTTTTGAAAGAACACAAAATATCAACTCCCTTTGCCACTTAGACAGGAATTGAGTGTAGTATTCTAGGTAAAGTTGAACCATGGCAAAATGCAATCAAGTAATCATTAACTTGAGGTTTGATGGCATACTTCTAATAATGTAATCT
This sequence comes from Gymnobelideus leadbeateri, assembly GCA_011680675.1. NCBI lineage: Eukaryota > Metazoa > Chordata > Mammalia > Diprotodontia > Petauridae > Gymnobelideus > Gymnobelideus leadbeateri. The sequence continues at coordinate 309,925 of WOXC01008944.1, read as the reverse complement.
AGTATTATGTTAGATAGATATAGACCAAAATATATACAGAGATAAAGATGAGGCATAGACATGTATGTGCATGTATATATGTACACATATATTTGTATGCATATACATGCATGTGTATTGTGCATGCAAGCATGTTTATTTCTATTATATTTCTACATGTGTAGGAGCTGGGAACATCATTGACAAACTTTTAGAAGAGCAGTGCATTGATTATAAAGCAGTCACAAATGCATCTAACTATAGTGTTAACATTTGTCCACATCTCCCTATCTTGGTCATAATCCATACCATGAAAGATGGTTGGAACTAGTAAAATACCATATATAGATCTTAAATAACCCAATCACAGAAAAACAAATCAAAAATGGCAGCGTAGTGCTGGGATGATGAAATGTTGAAGAGTGAAATAAAATGAACATGGAAAACAAAAGATAGTGTCCATGAAATTATAAATGGAAGAAGGATGGAAGGAAGGAAGGAAGGAAGGAAGGAAGGAAGGAAGGAAGGAAGGAAGGAAGGAAGGAAGGAAGGGAGGGGAGGGAGGGAGGAAGGAAGGAAGGAAGGAAGGAAGGAAGGAAGGAAGGAAGGAAGGAAAGAAGGAAGGAAGGAAAGAAGGAAGGAAGGAAGGGAGGAAGGAAGGAAGGGAGGGAGGGAGGGAGGGAGGAAGGAAGGAAGGAAGGAAGGAAGGAAGGAAGGAAGGAAGGAAGGAAAGAAGGAAGGAAGGAAAAATCAAACTAAACAAATTATAATGACCAAGTTTGTGCTTTAAAAAAAAAAGATGAAAAAAATACATCTCCCTCTATTCACTAAAGAGTTGGAGGGACTATAGATATGGAATGCTGTATGTACTGTCAGATTCACTCTTTGTATTGGTAAGCATTGCTGAAAGCTTTCTTTTTTCTTCTGTTTCTTATTACAAGAGATAGCTTGCTGTGATAAGTGAAGGAGTGGTGATACATTTGTAAATAAAGACCAAGAAAGCAATAAATAGAGGAAATAAGAAAGCATCAACCTCAAGCTTACTGACCTGTAATTTCTGGAAGTGTTTGTTTTCTCTTTACTGGAAATGTGTCTTCCTCCAGCCTTCTGACACCAACTCTCATTTTCTATGAACACCAATACTGGTTCTATGGTCACACCAGCAAGTTTCTTCAGTATCCTCAGATGTAATTTGTTCAAGCCTAAAGACTTGAACTCATTTTAGATGTCTAAGTCATTATCACCTTACCAGCTCTGGGTTTCAAATGTCTTTTTTGTGAATGAGGCAATTCAGAATAGAGGAAAGAGAGAAACCTGCATTGCAGTCCCAGCCTTGCAGTTTCCTCTTACTACCTTCCTGTGTGATCTTGAGTAAAGCACTTAACCTTCTTGGACTTCAATTTCATCTTCTATAGAATCAGAGGATTAAACACCTGATCAATAAGATCTGCCCAGATTGCCTTCTCTCATCCTATGGTCTCATGATAATCACTATACTCTTTCTAACTTCAGGATTGAGTCATCTACAAAGGGCCTATCTAATTGCTTCTTATAAACATGGTTATTATTCATTAATTTAGACATTTTTATGATCTCTGTCTTTAGTGCCTGCCTAAATACTATGAAGAACAAAGGGTTCAATCTTTAATACACTTCACAAATATGTACTACCTATCTACGAGGCTCTATGAAAGATGTTCCTGTAAACAAGACATGACTTGTCCTCAAAAAGCTTATCCTCTGTACACTGAGGGGGTGATTATATGAAAAATATACTGTGTTAGGCACAGGGAGTATAAGGAAGAATAAGACGTGGTCTCCATCTTCAAAGAGTTCACATTTTAATTGGGATGATGGGTGCGCGCGCACACACACACACACACACACACACACACACACACACACACACACAAGACATTTGGTTGGTTGTTTTCCTTCTTGTCTGAAGAAGACCAAAATGATATCACTATGTCAGGGTCAAGGTAGTGTTTCTGTCTGTGACTGATCAGATCAATACAAGCTTCTCCCACAGGTCAGGCACAAATAGTCCACGTGAACATTTAGAATGAAGATGTCTCCAAATTTGTGCATCCCACATTTCTTTCTAAAGTACTGAAATTCTGCTTCACTCATAGAGCACAGTGACTTCTTTGATGCAAGCAGGCCATGTTGGACAGTCCTGTGCTAGTGTCTCCCACATGTAATCAATTCCAAAGTTCTTCAGAGAGATCTTGAGAGTGTCCTTGTATCACTTCCACTAACCTCCATATGAGTTCTTGCTCTATAAAATACTATTTTAGGCAAATGTACTTTTGGCACACAAAGGATAAACAATAATTTGATGTACCATATGGCAAATGTTATGTGATGGAAATGGGTAATGTAGTAGTAGGAGGAGGAGGAGGAGGAGGAGGAGGAGGAGTAAAAGTAAGTAGCATTTATATAATACTTTAAGGTTCCCAAAGTACTTCACAAATATTATCTCAAAACAACATTAGGAAAGAGATCTTATTATTAACTCCCATTTAACAGATGAGGAAACTAAGAGAGACAGAGTCTAAGTGGCAAGAATTCAGAGAAAGAAAAATGGCTAGTTATTAGAGATGGAATCCCTAAAATGACAGGATTTAAGTGGGGTCCTGAAGGGTGGATAGAGCATGTATAAGTAATAAAGAAAGGCGTTCCTGGTCAGGGCAACCATATGAGCAAAGTTAGAGAGGTGAACCTCCTTACTGCATGTCCAGGAAGAAAATATTAGTCAATTGGAACAGATTGGTCATTTAAGGTAAGAGTGAGGAATGCATTTGGAAGGTGAATTGTAGCCCAACAGTGGAGAAATTTGAACAACAAGTGGAAGAGTTTGGATTTTAATCAACTCATTTGGGAGTCCTTATAATTTTGGAGCAGGGCATCAAAGGAAGGATTGAAGAGGAGAACTAAGGCCATTAATCCATGTTTGATCCTGACCTAGATACTTTGAATAAGGTATAAATTAAGATCCATCACAATATCATCTTCCCATTTTCACAAAAAATGTATATTCTGCATTTTTTCATGGACAAAATTGTACCTATAATAATATACTTATACATCCTAAAGGGAGAAGTTGAATAGATGAAATAACTGGTGTATGTTAAGCAGCTTCTAAAGCTAAAACCACCACATAAATGCATAATTTGTGGCTATTATTATGATTATGATTATCACTGTGAATAGTTTAGGAAGAATCATTGCTAAATCACTCAGGAAAATCAATATTTGCATGAGCAAGCTGATTCATTGGAGAACACAGCCCAGAAAGAACATTGGTCATCACGGACTCATCTTTAATACTATTCTAAATTTTCCCAGTGATGGGACAAATAAAATCAGCTTCCTAATCTATACCCCAAATCTTTCTAATGATCATCCATGGTATTCTAAATTTGTATATACCACCACATTCTTTGGAATGCTGTAAATCATAGGAGAGACTCATTTGCCTGATCAGTCACTGAACTTGTGCCATGATTCCACATTTCTACACGGAAAATGGGAGGCGACATCTCTCCTCAATTTCCAATACACTGGCAGTGAACTCTTCCTGCAACTAATCATTCCCATACAGAAAACAGGGAAACTTTTGTGTTTTCAATGTCTAATTCACTGGCCCATTGTGAGAACACATAAATTATATCAGATAGGAAACATGGACTTTCAGTTCTGCAGTAAGAGAGAGGCTATCTAAGAGAGACGCTATCTCTATGAATGGATTTTCTTGGTATTGTTTCTATTATTATGGGTTTGATACATATTCACTGAACTTCAGTGGGTGCTGACAAAATGGGGCAAATCATTCAAGACATAACGGCAGAATTGGGGAGACCAGTAGAAAGGAAGATGGCCACTTGTCAGCTATGCAGAGCACAATGGTTTCTGGGACTTAAAAAATAGTACTGCACATACCAAGGAAATGCCTTTATAGAAGAGGACTTCAAAAGTCATAGAGTAGCTTTAAATCTTCACTAAGACTTTTGGGACACTGTATTTTGAAAATTAAGCCTGTGGGACCAAAGACCTAAAGCTAAAAAGTACCTGAGAGATCATCTAGGATAATCACCTTCATTTTACAGATGAGAAAACTGAGATTTGAACTCAGAACTCCAGGAAAAGCACTATTTCTTTTGTACCTTGTACCATACCATATATAATATTTGCCCATTTTACCATATTGTTCTTCATTATAACAAAACTCCCAGTGGAATGAAGACAATGCTTGGGATTTGAGGATAGAGAAAGCCTCAGTTTGAATCCCTGCTCTACAACTCAGTGCCTATATGACTTTGGAAAAGTCAACTGATCTCTCTCAGCCTCCTTCTTTGTAAAGTGAGGATGTTTGCTTGAGGATCTTCAAGGTATCTTCCAGTCTTCATCCAGTAATCTTTAATACTATGTATGAACTAGATTTGAATCCAAGCTCAAGTACTTAGTAGGTATGTAGACTTGGGCAAGTAACCTCAGCTCTTTTTTTGCCTCATTTTCTGCATCTCTAATACAGGGATAATAATTCTGTACTGTATATGTGGATTATAAAGTAATATAGTCAGTCTTCCAGGGCTGCTCTTTGAAAATAAAAAGTACTTTGTAAAGCACTATATGAATATGGCTTCTTCAACTATTATTCTGTAAATATTTGAAAGATTTGTGATTTCCTTGGCTGATAGAAATCCTTGTGTGGGAATGATCTACAACAATACAGATTGCAGCCCATCTATGACTTAGCAGATAAGTCATAGGGTGCTTGCTACCAAAGGCACTCATATTTCAAGTGACTTTTCATATAGCTAGCAAATATTAGAGTCAGGACTTTAATCTGGGTCTTCCTATAACTCTAAGTACATTATTCCATTAATTATGCAATTAATTATGCCTTCTACCACTCGGCATACTAATTTTAACTATGAATTAGTTAGCTCAGTGGTGCTATGCATACAGCATTGGACCTAGAATCAGGATACCCTAAGCTCCAATCCAGCCTCAGACATGCAACTCTATGCAAGTCACTTCACTTCTGAGTCTCAGTTTCCTTATCTGCAAATGGGGGTGATCATAATAGCACCTGCCTGGTAGGGTGTCTATAAAGCTCAAATGGAAGAATATTTGTAAACAGCTAGATAAATCTTAAAGCCCCATGTAAATGCTAGCCATTGCTACGATTATTGTTAGCAATTTATTTAATCACTGAATGTGTTGTATCATCCTTCAGAACTACCAACTTTATAGGTATCTGATAAGAATAAATAAGAATTTCAAAGATCTTTGAGCTCCTTAAGTGAAAGCTACAGGACAGTTAGATCTCATTTCCAAAAAAACAACAACTCAGAAAATCCAATTGATTTAAAGAGGAATGTTCCCCCCACGAGGCTGTGCTTACGCAGCCTCCGCTTTCATTTCTCTTCCTCCCGGTGAGTCATCAGGAAATAGCCCAAAGTCACACCAGAATATGGGGCCCTCTTGGGAATGTGAAACAAATGGATCAGAGGCTGTACTGTTGATCCTACCCAGGCTATTCCACAATTCTCTGTACAGGAATCTTGCATAAAAAGAGTATGGTCAGTGCCATCTGACATAAACACAGGCCCTGTAGGAGCAATCTCCAGGCTTCTGAACATGATGGATTGGGTTGGAGAGCTGGGGAAGGAGTGGGGATAAAGGGGGCAGTGCACTGGTTTACTTTCACAGCTTCAATATTTTAACATTTCCATCGTGATCTAAAGGATGATGTCTTGCTCTAATATGTAGCTATTGCTACAGATTTTTTCCAAGGCCTCCAGCTCTAGGAGAGCAGCTTTGAAAAAATTAATTACAATACCTTCCACAGTAGCCCCCAAGTGCTTCCTTGAACTTCCTGAAATTATATGGCTATTTCAATAGATGGAAAATCCATCGGTCATTATCTTCAGTGCAAGAAACCTCTACACAGGCCTTCCAGAATCCATGGCCCCAATTTCTGGGGAAGTTTATCAATTCATCTTTGGAAATCCTACCCCAGGACTGAGCCATTCTGATTGCTGGGTGAGTGAGTGAAGTCTTACCTAGATCATTCTATCTAGCTGGCTCCAGACTAAACTATGTTTGATTTTTTTTTTTTTACTTCCCATCTTGCCATTCATCCATGCCATTGGTCCTGCAACCATACCTAGGATCTAACATTATATATTACCACATGCACATACACACACACACACACACACACACACACACACTCCCTCTAGAAGTAGTAATCAAAAGAATGATACCACTGCTTATAGAAAAGACCCTATGGATCCCCTCATCATCCTTAAGAGTGGCCACGCAAGATCTCTCCCCGACTTCCTCAACTGTAAAATAAAGATAATAATAGCATCTGCCTCCCAGGGTTATCGTGAGAATCAAATGAGACAAAATTTCTAAAAAGCATTTAGTACATTTCCAGGCACATGGTAGATACTATGACAGGCTTATTCCATTCTTCCATCTGGAGTTGATATTAGTCATTGATCTGAACTCTGTTGGCTTTCAATGATGCTTTCTTTTATATGACTGGACTGTGTCCATTATGTATATTGTTTTCCTTGTTTTATTTATTATTTGTTTATTTTTACCATTTAATATACTCTCTACCTACATTCCATCCTTCTCCCACCCAATGAGAAGGCAAACAATACAGTATTAATTATATGTGTTAAATCATGTAAAACTTATTTCAATGCTAGCCATATTGTAGAACAAAAAAAAAATATGAGGAAAAATGGATGAATAAACAAATAGGTAGATAAATGAATAAATAAACAAAATAAGGAAATTACACTTTAATTTGTAACCAGAATTCTATCTCGCTCTCTCTGGAGGTAGATAGCCTTTTTTTCCATCATGAATCTTTTGGAATTGTCTTAGATCATTCTATTGATCAGAATATCCAAGTCTTTCCCAGTTGGTCATCATTCCAACATTCAACATTGTTGCTACTGTGCACAAATGATCTCCCAGTCCTCACTCCATTTTTTTTTTAAAGCAATTGGGGTTAAGTAACTTGCTCAAGGTTACACGGCTAGTCATTATTTATGTGTGGGTGCTCATTTTCTGAGGCCGGATTTGATCTCGGGTCATCCCAACTCTGAGGCCGGCGCTCTTACTCACTGTGCTTCTCACTCCATTTTGCATCAGATCACATAGGTCTTGCCATGTTTTCCCTAAAGTCACCTCTCTTGTCATTTCTTATATTATGATAGTACTCCATCCCAAACCATATGCCATCACTTACTCAACCACTCACCAGTTGATGAGCATCCCCCAATTTCAATTCTTCACTGCCACAAAAAGAACTCATATAAATAATTTTGTACATATAGGTCTTTTCCCTTTTGCTTTGATGTTGTTGGGGTACAGACCAAGTAGTTATATTGCTAGATCAAAGGGTATGCACCTTTTTATAACCCTTTAGACAGAGTTCCAGATTATTCTCCAGAATGACTGGACCAGTTCACTACTTCATCAACAGCTCATCAATGTACCCATTTCCCTGCATCCCCTCAAGCATTTGTCATTTCTTTTTTTTTCTTTTTTTTTTTTTTTTGGCGGCAGAACCACCTTTATTGGGGGTGACCTGTTTTTGGGTGGGTGGGAGGTGACCCTTGCAGCCCCCACACATCGCTAGGGTAGAGAGGACAGTATCAAAAAAGGTGAGCGGAGCCAAGGCTGGTGGGGACTGGCTGAGAGCCAATGAGGGTGAGGCTGGGGCTGGTGGAGCCCCTTGGTGGTGCGAGGTGCAGCAGCGTTAATACTCTTGGAGCGAGCGTTAATACTCTGAGAAGGGACAGGCACTTAGGGGACCCCAGGACTGTGCTGAAGGTTGAGTCCTAGGGCATGAAGGCACTTGGACAGGGAAGGGGCAAGGGGAAGTGCAGTGGTGCCAGGCAAGGCCCAGCCCCAGGGGTGGCAGGCACTTTGGGAGTGCTGGGGATGGATCCCTCTTGGCGCAAGAGGCTTTGGGCCATAGGCAGTTGGTGGGTACAGTCTCTGGCCTAGGTCTGCATTAAATAGAAGTTCTTGCTCTCAATGCTGTCCCTCATCTCGAAGCTCTGAAGGCAGGAACTTGTATTGCTGCTGTCGGATCTGGGCCAGCTTCTTCCGAGCTTCTTCCAGCTCCCGCTCTTTCCGAAGCATCTCCTCTTGGGCTGCAATTATCTGAGCAATGCCTCCAACCATCCTTTCCTTCACCACAACTGTCTCATTCTCTTGGTCTTCAAAGGCTGCAGCCTTCTGCGCTGCCTTCACCAGATTGTCTGAGGCTCTCTTCACTGCATTGCCAGCCGCCTGCAAACGCTTCATGCATTTGTCATTTCTGATAGGTGTGAGGTGGTACCTCAGAGCTGTTTGAACTTTCTCCATTCACTAGTAATTTGGAGCACTTTTTTCTCATGACTATAGATAGCTTTCATTTCTTCTGAAAACTGCCTGTCCATATCACCCATTAATTGGGGAATGGCTCTCATTTTTATAAATTCGATTCAGCTCCCTATATATCTGAAAAATTAGGTCTTTGTCAGAGAAACTTCGTGTAATTTTTTATATTACATACCCTTTATAAAAATGTGGTTTTCCTGATTATCTTTTTTAATTAGGTCTATTTTTGCTTTTGTTCTGTCTGAGATCTTGCTCACTACCTCTGTCTTTTTTACTTTAGATGAAGCAAAATGGATTTCGCACCAGCCCTTTATTTTAATCCCATGTGTCCTTCTGTTTCAAGTGTGTCACTTATATACATACATATTATTGGATTCTGGTTTATAATCCATTCTGCTATTTCCATTTTATGACTGAGTAAATCCTATTGGCCTTCACATATATAATTACTAATTTTGTATTTCTTTCCATCCTGTTTTCTTTTATTTATCCTTCTCTCTCTCTTTTTATTCCATCCCTCCTCAAAAGTATATTTTGCTTATGACCACTGCTTCTATCATTCTGTTCTTCCTCTTATCACACACACACACACACACACACACACACACACACACGTAGATATACTTTCTTGATGAGTTAAGTTCAGTCATTACCCTCCATCCCACATCATTTTCCCTCCCTTGTAAAAGCTCTTCTTTACATGTCTCTTTTATCTTCTGTAAGTCTTTCTCTCCTTTCTCCCTGGGCATCTCTCTTTCTCACCCCTATATTTTTGGGAGATCATCTCAACTTAATCAACTAGTGTCCATGTCCTCTGTCTATGTAGATTCCTTCTAACTGCTCTAATAATGATAAACATTTTAGGAGTTACATGTATCATCTTTCCATATAGGAATATAAATAATTTAACTGCATTGAATCTCTTATGATCACTTTTTCAAATAAATATTTTTATGTTTCTCTTGAGTCTTGCATCCAAAAGTCAAATTCTATTTTCAGCTCTGCCCCCCCCCCACCAAAATGAGAAATGCTTAGAAATTCTTTATTTCATTAAATATCCTTGTTTTTTTTTTTCTTCCTGAAGGATTATACTCAGTTTTGCTGGGTAGATTATTCTTGGTTGTAACCCAAGTTCCTTTCTTTTCTAGTATATCACATTCTAAGCCCTCCATTCCTTTAATTTGGAAGTTTGCATAATCTTGACAGTGGCCCCCTGATATTTGAATTGTTTCTTCCTGGTTGCATGCAATATGTTCTTTTTGACCTGGGAGTTGTGGAATTTGACTGTAGTATTCCTAGGAGTTTTCATTTTGAGATCTCATTCAGGAAGCAATTAGTGAGTGGATTCTTTCCCTTCTATTTTACCCTCTGGATCTAAGATATCAGGAGAGGTTTTTTATTGTTTGTTTGTTTTAATTTATTGAAAGATGGTATCTAAAATCTTTTTTGATCATGGCTTTCAACTAGTCATATAACTCTTAAATTATGTCTCATTGACCTATTTTCCAGGTCAGTTGCTTTTCCAATGAGATATGTCATATTTTCTTCTATATTTTTCATTCTTTTGACTTTGTTTTATAATTTCTTAAAAGTTTCACAGAGTCATTAATTACCTTTTACTTACCCAATTCTAATTTTTAAGGAATAATTTTCTTTGGGGAGTTGTTGTACCTCTTTTTCCATTTGACTACTTCTGCTTTTTAAGAAGTTCTTTTCTTCAGTGAATTTTTGTGCCTCTTTTACCAAGCTATTAATCATCTTTTCATAATCACTCTCATTTCTTTTCCCATTTTTTTCCTCTACCACTCTTATCTCTTTCTTTAACTTCTCCAGAAATTCTTGATGGTCTTGGGTATAATTAGCATTTTATTTTGAGACTTTGCTAGTACCTCTTTTCACATTCTTGTCTTCTTCTAAGTTTATGTCTTGGTCTTCCCTGCCAGCATAGCAGCTTTTTTATGGTCAAGTTATTTGTTGTTGTTGTTGTTGTGTACTCATTTTCCCCGACTATTTTATTACTTTCAAATTTATGCCCACCTAGGGATGGGGAGGCACTTTGGGTTTCTGGGATTTTTTGTGCTTCTGTTTTTCCAGGTAGTTCTGAGAGTCTGCAACTTATTTGGTGTTTCCAAGATGGTTTTATCCTTGAAGAGATGTGGACACTGCTTTTGTTGTCCTTACTCTGGTCTTTACCCCGAAAAGATCTCTGCTCCTCTTCAGTCACAAGACAAGAGCTAGTGCTTATCTTGACCCTAGTACTGGGACCATGGCCCCTAATGCTTTGTGATTGACCACAAGTACTCCTTTTTGACCAAAATTCTGACCCAGAACTCCTTATAAACAATAGAGCTACCAATCAGCATCAGTCACACCAAGTGTTAGCAAAAGTCCCCTGTAAACACTCTCTAACCAGTTGTCTGACCCCCTTACCATTTCTGGAATAATAGTTACTGCTACTGATATCATGGCTGTCTCAAAGACCCACCACTGAGGCTCCTGCCATGTTCTGGGAGTGTGCCTAAACCAGTGTTACAAACATCTTCTGTGGACCTCCTAAGTTGTCTTAGACTAGATAAATGTCTCCTTCTAATCTTCTGTTGATTCTGTCACTCCAAAATTTGACTTGAGGCATCATTTGAAAGTTGTTTAGAAGAGAATGTTGGTCAAGTTCAACTGGGTCCTGGCCTGTACTCTGCCATTTTTGAATATTGTTTTGTTGATTCTGTTTACCTCACTCTGTAATAGTTGATATGTCTACTCAAGTTTCTCTGAATTCTTCATATTTATTATTTCCTTTTTCTTTAACCAAACCTAGGATTTCATTGATATAAGGAACTAAGAAATAAATATCTTCTCTAATGAAGATTGGCACCTTCTTGGCAAATTGTAGTGTTAAAGAGTTACCTTTGGCACTGAGAGTTTAGGAGGATTGCCCAGGATCACACAGCTAGTATTTGAGGAAGAATTTGATCCTTGGTCTTCCTGACATTGAGGATTTATACTATGTTACATTGTCTCTTGTCATCTTCTTATACTAGAGTAACATTCTATTACTTCGTGCTCCACAATTTGCTTAGTTATTCTCTAATTGGTGGGCACCTACTTTGCTACCACAAAAGTACTGCAATGAATATCTTACTATATATAGAACTGTTCTTCTTATCATTCTCTTGAGAATAAGGATTGTTTCATCCTTTAGATTTCTATCACAAGCATTTAACACAATTACTAATGTATAGTAGGCACTTAAACACTTGTTAAATGATTGGTTGATTGATTGTTGTATATGCAGAGCACTGGCATTGTTCTCTCGAAGACATGAATAAAATAATATGGTAACTTTCTGTTATAATTTCATTTTTTTTCCTGGAATGGATTAATCAACTCACAATGACCCCAAACCTCTTTATATGTTTGTCTTCCCACAATACCTTCAGTATTGACTCTTCCCATTCTCATTACTTATCCTTTAGGTTTTCACATTTCTTGAGACAAGGAGTTGAGCCAAACGTCTTCCTAGGGTCACTTCTAGCTTTGACATTATACATTCTGCATGTTATTTTCATGTCTACCATTCTCTTCTTCTATGCCCCAAATTAGTTCCAATGATTTAAAGTTGAAGCTCTGTCTGGTGAACTGTCCTACAAGAGGTGAAGTAGGGGATATCACTAGTTGTAATCACTGCAACTCCTTTTCTACCATTGTGAATTAGCCTGAATAATCAAGGTGGGGTAGAAAGATAGGATAATGAGTTGATCCAAAAGGTATTTCCTAAAAGGAGAGAGAGAGAGAGAGAGAGAGAGAGAGAGAGAGAGAGAGAGAGAGAGAGAGAGAGAGAGAGAGGAGCAAAGAAAGAAGGAGGAAAGAAAGGAGGAAAGAAAGAAGGAAGGAAGGAAGGAAGGAAGGAAGGAAGGAAGGAAGGAAGGAAGGGACAAAGAAGAAGATGAAGAAGACAAAGAAGAAGATGAAGAAGAAGGAGGAGGGAGAGGAGGAGGAGGAGGAGGCAAAGTTCTGTCTTCAAAAGTCAATTCGTCTCTACTATGCTACAAAGAAATCAAGAAGCTTTCTAGGGACAATAATGCCTTGGTCTGATTAACACAAGACACTTGTCAACCTTAATCTCCACTGTCAGACTAGTGACCTTAAGCAAAGATGAATATCTTCAGAAATAATTTGGTAGCAGAGGACTTAACTATTGCTTAACTGGCACAGAAAATGAGGAACTATCCCTGGGTATTTCTGTCATACCATTAAGATTTTCTTACTGTTGTCTCAGTCTTATTTGTTAATGATTAATGGTGCTATGCATCTAATCTACCTGTGTAACCTATGAATTTATCAAGGCTGCCTCTTTAACCAGACAAAAGTTATCATCTGTTTGAACTTGGTTCAAAAATATACTTTTTGGGTCAGCTAGGTGGTACAGTGAATAGAGCACTGGTACTAGAATCAAGAGGGCCTGAGTTCAAATCCAGCTTCAGATACTTAGCACTTACTAGCCATGTGACCTTGGGCAAGTCACTTAACCCCAATTGCCTTGCCTTCCCCCCTCCAAAAAGCAAAATATAGATTAGATAGATAGGTAGATAGATAGATAGATAGATAGATAGATAGATAGATAGATAGATAGATAGATAGATTTCTTTTTCCCCATGGGCCATCTAGATAAGTGCCTTGGTCTTATACTTTATATTCAAAGAATATAGAAGATATTGGTAGATGAAACGTATACAGAGAAGAGACAGAGATAAAGACAAAAGAGTTGCAGAAAGAAGAAGGAGAGGAAAAGAGAAACTCAAAGAAACAGACACAAAAACAGAGAGATTAAATGTGCGTGTGTGAGAGAGAGTGAGGAGGAAAGGGGGAGAGAGAGAGAGAGAGAGAGAGAGAGAGAGAGAGAGAGAGAGAGAGAGAGAGAGAGAGAGAGAGAGAGAGAGAGAGAGGGAGAGGGAGAGGGAGAGGGAGAGAATCAGTCCCAGATTTTTTTTTGTTTTTTCATAGTGAAGGAAATAAAAAAAATCACTGGTGACTTTATAAAATGCAATGCTCTTTCCAAATTACCATTAGTGTTTCTGTGGGATTCAGCCAATGGAATTTTTAATATTAATTTTATTTCTTAAATGGGCTATGGATTATTTTATAAGAAAATAATACGTGTTAATGTGCTACCGACATTTGACTTATTTTTCTGCAAAAAAAGACATCCTGTGCCAGTAACTAGTTGACATGAGCTGCCTGAACTTCTGAGAAATAGAAGAGGTGTCCCAGTGCAGCCATGGGGCATTCTGACACTGCCTATCTAATGACAGATTCAGTTGGGCCCTTATTGATAACCCCCACCACATTTCTGTTTCATTTATTTATGCTAATTTATTCTGTGGTTTGTTGTTCAGCATCTTTTTTCCACAAAACAAATTATTTCTAGTGGATTGGTCACAGTGGATAAATAGTGTGAGAGAAATCCAACACTTCCTTGGTTCCAGGGAGACCAGAACAATGTCTAAGGAGATTTAATTCTCAGAATCCTGCAGTACTATTGCCAGATCCTCATTCCTCGGCTCTGAGATGTGGAGGTAAAGACACTGAGGCTTTACCTTACATGGAGAAGACAACCCATCTTCATCTAGAATACTTGGGGGCACAGACAATATGAATAAGTCTACCCACCCCCCACCCTGAATCTAATTTGAAAAGTATTTTGAAATACTTATATAAATAAGAAACCATCAGCACTACCCCAATCCTATCCTCACTGAAACCATCTCCATTACTTCACAATGTCCCCTGCCCCCCCACCCAGGAAGTAGAGACTAGACTCTGAAGACTCGGTCACCACTTCTCATACAATATTGCACCTCCCCCCCCCCCATAGGAGGGATTGAGGAAAGTTCATGGACAATGTTCCTAAACTTCAGCCTCTTGTATAATGGAGAAAGGAATTTTTTTCCCTAGGTAATGTTATATCATTTAAGGGAGAGTTACAGGGAGTTATGTCAGAAAAGGGAGATATATCAGTATCTCCCTTTTCAAGTCACTTTTTGACAAATCCCAAAAGATAAATTACCTGAGGAAGAAAGCTTTGTTTGGCAAGAATTTCTGAGAAAACAGGAAAGTAACATGGCAGAAATTCGGTTGAGACCAATATTTTACACCATATGCCTCAACAGACTCAAAATGTATATGTGACATGAATATTAAAAACCATATCATAAAAAAATTAGAAAGCATTTTAAAAGAGCAACCTTTTCAACTATGCCTAGGGGTTGATGCCTTAATTTATCAGTAGAAAGAGGTGATTCCAAAAGATAAAATGGATAACATATGAAATTTGTCACTTTTTGCATAAACAAAATCAATTAAAATAAGTCAAGAAGAAAAATTATCAACTGGGAAAAATTTGTGTCAAATGCACCTGACAGCAGTCTGATATCGAAGATATATAGGAAAGACCAAAAGCCATTCTAATAGAGAAGTCATCCAAAAAATGCTCCTTCAAAGAATTGCTAACTAATTTTTTAAATCACTAATAGTAGCAGAGATACAAATCGAGGCAACTCTAAGGTCTTAGCTCCTACCCGGCAAATTGGCAAAGGTGAACAAAAGATGCAAATGGCTAATGTTGGAAGGGTTGTGGAAAGGCAGGCACATGAGTGGATATTGCTATTGAACTCCCTGTAAAATGAACTTCAGGATATTACAAATACTATAATGCACCTTAAGATGAAATTTAATGAAATGCAAAATGAAATTTGATTTATGAATTGATTCAGTCAATTTTGGTTGGAATTCAATTTGGAATTATGAGAAGAAATTGATTCCATTCCTTTTAATTCCTATTAATCTAATATGGCAAGGAGGCAGATAACCAAGAAGAAAGGATTTGTGTATGTATATATATCTATCTATCTATATATATATATACATATATATATAGATATAGATATAGATATGGATATAGATATAGATATAGATATGAAACTATTTGCAGCTGCATACTTCGTAATAGAAAAGAACTGTTTAAAAAAAAGGTTACCTATCATATAGAGAATGGCTAAACAAGTTGTGGTAGAAAGTGTGATTGAGCAACACAGAAACAATGGACACAATTAATATAGAAATGAATACAAAGATTTATACGAACAAATTCAAAGTCAAGTAAGAAGAATCAGTAAATCAACATATCCAACTACAACAATGTAAATAAAAATAATGCAGCAATCAAAACTAAACACAAGATTATAATGATGAATCTTAGCTCCAAAAAAGGGATAGGATAAGGCATCTCCCCTCCTCTTCTTTGCAAAAGTAGGAGATTACAGGCATGGGACATCGCATATAATGTCATAATTTTTATATTTAATTAGTTTTGTGGAACTGATTATTTTCACCTCTTTGTTTTTAGGGATGGCTCTGGCAAGGATAGGGGTAAGGATACATTGGGAAATACAGGTGATATAAAAACACAGGATATCAATAAAAATGAATTATTTAAAAAACCTTCCCATCTTTGACTAGAAGGCTATATTCTAGTATCACAATTCTTGAAGAATCTGAATCCCTCTCCCCTTATTTATAGGAGGATAAAATAAACATTATCCATGAATTCTGCTCAATCATGTTAGTGAATGTATACTCCAACTTGTTTTTGCAGAATATTATTTCTATCCCCCAGATTGGCTCTTGGGTCCCATCTTTCACCTATACAAAGGAGACAGAGTCATATCTTCTACTCCAGGCAGGTATTAATGGCTCCTGGATCAAGAAGTTGTGTACATGAATGTTTACCTTAAAGACACAGGCCTGCTTATAGCTCTTTCATTTTCTCCAGATCTTAGAAATAAAGTTGAAAGGAGTCCCAAATGGCCTGGCCAAGTCCTTGGTCAAAGGGGTAGTCCCTTGCACAAGGGATCACCCTCTCAAGCATCTAGATCACCCAGTTCATTTGAAGTGCAGCCCCAGACACTAAGGGGCAATTAGTTGGTGCCGTGGATATAATGGCAGGCCTGGAGTCAGGAAGATTCATCTCCCTGAGTTCAAATCTGGTCACAGACACTTATGAGCTGTGTGACCCTGTTCAAGTCACTTAATCATATTTGCCTCAGTTCCAGCAGGCACCCAGGGACAATTCCAAAACAATTTATCTCAGAGGAGCTCTCTATATAGTAAATCGTCATTGGGAGTATTTTTTCATCTTAACAAAATGGACAAACTGTACTTCCCATGCCTGAAATGTGCTTCCTGTCCTTCAGCAGTTGGATCTTCTTTCAAAACTCTACTCAAGCAATACTTCCTCTTTTAAGCCTTCCTTGACTCATTGTGCTATTACTTCTATTCTCCCTTCTCTAACATTCTTAGAGAAAACAGTCTGATCTCCACTCCATATCTGCTGCTTTACCTGGTTTTTAACTCCACAGAACAAGATGCTCCTCCGAGGTAAACTGATGGTTCCCAATCTCATCACCATGCAGCTGCTCAAGCCTGGACTGACACTACCTTCCTCAGCCACTCTCCCAAATGATTGGAGGGCTGGAAAGTGGAATGCCAAATTCCTCCCTATGCCTTCCTTTAGAGAGGACAGAAACTATACTCAGATCACTCCATTTTGTATCTGTTACTCAGTCTACCACCATGGAACTTCATTTCTACCCTTCTACCCCTGTTTTCCTATTTCCTATTGTGTGTCATCTCCCCCATTAGATTGTAATCTCCTTGAGAACAAAGACTCTCTTTTTATTAATTGTATCCCTAGAACTTAGCACAGAGCCTCGAACATAATAAGGGCTTAATAAATGTTTATTGGATTGATCTTTGGTTTCTCCCCTCTCCCTTCCCTTCCCCCAGACTTCCTTACCCTGCATTGTGTTTGTCTAGTTTTTATTCTATAATCCCATTGGAATAGAAACCCTCTGGGGGCAGGATGTTTCATTGTTGTCTTTGTATCTAAATGCCTAGTACCATGACTTGCACATCACAGAAACTTAGTAACACTTTGTGGAATGAGATAGAATACCATGGATGATGAAGCCTCATGACTATGAAGACCCAAGTGGCAAAAAGCAAGATCGATTGCAGCAGCATATTGAAATATAACTCACACATGAGGAGTAGCATAAAAAGAAATCATCAAGAATATTGAAGACCTGGAAAGTAGTGGGGCTGGTCACAAATCAAAAGGGAAAGACAACAGAGGGCCCACCTAACAGTTACACTCTTCCCTGGGAAATATTTTAAAAACCAGAAGACCTCCAATGCATCAAATAGATCTTCCAAGAATCTATAAATCATAGAATCTTAGAAGACTGATGCAAAATCTTCATGATTGCTGGAACAATAGAAATAGCCCTGGATTTATTATCAGGGGCTTGCCTTAGCAGCAGCAGCAGTATAGCAACATTTAAATAGCACTTTAAGGTTTATGAGTCCTTTACAAACATTACCTCATTTTATCTTCACAACCCTGTGAGGTAGGTGCATTATTATACTCATTTTACAGACAAGGAAATTGAAGCTGTCCAATCTGCCTTTGGTCAGACTTCCTTTCCTTTCTATATGGTGCCTCTCCCCCACCTCCAGTCCCTCATACCTATATCTCCTTCCCATACAGTGAATGCAGCACCAGGACCCGTTTTCACCAAAAGTTACCACAAGTCGAGGACTCTCCTTTCTGCCTTTTCCATTTAACAATATCTCTGTCCTGAGTCCTACTTCCTCAAATGAAGATTAAAAAAAAAAACTAATTTGCACTAATGCATTAGAAATGTACTAATGATTAAATTCATCACCGACCCTAGAAAATAGATTTTCTTTTTAACAGGATCTTTAGAAACCAAACTGATGTGTTCATCCTAGAAACTTAGAGCCAGAAAGAGCCTTAGAGGACATCTTGTACATGTCCATTATTTGAAAAATTAAAAAGCATTCACATTTGAGAGTTTCCTGTGTCTTCAAATTTGCCAATTTTATCCCAAGTAGTATAGGAATAATTAACTAATAGGGACCAAATGTGTTATTTCAATGGAGAACGGCAAACTTCTTTTGAAGGAAACTCCCTCTTATTAATACAGATACATGCTTTATCTGCAAGTTATAGTCTTAGAGAGTTGCTTAGGGCACAAGGAGATCAAGTGTCACACAGTATGTATCAGAGGCAAGGCTCAAACCCGGCCCTTCCTCAAGTCAACATATATATATATATAAATAACTCCTATAATCCAGGCACTGAGCTAATCACTGGAGATACAAGGGAAGCAAAAGACAGTCCCTGGCCCCTAGAAGCTCCCAACAGAATGACAGGGTGGGGA
Source organism: Gymnobelideus leadbeateri (assembly GCA_011680675.1). Classification (NCBI taxonomy): domain Eukaryota; kingdom Metazoa; phylum Chordata; class Mammalia; order Diprotodontia; family Petauridae; genus Gymnobelideus; species Gymnobelideus leadbeateri. The sequence continues at coordinate 291,221 of WOXC01008944.1, read as the reverse complement.
GCAAGGAGACACAGCATGCAAACAACTGTGTATAAATAAGATATAAGCAGGATAACTGGGGGCTAGCTAAGAGGGAAGGCACTAAGATTAAGGAGGACCAAGAAAGACTTCTCATAAAGTACAGAACTTTAGCTGAGACTTGAAGGAAGCCAGAGGCAGAGCTGAAGAGAGAGAATTCCAAGCATAGAGAAGAGCCAGTGCCTGGAGTTAAAAGATAGAGTTGACTCTATCCACCATACCACACTGTCACTAAAGAATAAATAAACAGTAGAAAACTAAGATACCTAATTTTGCTGCCACCACTGCCAACCTAGTACTAGTCAAGTGCCTTCTGTCCTTCCTAAGTAACTTGATGTCCTTTGTGATTCATGGAAACCTTAGAAAGATGTTATGTTCTCAGAAAGCAGTGAAGTAGAACCCAACAGAAATCAGTGCAATTCGGTTCCACAACAAACCATCATCCTGTATGAACATATTCATCTCCTTGTTCCTCCTAATTCCTAAGCAGTCTGCCTGCCTCCAATCTATTTCTTCTCCAAGTCATCCTTCATACAGCTGCCTAAACAATATCACAAAGGCATTAAGCCTACAAAATGGCTGTCAGTTTCCCTGGTGGGGAGTAAAGAAGTTCTCTTTAAAAATTAATTTTTTCTTCCCCCAAATGTCTTTAAACTGAATGATGAGCAAAGGTCTCCTTCAATATCTCAAAGAAATCATGATTTCATCATTGTGGATATTCTCTTTAAAAATGCTGCCAGTTGAAACTCCTACATGCCCATACCTTAACAAAGGGTTTCCTGAGTGACCCACCAAAAAACTTACCTTATATTCAATATTCTTGTAATCAGTCTTTCCAACCTGAGCTAGACTAGACTTCAGATGATAAACATAGAAGAATCCATGACTATGCTCACAACTGAAGCTTTGTCAACTTAGAATAAATTGTCAGAGCTTAAGTTCTGAGATACCTGTAATGTAAGAGGTTCAAAGAAACCTTCAACATGTAGGGTAAAGGTTCTTAGTCTTTTGATGCTATGGACTCTTTTGATAAAGCTAGTGGCCCCTCTTCTCAGAATCATGGTATTAACCCATGTTCTAATCTAATATAAAACCCATACCTACAACTTATTCGACAAATTATCATTAAGCCTTCACTTGAAGCCTTCTAGTGGATGGGGAGCCAATTGTCAACTGAGGCTACCCATTACACAATTGTATAGCTCCAGTTGTAGGTTCTTGTTTCTTTCCTCAATGTGTCTTTCTACAACTTCCTTCTACTGCCCCCAGTTCTTTCCTCTTAGGACAAGTGAAATGGGTCTAGTTCTCCTTCTGTATATGAACATGGCTATCATGCATCTTCAGCCCATTCTTCCCTTCTATAGGCTAGAGGTTCCTATTTCTTAGAGCCATGCTTATCTCTAGTCCCCTCACTATTCTGGTTGTATTCCTAAATACTTTCCATCATGGAAATGTCTTTCTTAAATGTGGCATCAAGAACTGAACACCATGCTCCAAATGTTGTCTGACATTAAAGTCAATGTCCTTTCTACTACATCAATATCCAGAAAATATTTACAATATATTGATTATGTTTATGACTTCTTAGAGCAAAATTTATGCCCTAGATGCCACTAACTTATGTGTTTTGTCACTCTATTAGAATGTAAGTTTCTTGAGTATCACCTAACTTTTTTTTTTAAATTTGGATTCTTACTACTTGGCATAGAGTTTGGAACTTAGTAAATATGTTCTATCACTTATAAGAAAGATGAGAGAGATCTGGCTTACAGACATGTATATAAGAAAGCTATAATGAGCACAGACCCTGACTCCAAAGTAAGCATTCTTTTTATATCATAATACCTCTCATGATGTATATTAGTTGTTGAAGTTACCCCCTTGACATTTTATTAAAAATGAATAAATGAACCAGTCAGTATTTACCAAGTTTAGGTCTGCTGTGATATGTATCTTCTTCCTGCATGAAGAAACAACTCCATGGGTTGGGGGTGGGGGTGGGGATGGAATTGTAAATAAAGGGAGTCAGTGAGTCTCACACTGACAAAGACTCAACTCATCTTGAATGCCACCAGATTTCATGACCAAGTTGAGTCAAAGGCTCTTCTTTGGAGGTCTTCAAAAATAGAGTAAATCTCATTACTTTGGGATGATCTGTTGCATGATCTGTCCTACCCAAAGCCAGAAAGATGAAGTGATAGATTAGAAGACATTCTAAAGTTCCCAATAGTGGGCTGAAATACAGCCTAACTTCTAAGGAAACAAGAATAAAGCATTATGTTTGAAGACCATTTTGTTACGAGTTTTGGAATTATATTTGGAAACCAAAGTAAGTAAGTCAGAGGAGAATAACAAATAATTTACTTTTCTGACAGTCCCACTTTAGGGTGGGTGATATAATATGCAACATATTACACTTTCAGCCTTATTCTTCAGACATTATTGGTACCCTTGGAAATAACCATTCTAACTCCTCACTATGGCCCTAATTACTTAAGGTGATCCCCAGTCCCCTTACCACCCCCATTCCTATGCTCCATTCCATATTTCCTTTCCATGGGAATATTCATGTCATTCATGGTAAATGTGTCATCTGTTAACAAGAGGTAAAGGATGGCGTGCTACCCTCTTCATTTTCTGGAAATTATAGAGCTAGCAGCAAGAGCTTTGGCAGCTCACAAAAGATTGTTTCATCTTATTCTGCAAGAGTTTTGCTCTCAGGAAAAAGAATTAGTGTAATGACAAATTTAACAGCCCTGACTATTAATGTCTAAGTTTAGACTAAGGCTCTACCCTGCTACTATGTTTAGCCATGAAAATGAAAATATTATTTCAAGACAAAATTGAAATGCTCATCATCCCTTTCACATGAGAAGGAAACTATTACTGAGAGGCTCTGAATTGGTTGTGAATACAATGCAATCATTCTAGTGAAAACATTGGCTGAGAGTGTTTTCTCTAAATATAGACATTAAATATGCTAGAACATCCCTAGTTCATTTTCCCCTCTTGTTCTGTTAGGCAGAATGGGGAAAAAATACTGGCCTGAGCAAGAATCAGGAGATCTCCCTAGTCTTGCCAGCAACTAGAAATGTAACTTTGAATAAGTCACTTCAGCTCTCTGCTCCTTGGTTTCCTAACCTGCAATATGAAGTAGGTCCTAGTAAATAACTGGGTAAATGTTTCAGCATTACATTCCATATAAGAGCATTATGGTGGGCATGAGTAAGTTGCAAAATATTACAAACAAGAAATTACAGAGTAGTAGCTGTGCAAAGTATGCCCTTGGAGAAATGCAAAACTAAAACCAAAGATGGATTGGTAGAGTTTTCTCACCTCCGAGTTCTCCGTACCTAATGAAACCACGGGTCCAGTTTTATGCCTCATCCTAATCCCTGTTTTCATTTTCAACTACTTCTTCCTCAAAAGCTCTAGAATTTGGATCTGACTTACCAAGTTTGCTTGTTTTACCTAACCAAATCTATCATTTTATTGGTGTTGGGAACTCCTAGTGAGGACACTTCTTCTACCTATGTGACTTAAAATCATAGAGAATTATCTGGGGGCAAAGAGGAGATAAATTACTTGCCCAAAGTCACATACCCAGTATACATCAGAGGCAAGACTTGAAACCAGGTCTTCCTGACTCTAAGACCAGTGCTCTGTACACTCTACTCCACTTCTTAAAATTGAAAATAATTAGGAAAAAAACAGCTTGGCAAGTTGAATTATGGTATACTCTGGACTTGGAACCACAAATTCAAATCCTACCTCTGACACTTACTAGCTGTATGACCAAGGACATATGATTTCACTGTTCTCGTCACCAGTCAACTGCATAAGAATATGTTATAATGGGTTATAATTTGTTCCAATGACTCCCATATTTACAAAATTCCAGATTTCTACCTAGCAACATAGAAAACAGAAACAAGAGCAATAACAATGGAATGTGGCTCAACTCAGAACCATTTTGACCCTTCTGCTTCCCCAAGAAGTGTCTTCCTAAGCAGTGACCTCAAGGTTTCCCAAAGTCTCTTTCCATTACATGGATCTGTGCGCTAAGGTCCAAACAACTCATGACTTTCTCAACAGAATTGATCTTTAAAATTTGATTTGAAGAAATCAGAAACACATGAAAAGATTTTTATGAATTGATGCAGAGTGAAATACACTGAAACAAGGAAACAATATGCATAATAAAACCAATTTAAATGAAAAGATCACTGAAAGGAAGTTAAACTGAACAACTGAAAAAAAACTAACAAAGGTCCCAGGAAAGGGGTGATAGACATGCTTCTTATGGAAGAGACTCAGGAGACTATTAGGACAAAATGTATATAACATCATGTGTGGTCACTGTAATGGATCTGTTTTTGCCTCTTTCATTTGATCTATCAACAATTAATTAAACACCTACTAAATGCCAGGCAGTATGGCTAACATAGGGGCTGTAAAAACAAAAGTGAAATTCTGTCCTCAAGCAGCTCCCATCCTGATGGAGGCATCTGCAATCTGATGAAAGGGTTCATTGTATAAGGAGGTGTCTATGGACAGACTGCAGAAATGACTACAATGTAAGCATGAAAGATATCAGTAAAATGTTTTTAAGTTGATTTGTCAAAATTGCTACTTATGGCTTTGTGAGACATTTAATGTGCTAGTTATTTGGTAAGTGCATTTGAAAAGTACAAAGTTTGGGAGGGCTGAGAAAGACTAATATTACTGGTCCAGTAATATTAGTAATAGTAATAATAGTAATATTATAATAGTAATATATACTATATATAGTAATATTAGTATATAGTATACATAGTAATATTACTATATAGTATATATAGTAATATTACTATTCCTACTTAATAGTTCTGCAGCTGGTGAGAGAGAAAAGAGAGCTCTAAAATCTATGATTTATAGTTAATTTTACCTATACTGATATAGTCCTACAACACCCACTTTATTCTCATTCTGAGAACCTACTGTCTAAACTTTCTCGCCTTTGGAATAACCTGATTCTACTTGGGACTCTACTGATCCCATAAATCTGATTTAACTCATAAGCTTAATTAGATATAAACCAGAAGCATAGGAAGTGAAAAGTTAACTAGCAATTTAACTTCTGAACCACTTAAGTTGCCCTGCCCCCATTCCAGACCTGTATTATAGAATAGTGTTTGGAAATATATTCAAACCAAGATAAATAAAACATATTTTCCTGTAAATGATGCCAAGTCCTGCCAATTAAACTTGGGTCTATTTAAAAAAAAATCTTTAGCCCTCAACAACTGCTGGCTGCTTTTTCCCCACTAAAAGCAATTCTGAGCATTTACGCTCTCACTTTTCCCCATATCATTTAGCTGTGTGTTCCTCTTGTTAATATTTAAAGCTCCCCTAGCTGTTTTTTTCCCCATACACATTTGGAATGAAATATAAGGCTTAACTTTTCCATTTAAATGAAGCCTTGTAAAGAAAAAAATAGTTTTATCTGCTTCTTACTTTTGGTCAGGATTGGGGGAGGGGGAGGCATTGCTTCATTAAATATTAGCACACATGAAATCACTATAAAGTAACATCAAACAGGAAATTAATTCACAAAAGGAATGGGTAGAAACCTAACCATATTTATCAGGCTGTATCTGTACCTTCAGTTCTACCTTCTTAGATGTTTATAGTGTGCTGGTTATGAGCAGATGTGCTATTGGGAGGCAGATCACATATATAGCTGTCCATCTAGTGGCAGGTACCTCCAATGAGGCAGTGATGGCTCTATCTTTCTAAATATGAGGCCCAGCTTTCAGAGTAAAAACATAAAGGACAGAAATTTTTGGAACTGTCTTCTCTAGACAGGGAGGGTTGATATATTACTACAGGAAATTGAAAAGGATCTGAACATGGGGCATTGAGGAGGGTTCGTTTGTACTCTTACCAAAGATAAATGGTACCTTCATCCTGGAGGAAAAACACATCATTGATTTGCAGTCCATGTCAGGGATCCAGTAGGGGAAAATGGTTATTCTAAAGCTTGGACTGCAGAAGGCCTGTAGTCCAGAAAACATACTTCTTTGCAAACTTAGAAGGCCAGTACTGTTAGACAATTTCTATACTGAATATTTTAGGTCATTTTACTTTCCTTTCTTCCTTCCTTTCTTTCTTGCCATGAATGAATCAGTATTTATTAAGTTATTAACATGCATTCCAACACTGCAGGATACAAAGACTAGATTGTAGGATACAAAGCCAGAGGGGAGAAAGTCCTTTCATGGAGCTTATATTCTAATAGGGAAAGATAAGTCATTTAAAAGAAGGATTGCTAGGGGAAGGGTGTTTGGATCTATAATGTCATAAGGATGACAAGTGGAATCATAAGACAGTTAATTGACATAGTTTTCCAGAAATAATCAGAAAGCATTGATTTTATTTCTATTCCAAGAGCAATAAGTATATGTTTGAGGGTAGGCGAGAGGAGAGGACAAAGGCACAGACAGCATGTTTATCCAGTTTGCTGATGATTGAAAGCTAGGAGGAGGAGTTGATATAATTGGGTGACAGTTTCAATAACCTACTGTTAAGTCAAAACAAATAAGGTGAATTTTAATACATTGTAATGATAATGTAATTTGAATTTGAAGATCCCTTTGTATTGGCAAAGATAACAGGTACTTAGCACTTAGTAATTAATCAAGACTCTGTTAAAGAAACAGAAGGTATGAACCCCTGTTGCTGATGTAACAGGAAGGGGTTGGCTGAAACAGGAAGGAGCTAATGAGGTGTGTATGTGTGTGTGTAAGGAGAAGTCCCTGCTGGATCACACAGATCTTGGAGCAAGCTTTGTGGAGGCAGAAGCTGCTGCCTCTGGGGAGGCTGAAGAGGAAAGGCCCCCCAGGCTGGAAAGAATGATTTTTATTTGGAGAACCTAGATGAAGTGATTTTGATTCTGGGAGCCAGGTGAAACTTCTGCTGAATCCAAGGGCCAGCTGGAGTTGCTGAGGCTTCTGAGGATTTCTGAGGGGCAGTCAGAGCTGCCTAAGACTGAGGAAGCATGACTGTGATGCTGGTACTTTATATGAACCTATTTGTGACTTAGTTGAGCCTGACTTGGGAAAGGAGACTGGGAAGGATTTAAGGTGGACTGGATGCTGTGAGCTTCAGCATGAAACAGGAAGTGTGTGGAGAGCTGGACAAGGACCTACCTTTTGAGCCCAGGTGACAGTTTGGTGAATCCAGCTAGGACCTGGTACCATGGACGGGGATCCAGGGAATCTGAGAGACTGTCCCAAGTCAAGCTGAAAGAAGACTTTACTTGAATACTGTGTACTGACTGAGAAATTGTAATTTACTGGTGACCCAGAAGTGGGGGCTTTTGTATTTTCTGATGACTGAATAGTGAATGATGACTGAATAGTAATTGATTTGTAACTTTGTGAGCCCCAGGAGTATAGAACTTTGACTTTTATATTTTGTGACCTCTTTAGGGATGATTGAATTATTGAGTTACTAAATGACTGGTCTTTATTCAAAACTGTGTGACCATTGTGGTGAAAACTATGTGGCCATTTTCTGTGATAACTTGTTTTGAATACTGTATTTTGATTATCTGTGATAAGTTGTAACATCGTGAATATTGTATCTTGATTTACTGTGAATGTTTTGCTCTGATTTGTTATTGAATAAATAGAGTATTCACTATACTATGTAATCAGTATCTTAAAAACTGTTCACAGTAGTTTCTTCTGGAAAGCTAATCATGCTTGCCTTTACAGACATACAAATGTAAAATCACACATGGGTTCACAAAATAAATTTTAAAAATAGAAGATGGGTGAGATATGGCCACACAACCATTCCTGTGAAAACACATCTAAATATTTTGATGGACCATAATTAATTCAATATCAGTCAACAATGTGACAACACTTTAGAAAAGTAAAGCAAATAGGCACTAGTAAGATGGGTATCATGTTGAAAACATTAGAAGTGATACCCCCTACTGTGTGCTCTGTCCCAGTTGGAATGCATCTGAAGACATGAAAACAATGTCAGATACAGAGTCAGAGAACCCCATTTCCAATGCCAGGTCTGTCTCTTCTTGTATTTCCTTGGGCAAATCATGTCACCTCTCTGGGGTTGAGATTTCTCATCTACAAAATAAAGTGGGTTAAACTAGATGGCCCACAAGGTCCATTCTTGTTCCACATCTATGATATTAAGCTGGAGTGTCCAAAGGAGGGTAACTAGTATGGTTAGGAGATTGAACACAAGAACAGAAGAGGATCAGCTAGTAGATATTCAATTGGAAAAGAGAAACCTGGGGGGAGTAAGGAAGGAGGAGTGTATATAAGTTCTCTGTGCATGGATTTAAAATATCATGATATAGAAAAGGGATGAAACTGTATCTGACCTCCCTGAATGCCATATAAATTAATATTTTCATCTCATGCCTCATCAAGATCTAAGATGTTGAACACATAATTTTCCTTTTGCTTATTGTTTGAATCTTTTCCTAATTTTGAAGCAGTGGATAAAGAACCCAACTTTAAGGAAGAGAGACCTGATTTCAAAAATTTGAAATGAGGTTTATATGCTGATTGTGTGAACCTGGGCAAATCACTTAAAGTCTCTGCTCTAGACAACCCTCTAAGACTTGGAGAGGAGATGTCAACTTGCATTGGTGGAAGGAATTTCTTCACCTTAGAGTTCCTTAGACCTAATGAAACCACAGGTCCAGGCCCAAGCCTTATTCTAGTCCCCAAGTTCATTTTCAACCTCTTCCTCCTCAGAGTTTCAGAATTTAGATCTGACTCATCTCAATTCTATTCATAGAATTCTATTGTGGGAAGAGAGTTTAATCATGTCACCCAGCCCTAGGTTCTCCACCACTTCCAGTGGTTAAGTTGAAGATATATCCTGTCCCTCTGGAGATATGGCTGTACCCTCATCTCCCCAGTCACTGTTATTTAGACAATTCCTTCCCATTAGACCCTGACTTGTGAAAGTTTAGCTCCTTTCTTTATGAAAATTAAAATATGCCAAATAAAGATCTATTGCTTTTAGGAAAATGAGCAGGTTTTCTTCTACAAGAAACTTCAGGATATCACATACAAGTCTTTTTTCAATCTATCAATCAATCAATATCATTTCTTAAGGGTCTACTGTATACCAGAAACTATGTAGACAATGGAGACAGAAAGACAAATATGAAGCAGACCCTGCCCTCAAGAAGCTTACAATTTTTCTATCAGTGGAGATAATGTGCATAAATAAGACAATCACCAAATGAAAATTAGGTAAAATGTTGGTGAGGAGGGTACAGTTGTGAGGGATTGGAAAAGGTTTCATGTAGAAAGTATTGTCTGAGCAGACACTGGAAAGAATCAAGGATCCTGAGTGTCTGAGATAAAGTAAAAATGTCAGGCATTGTAAAGGCTTAGAAAGGAGAATATTATAGGTATAAGGAAAAATGAGAAATTCAAGTTGGCTGGCCAAGTGTTGTTCATATTTCATTTTTGAAGAGGACTAATGATATCTCAGGGCATGGGATGTTTTTACTTGTGTGTGAATTGGATTTAAGTGAAGCAGAGTAGTATACAGTCCTCAGCCTCACTCTCTCTTCCAGAGTCATTAAAATCAGTGGCAAGACAAAAGTCAAGATGGCTGGCAATGGCCTAGGATGCAGTGGCATTTTCAATTTCTGGCCAAGCTATGAGCACTCCATAGTACCTGCTTTAGTCACCTTCATGGCCATTGGGTCAAACTGTTACCATCTGCCCATTCCACTGGGGGAAGTCTTCATATACTTTGGGGTAGAGATCCCCCTAACTTTCTGATGGGTTTGAGGCCTATTTATTACTCTTAACCTGGGTTAGTCTGTCTGCTGAGATGGTTTTACTGAGGTATGGCTGCTGTACATCCTACAATTTCTTGGAGTCACAGATGAGAGTCAGGGAACTGATGGACATGAAAGGTGGATGAGCCACCTTAAAAGGACTCAATAAGGCCTCATAACAAAGGTACTAGTCTTCCCTAGAATGACTGTTGGAGATTATCTAAGCAAGTGGTGTCAAACTCAAATAGAAATTATAATGACTAAACCATACATAAGGATCCCTGTAGCTACATACTGACTTTAAAAAAACAACACATTAATATTATCTAAAATTTATTCTGGTTTTATTTGTATTTTGTTAGATACTTCCCAATAACTTTCTAGTCTGGTTTGGCCCATACTTGTGAATATTGTGTGTTTGATATTTCTGATCTAAACCAATGCTCTCAATTTACAGATAAAACAGAAAAAGATAAGTCAAATCCCTTGCCTGAGGTGACATAGTTTAATAAGTAGCAGCACCAAAACTTTAAACTCTATGTTCTTTCCACACTAATGTGCTGCATCTCTGGTAAGTCTTGACTTCCAGTAGCCCTAAATGTTCTCACTGACAACAGGGTGCCAGAAGGAATCTCTAAACAAAATTTAAAAAATCACTAGGACAGATTACTTACCATCCTTAATCCCAAATATGATTAATAATTCATAGTTGGTGACTCAGAATCTAACACAGAATAGAATATTTATTCCAAATAATTCAGTTCAGTTTCCATTCTTACAATCAGTGTTTACAATGCATAAATTTATTAGAAGTCAATGTTTAGAGACAAGATCAGTTGTTATCAAGATGGCCAAGTAATTGAATTTTTGTCCATACCCTTTCATTCCCATCCCCAAATACTTTGCCTCAGCCCTGGCATTATGAACTCTGCTCCCTAAAGGGCACCCAAGGGTACATACTATCTTTCCCATTATAATTTCTCTTCCTGGCCAGGTGGCACCTCCTACTCCAGGTCTTTCCTTTCCCATTCTCCCATCAAAATATAATCAAAACCTAACTATTCTATGATCCATTCATTCCCTCAGGGTATGACTGTCTTCCAGGAAAGTTTCATTTGTATTTTAATAGCTGTCTACAATGTAATAACCCAAGTGAATGAGTTAATATGAAAATCTCAGACACTGAGGGCAGGACCAGGGGAGAAAACATATTTGGACTAGGGGACTTCCAGGCTTCCCTCAAATCAAATGTGAATATCTATTAACTAAAGCAAAATATAAGATCTGCTTAAAGGTTTAATCATTTTGTTAGACTGTAAGGTTCATGAGAGCAGGGACCATATAGCAACTATCTTTCATCCTAATATCAAGCACAAAGTTAGGAGCTTAATAATCACTGAATTTAAAATAATTAAAGGCAGCATGATTTAGTAGAAAGACTATTCCATATTGAAGGTGTGAGGCCCAGATGTTCAACTTCCTAGCTGTGTAACCTTGGCCAAGTGACTTCACTTCTCTGGATCTTAGTTTACTTATCTATAAAATGAGAATAATAAGAGCTATATTCACATAGTTTCATGGATTGTTGTTAAGATTCTGTGTGCAAGCACATTTTAATTGCAATGAACTGTAGGAATTAATGAGATACGGGCTCTGTGAACCCCCTTGAAACTCTGATTGAATCTTCCCATTTAATGAGGCCATAAGCCTTTCATTGTGGCATGGCCCAAACCTAGGTTACTAGCCTAGCCCTCCTTTGTCCAGCTAGCTCCCATCCTTGATCCTCCCAAACCCTCTATTGTCTCATCTCCAGGTAGCCTCCAGCTACCTCCCACCCTTAATCTCTCATCACTGGAGTCTGACCTCATTTGACTCTTCCTGAAGACCCTCCCCAAAGTCCTTCACTAGACTAACCCTAGACTCCTCCCACAACCATTCTGTATATAAGACCCCATCTTGCCTCCATGAGGTGTGAGAGTATTGGAGAATGATCTAGTGCAGACTTAACCCTGTGTCACATTATTCTGGCCCGCTTGTCCAGTACAAGTATCACAGATACTGAGGCTCCTTAAGAGTCTACCCAATATGGCAAATCTCTAATAAACTTTGCTTTACTTTGACTGAGAGAAGGCTTGAGTCAAATTCATTCAGCAGGATCCAAACTGTTGGTATTTTGGGGTCTTGAGCACCCCAAAACTAAACCTCAACAGGAATGTCTGCTATTTCTGCTTTTGTACATGGGATATCATTACCTCTCACTCCTGGGATGAGTTTCCAAAAGGACATAGTCAGAAAATCTAGCTTGTCAAGCACTTTTTCAGTTTACAAAGGATTTTTCCCCCAGTAACACTAAGTCCAAATTTGATCTTCTGGTAAATATTGGATGTTGTAGAGTCTTGTACTCTGTGCTCAAGAACAACAAATTTTGAAATGTCAATCATTTCAACTTCCTGTGTTCCTAAAAGAAATGTTGCAGGCAGTCACTGAATCTAAATATAGTATTACTCCATTGTTCAAAGAGTTTCAACCACAAAGGTCACCAAATTACCAAATATGATACTCACCCAATGAACTGTTTTGTGGACATCATGGTTTTAAAGTCAATTTATCATAAACATCTCTAATTGTTGACTTTGGCCAAAAAGCTACTAGGAAGCCAAATTTCTGGGAAGGATATCTGTGTGCCTGCCAGTATTCCACTGAGTTTTCTAAGTACCTGTTCATCATGACAAAGCTCAACACTGAAAGTTGCATCCTTTAGTGCAGAATGAGCATTAGTGTGGGTTTCATATAAAGTAAGGGTTTCTTAGGAGATAAATTTGAGAACATCCAGAAGGCCTAAAGATAAGAGATTCAATTCATTCTGCTTTGCCCCAGAAAGTGTACCTGGGAATGGTGGATAGATGTTATGAAAAAAAAAAAGATTTAGAATCACATGTATAGAATCACTTTCTAGCAAATGGAACTATCCAAGTTTGAATGAGCTACCTTAGGAAGTATGCCCTCACCAAAAATCTTTAATCAGAAGCTGAATGACCATTTGTGGGGATTTTGTAGAAAAAATTCTTGTTAGGATACTAGGGAGTTTCTCAGATGCTCTCATGTTCAAGCATTCTAAGATTTTGTGATGAGACCAAATACATATGTGCTGTAATAGTCATAATTCTATATCAAATTCAAAGAGTTTTAAGACAGGTGGTGGGGTGAGAGAGTAGAAAGACAGCTGGCTTTGGAGTTAGCAGACCTGGGTTCCAATCCCACCTCTGATATTTACTACCAATGTAACCTTGGGTAATTCAAGCTATCGAGCATTTATTAAGTGCCTACTACATATGTACCTGGCATTGTGCTAAGTGCTAAGGATACAAAGAAAGGCATAAAGAACAAAAAACAAAAAGCAAAAGGCCCTTCAAGGAGCTCACAATCTAATAAGGAGCCTTAGTTTACTTTTTCTGTAAAATAAGGGGATTGGACTAGATGGACTCTAAAATACTTGCTCTCATATAGGCCTCTCATCTCCAAATAAGGAATTTTGAAAGAAAAAGTTTGTTTGTTTTTTTTTAATCACAGTCCTTTTACCTTTTTCCTTCCTCCCCAAAAGTAACCACAAAGAGATCAACAACTCCCCACCCACATTCTTTTTTTTCAGCCCTATAAAAATTTTATGAGAAAGGCCAAGGGTATCTTTGATTAAAACATGAGGGAACAGCCAAGCTTTATCACATAGTTTCTCTAGCAAACCACATCTTTATGGTCACACAATTGACTGGGAGGTGTAGAGCATTAAATCCCACTGTATGCATTGTTCATTGATTTTTTAAAAAAATCATTGGACTTGGTGGAACACAAATGCTACCTTGAAGACTCTTCATATAGGATGAATCCCACACATACATTAATATCATAGAAAACTATGACAGATGTGATGCAGAGAGATTTTTACTGGGTGATCGTTGAACTATGGCAGCAAATGAGAAGGAAAAAAGAGAGAAAAGTCTCATTTAATATCCGTATAATGAAACTTTTAAGGTAAAGTTCCCAGAAAAGGTGAAGGATTCCTAATAGATGGTAAATCTGCTTAATGATCTTATTTGCAAGTTGTGTGCTGTGCATTTCAAAGAGTCTTAGAATACTCCAAAGTGTTTTACTCTCCAAAAGCCAAAGCAGTTACAAAGAGAACTGACATCCACCCAGAAAAAAAAAATTTAAAAAGGCATGCTGGGGGGTGGAGCCAAGATGGCAGAGTAGAAACAGCTCATCCAAGCCACTCTGACTCCAGATTCCCTCCAAACTATGTAAAAGGGGACTCTGAACAGCTTCTGGAGTCCCAGAACCCACAGAATGACACAGAGAAGCTAACCTCCCGCTGAGGACAGCCCAGCAGCCCTGCAGGAAGGACCAGTGCAGTGCTCTGGGAGCCGGGAACGAGCAGTGCACAGAGCCTGGGGAGCCGAGCAGAGCGGAGCCCAGGTCCTGGTGAGCTGAGGTTTTAGCCCCAGGGAGGCAGGGCCAGCAGCCAGCTGGAGAGACCCCAGAACACCAGCAGCTGTGGCGACTCCAGAATTATCAACATAGACATGCCTAGGACAAAGTAAGAGGTTAGTGTCCTATGGACTTTGGGACCAGTATTTGGGGAATGTGTCGGCTCCCTCCCCTGGGGGCTAGAAGCCACTGAGGAGACACAACATTTTGTAGTTTTCAGAGGCAGCTCCAGCTCCTGGCCTGTGAACTGTAGGGAGATTCAGTGATCAGTCTTGGAGGGTAATCGCTCTTGCTTTAACCTCCCTGGATCTGGATTGTGATCTAGGGTGGAAGTTGTGGGTGGGTTTACAGCTTGTCAGAAATGGAAGTCGCCACCCCACTCATTTGGGACGAAATTTCCTCTATCTGGCCTTAAAGCCATAGTGTGGCAATAAGCCCAAAAGTCAAGTAATTAAGTGGCAACATGCCAAGGCAAAGGAAACAGAAAAATGCAACCCCAGACTCCTATTTTGGGGGCATAGAGCGGAAAAAGGACTGTGAGGTCAGAAGTCCTGCTCCAAAAGCCCCAGGGGAAAACATGAGCAGGTTGCAGGCCACAGAGGACCTTAAGAAGGACTTTAAAAATCAAATAAGAGAAGTGGAGGAAAAATTGGAAAGAGAAATGAGAAGGATGCAGGAAAAGTATGAAATGAGGGTCAACAGCCTGACTGAGGAAAACAACTCCTTAAAAAATAGACCAACTCAAATGGCAAAGGAGGCCCAAAAGGCAATGAGGAGAAGAATGCCTTAAAAAGTCGAATTTGCCATATGGAAAAAGAATCTCAAAAGTTCACTGAGGAGATTCATTCCTTTAGAGTTAGACTGGAGCAAATGGAAGCTAATGACTTCATGAGAAATCAAGATGCTGTTAATTTGTTTCAAACAAATGAAAGATTAGAAGGCAATGTGAAATATCTCATGGGAAAAACCACTGACCTGGAAAATAGATCCAGGAGAGATAATTTAAAAATTATTGGACAACCCAAAAGCCATGATCAAAGAAAGAACCTAGAAATCACCCTTCAAGACATTCTAAGGAAAATTGCCCTGATGTTTTAGATCCAGAGGGCAAAATAGAGGTTGAAAGAATCCACAGATCACCTCCTTAAAAAGATGCCAAAAAGAAAACTCCTAGGAATATTATAGCCAGATTCCAGAATCCCCAGATCAAGGAGAAAATACTCCAAGCAGCCAGGAAGAAACAATTTCAATATTGTGGAACACAATCAGAATAGCACAGGACCTGGCAGTTTCTACACTGAGGGATAGGAGGGCATAGAATATGATATTCCAGAGGGCAAAAGAGCTGGGAATGAACCCAAGGGTCACCTACCCAGCAAAACTGAGTATTTTGTTTCAGGGGAAAATATGGTCATTCAGTGGAATAGAGGACTTTCAAGCATTCTTGAGGAAAAAACCAGAATTGAATAGAAAATTTGACATCCAGACACAAGAAGGAAGAGATGCCTGAGAAGGTAATCAGGGAAAAGAAATCAAAAGGAACTTATCAAAGTTGAACTATTTACATTCCTATATGGAAAAGCAATAACTGTGACTGATGATATCTTTCTCACTATGCAAATAATGGAAGAAGGGTGTGTGGTCATATGAATACATATGTGAATGTGTGTATACATGGTTACAGTTATATATGGATAGAGGGCATAGGTTGAATTTGTTGGGAAGGGAGAATACTCAAGGGATAAAATTATGAGGTGAGAGAGGAAAGTGGCAAGAGGAGATGGGGAGAGACAGGGTAGGGTAAACTATCTCATGTAGAAGAAGCAAGGGCAAGTGGTTGCAAGGGAGGCAGAGAATAGGAAGGCAAAAAAGGCAAAACCACATTCTCATTGAATTTGGTTCATGGAGAGAATGACATACATACTAAATGGGATATCTCAACCTGCAGAAGAATAGGGGGAAGGGGGATGAGAGGAGGGATGATGGATGGGAGGGCATCCTTGGGGGGAGGGGAGATTGGAAGCACCCACTATAGAAGAGGGACAGGATCATGTAGGGAATGGACCAGGTGGGGGGTGGGATGAGTGGGAGGGAATTATAAGCAGCCTTGTACAATATATCTACTATGATAAAGTTTTGCATAGCTAGATATGTACAACATATACTGACTTACTTATCTCCCCAGAGGGAATGGGTGATAAGGGAGGAAGGAAATGGATCTGAAATTCGAGGTCTTAAGATTAAATGTTTCAAATATATATAAATACTATTATTAATACTCTTTTGCTTATAATTGGGAGATAAGATGTGCAGGCATTGAGACACAAAGATTCACCTTCCTCTAATGGAAAAGTCGCAGGGGGTATGGGAGAAGGTATGGGAGAGAGCAGATTGGAGGAAGTGATAACTTGTGGGACTGCTATTCTGGGAGGTTGGGTAGGGGAATAACTGGGGGAAAATGATTGTAACTCAAAATCTGGCGGAAATGAATGATGTAAAACAGAAGTTAATAAAGCATTTGTTTAAAAAAAAAAAACCTTCCTTGACCCCCCCCCCCAAAAAAAAAAATAAATAAATAAATAAAAAGGCATGCTGACTGGAATTACTGGGGCCCAGCTGGACTGGTAAATGATCTAACTAGGCTTATGTATCTATTTATATTGGATAGATATGGTGGATGGACTGTGGCTGGGAACCAAAAGTTGAACCATAAAATAAAATCCTTTTCCATTGCATTTGCAAAATTAAGAAGATGTTCAATGCCTCCCAAATGGATAAGTGCTAGGAAAGTCCAGCTCTTTTGTCACAATGTTCTCCAGGTGATGCTATGAATTATGACGCATCAAAACCTTGGAAACCTCAGAGGGATGGCTGTACTAGATAGCTCCCCCTCCACCCACCCAATCCCACCCCTTAAACTTCTTTTTGTATGTTGTCACAAAAGACTGTAATTGTCTTATTAGATTGTAAGCTCCGTTCCAGCAAAAACTTTATTTTTTATACTTGTATCCCTAGCTTAGCAAAATGTCTGACGTATAATAGATGCTTAATAAATATTTATCAACTGGTTATTATTGACAGTTGCAGGTTGCCACTTAGCCAAAGGGTAACAGAAGAACAGTTCTTGACTGACTTATGAATAGAATGATGGTAGAGCTGGAAGTTAGTTCAACTACTCTAAATATCAGTTTTGAATTATGAAAGAGTCTTACCTATTGGACATGTATTCCAAGAAGATCAAAGGCAGAAACAATGGTGCCATATATACCAAAATATTCAAAGCAGTTTTATTTGAGGTAGTAAAGAAAAGGAAACAACCTGGGTTCCTATCAACTGTGGAATGGCTGAACAAATTCAGGCATATGAATGTAATGGGGTATTACTGTGTAAATAGAAAGGACAAATATGAGAAACATAGGAAGATGTATATGAACTGAGGAAGAGGAAAATAAGCAAAACCAGAGGAACAATACAAAACATTATGACCACAGTATAAATCAAAAGATAATTAGAAGGTCGCTGAACACTGAGAAATTGAAAAACTAATAATTGCTCCAAAGAACAAGTAATGGAATATATCTCCTTCCTCTCAATAAAGATAAAGTGATATATTATAGCAGAATGTCTGGAGGTGGGGTGAGAGAGACAGACAGAGAGAAGGGAAAGAGGAAAGGAAGGGAAGAAACAAGAGGAGGGGAAGAGAGAGAAGAAAGACTGTGGAAGAAGGGGAGAGGGGAGGGAGAGGGAAGAGAAATAATAGAGAAGAGTGAGGGAGAGAGAGAGAATGAGTGCTAATATATATCATAGTGATATGGTCATTTGTCATGGGCTGCTCAGTGTCCAGCACTTAAGGATGACCAGAGATGTGAATAAGAAATGACCAGGCCATGTGGGTAGCTCAAGGAAGAATGATGAACTCCATTTATTGATTCTTAGGACAAGGTTTTTATAGAGCAATGAGACAAAGGAAGGGGTCTCAAGTATTCATATCATTATCTTAGTCTGTCATATCCTGGAAGTAGCAGGGCAGTAAGGCCTTTTGTTCTCTTGGTGCCAGAAAGTCTTAGGAAAAGTCAGGTAGCTCTTTTCATATGCAGTCACATTACAAAGGATGCTCTTGAGAGCTGGCTTCAAGGCCTGAAGCCAACATCTGCATAGGAACTGACCACCTCAGAATTCAAATATTTAGGTTTTGAACAACTAAAGTCTTGAAACCCTGGTCTCAGAACTCAAGCAACATCCTTATAAGTGTAACCCATATCAAAAGAGCTCAGGTGCTAACTTGAGAAAAGTCTCTTCTGGAAGAGCTCTACGATATTCAGGTCCACTGATATCTAGGTAATTATCTGAAGTCCTGGCTTGGGCCTCACTGGCACCCGACAGTCATTATAATGGGTATTTTTGCTTCACTCTTATGATATTGTTGCTACAAGTGATGGTTCAATTAGGCAGATATAGGGGGTTGGTATTTTCAGATTTAAAAACAAAAGGCATAATATTTTTTTTAAAAGATGCATGATGGTCATAAAATAGGTTACACATTACCAACAGCTACTTTTAGGCAGGAAGTGGTATAAATGCTAAGAGCAGGGGGGTGGTGCAGCTAGGTGGTGCAGTGAGTAGAGCATCAGCACTGGAGTCAGAAGGACCTGAGTTCGGATCCGGCCTCAGACACTTAAGGCACACAAAAACAAAAACCTAGCCGTGTGACCTTGGGGAAGTTACTTAACCCCAATTGCCCTCCAAAAAAAAATAATAATAATAATAATAAATAAAATAAAATAAATGCTAAGAGTGGGGATGGGCAGATATCCAAAATGAAAGGCATTATAATGAAAACTAAAATGTGCGGGAATATTAGTACAGTTATAACAGAGGATAAAAATGGATTTTCACTACTTAGTGTAAATTTCCTATGGAGGATTTAGGGCAAAACATAGACAAAGCATATACAAAATGCAGAGAATTAGAAAGTATAGAAAGGTTTATATGTGCATGAGTAGAGTGCCACTGATGGACTCATAAATCCACTAAAGTAGAAAATTGCTTAGACAAAATTTAAATTATAGAATGTGAGAGCCGGAAGGCACCTTGGAACACACACACAATAACAAATACATACATACAGGCATACACACATGCACACACATACAGACACACAAATATTAGAATCATAAAGGACCTTAAACATCAAATGATGATCTATCCAAAACAGAAGTAATCTAGGACAACCCTCTGATTTTACAAATGAAAAAGTAGAGACCCAGAGAGGTTATATCACCACCAAGGTTCTCAAAGCTCAAAATTCAAAGTTTGTAAATGTCATGCCATTAATCTTTCTGTTGTGGTCTAGGGGTCTTGGGAACCCCAAAATACAAGGGCAAAGAGAATGGGTCTGCCTCAAAAGTATTTGACCACTCAAGACTTCTTTCAGCCCAAGTAGTTTATGTAAATGCCAGTTGGGGTGGGTGAGGTTCCTAGTGAGTCTGCACTAATTGTGACACAAATGGGCCAGATTTTAAGAATCTGAGTCATTTAATGTTGGGGGGGGCAAGATTAATATTTTATAAAGAAAGACTGTGGAAAGATCTGGATGGGATTAAGGAGTGGCAGATAGGCTGGAGTGATCTGGAGGTAACAGACAATCAAGCACCGGACTGGGTCAGCTGTAACAGAGAATGGAGAGTTGGTCTGGGTGGGGTCTGAGGGACAATGAAAGGACCATGGAAAGCATTACAGGGATGGGAAGTACTTCAAGCCAATCCGAGGGATCTGGACTGTGTGGGAAAATCCAAGGGCTTTTCCTTTTCAGGGTTCAGATCCCATCCCTATCATCTCTACAATCCTACACTCAATGCTGTTTCCCATTTAGATATTACCGATTTGGTCCTCTTTGAATCACTAAAACTCAAAAGAAATAGAGCTCTAGAATAAGATGTGAAGGCAAGGAAAGTATTGAATCATATAACATTATAATTGGAAGATGTTTTATAGATTTTCTAAGGCAACTTCATTAGTTGATAGGAGAGGGAACTGAGGGCCAGATTAAGAAATTTTCCAAGATCACACAGAATTTTTGGGTAGTTAATGAAATAACCATGATATGAACCTCAATGTTATGAGACAGATACATGAATTTGCCAGTAAATTGGGTTAGAATCATCAAACTTAGATTCTGCTACTAAACCCACCTATAGCTATCTCAGGGACTATAAAACGGTATTTAAAATCATAATATGTCCTCACTCCTATAGTCAAAAATCACAAAATCATTGAATCTCAGCATTAAAAAGTATCTCAGAGACTACGTCATCTAACTTTTGCCTGAAATGGAAGTTTCTCTCACCCCCGTAGCATCTCCAACAACTGGTAATCTTGCTTTCAACCCAAAGATGTCAGGAGAAAAGAAGTTACTAACTTCTAAAGTCATTCCACTTGGAAACATGGACATTTCCCCCTATCTCAAGCCTAAATCTGCCTTTCTGTAAATTCTATCCATTATGCTCTATGGAACCAAGGCAACCATTTCTTCTGCATGGCAAACCTTCATGAAGACAGTGGTATATCTTCCCTAGGTTTAGGTGGCATAGTGGTTTGAGTGCTGGACTTAGAGTTGATGGGTTTTAGGCTCTGGGAACTCCCTTGAATTTTCCCACTTATTGAGGCATTTGCCTGAGGCCATAAGCCTTTCAATTTCCTAGGCCCAATTCTCTGTTAGTCTTAACCTAACCTAACCCTCCATTTTCCAGCTACTTCCCACCCTTGAGCCTATCAAAATATCTATATACCCAAACCTGTTAGCCTAGTGCTCCATTGTCTGTCAACTACAAGTAGCCTTCAATTACTACCCACCCTTAATCCCATTTCTGGAGTCTGACCTCAGTCCTGGTTAAGATCCCCTTCCCAAACCCATCCTCTGAACCACTCCTAAATCCCTCCCACAGTATTTCTGTATATAAGATCTATCTTGCCTCCAAGGTTCTCTTTGAATCACTAAAACTCAAAAGAAATAGAGCTCTAGAATAAGATGTGAAGGCAAGGAAAGTATTGAATCATATAACACCACCATCTTGGAAAGGGTACCAGTGTGACTACTAATCCTTCCCTCCACTAGTCTTTGTGTCTCCTCTTTGTGACTTTTTTGTTGAAAGGAAATTAGTTCCAAGCTCAAAGGCTTCAGAAATCCTGGAAACTACAGGTAATGCCTATGCACTAGCATTCCAACACCACTAATTCTTCATAGCAACAGCCGTGGGGGAAAAGCTATACAAGTAATGCTCTAGAGTCACCAGATTTTTTTTTCCTCATGAATTTTGTGTAGGCATACTATTGTGCTGACGTCATTGCTGTATGCTTGTGAAACCTGGACGGTATACCAGAGCCATGCCAGGAAACTAAATTGCTTCCATTTGAATTATGTTAGGAAGACTCTGAAGATCACCTGTCAGGATAAGGTAGCAGACACTGAGGTCCTTACAATAAACTTCCAAGCATTCAAACTCTGCTTCAGATAGCACAACTCTGGTGGGCTGGTCACATTGCTTGAATGTAGACTATTTTATAGAGAAGTCACACAGGGCAAATGGTCACATGGTGATCAGAAGTGATATGAGGAACACTCTAAAGCTATCTCTTAAGAACTTTGGAACTGATTGGGTGACATGGGAGACACTGGCACAGGACTACTCATCAGAGAAGGTGCTGTGCTCTATAAGCAAAGCAGAATTGAAACAGCTCAAAACACAAATTTAGAGAATCCACCCCCACATGTTCACATGGGCTATTTGTATCTGATCTGAGGTACAGCATTTTGAGTTTGCATTGGTCCCATCAGCCACAGTTGGACACACTAAAATTTGACTCTAGCCTAGTGATGTCATTTTGGTCCTCTTCAAGAACAAAGGACAACCAACCAACTCTATATTTTACTTGCATATTCAGGGTATTTGGAGGTTTTAGAAATGCATGTGGGATTTTATTTTTATCCCCCCTGTATTTCACTTTAATAGATTTTGCTCATTATTAGAGTTTGTTAAGGTCTTTTTGGTCCCTGATGTTGTCATCTAATGTAATCATTTTCCTTCCCAACTTTCTGTTGTCTGAAAATTGTATAAGCTTGCTCTCTATGTTTTGATCCACGTAATTAATAAAAATATTGAGTATTTCTATGGCCAACTTTTTTTGGTCCCTTATGCCAGAACGCTGTGACTATGATTAGAAAATAATTTTCTCTAATGTGCCTCAATCATCATCAACAACAGGCCAGAAACTAATAGTTTAGTGGGGAAAGTTGAATTGCTTATGAATGGTGCTTAATTAAGTCTTGTTAGTGTAAGTGCTTTAAAAAAAAAAAGTAAGTCATCATTTATACTTCTTCAATTGTTATTCAGACTTGGATTAATAGAAGTAGAGTTGGAAGACCTGGAGTTTAAGCCCAGTTTCACAACCTGTGGGACATTAGGCAGGTCATTTCTGTTGACTGACCTTCATTTTCTTCACCTATAAATGGGGAAAATATTTCACATTTCTTGTAAAGAAATTGCTCTGAGTACTGTGAAACATTACATAAAAGTCCGACATCACTTTATCATCATCATCAACAAAGGGCTTCAATCTAGAACGAGCTGCAATCATAGAGACGTTGTATGTTGTCAGCCAGGAGACAGAAAATACACCCTGTGTATGAGTACATCTGGAGGGCTATTTTTACCCCTTGGGGAGGCAGCATGTTACAGCAGAAGTTGTACTGATTCTGAAGTCAGGCAACATGGTTTCAAATCTAACCTTTGATACTGAGCACCTCTTTGATCCTAATTAGGACCTAAATTTCTCACCTGTTAACAAGGGGTGGGATTAGATGTCCTCACAGTTCTATATTTGTGCAGTCTTGGGGAAGCCATTAGAGGCAGCTTGGTGGCTCAGTAGATGGAGTACTGGACTTGGAGTCAGGAAGATTTAAGTTCAAATTCGGACTTAGTCGCTTACTAGCTGTGTAACCCTGGTCCAATAACTTAACTTGTGTTTGTCTCAGTTTCCTCATCTTTAAAATAGGGACAATATGGCACAGTGAATAGAGCAATGGCCCTGGAGTCAGGAGGACCTGAGTTCAAATCCGACCTCAGACACTTAAAACTTACTAGCTCTATGATCTTAGACAAGTCACTTAACCCCAATATTCAATTGAATTGAATCAAAATCAATTCAATTCCCCCCTCCAAAAAAGCAAAAAACAAATAAATAAAATAAAGTAGGGAAAATAATATCTCCTACTTCCCAAGGTTGCTGTGAAGATCAAATGAGATAATTGTAAAGCATTTAGCAGGGTAGTTGGCACATAGTAAGTGCTACATAAATGTGAACTATTAACTATTATTATTATTATCATTATTATTATTATTATTATTAAACTTCCCTGGGATTTGTTTTCCTCACCAGTGAAACAAAGGGATTGAATTGAAATAGTGTCTCCTTGATCTATGATCTCATGCAATATATTATTTCTCCCCACTCCCAGATGCAATCTTTGCAAACAGAATTGAAATATATTAGATATAGCGAAGCTTATACCACCAAATTCTCTTGTCCCTAGAGGATGATGGGATTTAGGACTAGAAGACATTTTAGAGACCATCTAAAACAGGGGTTCTTAACCTGGTGTCTCTGAACTTTTTTATAGATAATACTTAAAATGTTGGCGTTATTACTTCAGTATAATTAGTTTTCTTTATAATTTTATTTTATTTTATGAATTTTAAAACACTCTTATGGAACGGATGTTTCACCAGATGGCCCAAAGGGGTCTATAACACAAAAAAAGTTTGAGCCCTGAGCTAACTTGTCCCATTTTACAAACAATTAAATTTGATTCAATTGAATATTTATTTATTAAGCATCTATTATGTGCCAGGCACTGTGCTAAGCACTAGGGTTACAAAAAAAGGCAAAAGACAGTCTTTGCCCTCAAGGAGCTTAATTAAGTAACAGAGGCTTGGAGCATCTTAATCAATATCACAATCCAGGAGCCCAGACTGTCAACCCTGTGTTCTTCCCCCTATACAGAATGAAAATGAATTTTAACCAATCATGGCTTGAATTTTATAAGTTGGGCTCAAAAGAAGATGTTCTAGTGTCTCAGTTTTCAATGAAGTCGTAAGTAGAGTCTGATCAATTGAGCTACGATAAAAAGTCATTTAAAAAAACCCACCACTGGCTTTGAGAAACCATAACACATAACTACTCACACATTGTAAATGAAACAGTTTAAATATGATGTAGAGGAAAGTCCTTTAGATTGTGGATGTGGAGACCTGGGTTTAGTCCTAGCTCTGTCACTGCATCTAGGAGACCCTAGACAAGTCATTTCCCCTCAGTAGTCTTCATTCTCTTAACTAGATTATGCCAGTCCCTTCCAGTTCCAACTGAGATTGAATTGAAAGAAATGCTCCCCCTCCCAACCACACAAGATTACTTACTACTTCTTCATGGCTAATCCAAAAATAGAAAAACAGAAATGAAAAATCAAATTCAATTTAATTCCACAAACATTTAACAAGTACCTATTTAGCTACTTTGTACAAGATATCTTGTTAGCTCCTGGGGATAATGCAAAGATAAAAATGAAAGTCTCTGCCCTCAGGGAGCAGAGACTCCCTTCTTGGGAGTGGGGGTGGAAGGAACAACATGTAGACAGACAAGTACCTATAGATTATACAGAAATTATACAAAAAAAGTGTGTAAAAAAAAGAACAGACAGAGAGAAGGATATTGGAGGAGAGAGACAGACAAACAGAGACGAAGATGAGGGAGAGAGAGGGACAGGAAGAAAGTAGAAGGGAGAGGAAGAGACAGAGGGGAGAGGAAGAAAAGGAGGGAAGAGAAAGAGAAGAGAGAGAAAGAAAGCAGAGAAAGAAAGAAAGGAGGAGGAAGGAGAGGGAGAGGAAGAGAAAGAAAAAGAGAGGGAGAACTCATAATTCTGGGCATAAGGAGAGGGCTTCCCTATTATACTTTGAAGAAAGGTAGGGCTTCTAAGAAGCAAAAAAAGACAAACATGAGGTCCATCCAATAGTATGTCTATCACTAAACATTTCAATTGCTTCTGAAAATGATGTAGATATCTCGCAGGATTTGCCATATACATGAGAACAGTTTTCTTGTCTTTTATCATAGTCATAGAATTATCACACCTTTTATAGAGGGAAAGATTATCCCCAAAGGCTCCCACTGGCAATTGATTTAGCAGAAACACCAAACTCTTCTCCCTCCTTAAGGAAATCTCCTTATACATCCATTGTCATTTCACTTCTAATCAGGGTCAGAGATTTATTTCAGTCTTATTTCAAGATTTTAATTACCTAGGGGCTCCTAGTTGTGGATCCTCTCCCTATCTACCTCTATAGATCTGCAATCTGTAACTCATTATGTAGTTCTAAGAGTTATGACTAAAATACCATATGACATGGAGATAATAATAGCTAGTATTTACATAGTTATTAAAGGTTTGCAAAGTACTTTATTCAAGTTATTTCATTCTTCACAACAACCCTGTGAGGTAGGTAAGGTTATTATCCTTACTTTACAGATGAGGAAACTGAGGCTTAAAAAAAAGTGGCTGAGTCAACTTTTGAACTCAGGTCAACCTGACTCCACTGTTCTAGTTAGCTATCTTTCAACTCCCTTCAATATTAAACATCTACAAGCTCTAGAATGAGCTTTCAAACCCCTTTTCCTTCTGGAAGGTACTATTATTATCTCTGTAACCCAAGTTCAACACTTTGGAGGCATCTTTGGTTCTTTATTCTCTAATGTTCCACAGTGAAACAGGTACCATGCAAGAATCTCTTGCTTCCATCTGCCTTCCTTCATTACTATGACCATCACCCTCATCCATGTCTTCATTGACACTTGCCTAAATCTTTGCCTTTTCTAGCCCATCTTCTGTCTACATGGGTGCCCAATAATCTTCCAAAAGCACACATCTAACCATGAGACTTTCTTGTGAAAAAGCCTCAGTTGATTCCATCTAGCCTCCAGTTCAAAATATAAACTCCTGAGTCAGGCATTTAAGGATCCCCACAATCTGGTTTCAGCCTATCTTCCCAGCTTTACTTTATAATATTCTCCTTTGAATAGTTGACAACAAAGACAAAGTAAATTAATAGCTAGCAATTGGCCAAAGTCATCATTCCAACTCCAACCTTCCTGCATCAGAACAAGCCAATTCTTCCAAATCTTCCAAGCCTGGAATGAACTCCGTTCTCATTGTTGACTCTTAGAATTATCACTTTCTAGGTTTCAGCTCAGGTGACATCTTCCAGGTACCCCTGGCTATTTCATTTTACCAGTTATATTCTACTCCTCTTCCAACACATCATCCTTACCAAAATATAAGCTTCATAAAGGACACTATTTTCTTTCTATTTCTTTGTTAACCCCAGAGGCAGCTAGAATATGCAGTGAATAGAGGGCTGGATGTGGAATCTGAAAAACTTGAATTCAAATTTGGCCTCAGATACTTACTAACTGGGGACAATGAAAAGATAAGCAACTGACCCAAGGTTACACAGCTTGACTGTGTCAGAGGCAAAACCCCAACTCAGCTATCTATTGACTGCACCATAGCTGTCTCTACCTTACCATATTTCTACCTCTCTTTTTATAACCAGTTTCATCCCAATTTCATCCCAATCTCACTTTTCCTTATCTGAAAAATGGGCAAAATTATAGCACACTTCTCACAGGGTTTTAGTGAGGATCAAATAGGGTACTATGTAAGGCTTACAATACAATGTAAATTCTGGCTACTATTTTTGCCAGTGCAGAATGGTACCTATAACATTTAGAGAATTGCCTGGGGCATGGAGAGGCACAATCAGATTTCCCAGAGTCATTTAGCCAGCATGTGTCAGAGATGATACCCGAACCCAGGTCTTGCTGAATTTGAGGCTCAGTTTTTGATCCACTACTCCACAGCTTCCTCCACCATACACTTAAAAAAATGTTTGTTATAATTGAACAAATTTCTTCTACTGCCTACCATGATGGCAATTTAAATTGGGCCAAAAGAGATTCACCCATTTGGGTACTTAAGGCAGTCCTAGTTCCCATATTTAAATGCCCATAACTCTGAGAGGGGCAACATTTTAAGCCAGCAGTCTCCTTTAATTATATTTAAGTTTAATTGGATTTAAGTTTATGACACTGATCTATTTTCTTGCTTTCTATGTAAGCCTCATCAAAGAGATTTGCCAATCCCATTACATGTTTCTCTGAACAGAGAGACAAAGGACTCCATCTCCTACTTTGGGGTGGGGGGAGAGGAGGTAGAACAACTTTAAACACCTCTTAGGTTGGAGATGCTAGCCTTAAACCATTATCTGCTAACACCTTTGTGGGTATTACAAAAAAGCGAATGGAGTGTAGAGCTATTAAGGAATAGAGCCAACAGATGCAGGGTAGAAGATTCAGAACAAAACACTGAGATAGGAAGAGAAGTTAGGTCCTGAAACAAGATGTAGGAGACAAAAGTCATTGTTACTAAAAAATATTGGAGCTTAAAATACTGGAACTGTCTAACTCTTTAGTGATTGGCTTCATTTTTTTTTTAATTTTTTTTAACCTGGCCCAATACCTTTCAGTCATTGAAGCAATGACCTTATGCCAAATATCACCACCAGGTTATCTCCTCTGACATAATGAGTCAGCCTAGGGTGTTTGAAAGAGCATTCTATTAAGTTCCAGATGACTAGAGTTCCCCAAACCCGGAGACTCCCTCCCTTGTCATGTGACCTTGGGAAAATCATCTCAACTCTCTGAGTTTCAATTTTCCATCTCTATAAACTGTGGAGACTAACACCTACTTTACCTATTTCCCAAGGTTGCTGTGAAGTCCAAGTGAGATATTGTTCAGGAAAATTCTTTGTATTCTCTTCTACAATGGTTCTCAAATTTTGTGACCTCGGGATCCCCTATACTCTCAATAATTACAGAGGACTTCCCAAAGAGATTTTGTTTATTGCAGGTTAAATTTATTGATATTTACCATATTAGAAATTAAACTGATCAATTTTAGGATATTTATTAAATATTTTAAAATAATAAACCCATTTTAAATGTAACATAAATAGTATATATTTTATGGGAAAAAAACTTTATTTTCTAAATTAAAAATAGCGAGAATATTGTTTTATGTTTTTTTTAATCTCTTGAATGTCTGGCTTAATAGAAGACAATTGAATTCTCTTTCCTACTTCTCTACTTTATCTTTTAGGATATATTGTTTCATTTGAAGAAAATACTGCCTCATACAGATTCATAGTTGGAAAAATGGAGGAGTATTTTAATGAGCATATAAGATATTACTATTAGTAGGAATATAATTTATAGAATTTTGTATTAGTAGTTTAATTTATATAATACATATCATTATATTTACAATAGTTTGTATCATCAGGAATATAGTTTAGATAATATAATAGGAATATAGATCTCAATGACTATTCCCCCCCAAAAGGGTTTTGGGTGGACCACAATTGGCCAACTGTCACTCAAAAACAATGTCCAAGAATAAGAACATAGCAGGTGACTGAGACTATCTAAATATAGTACTACTTCCCATTTTCTTCCTTCACAAAGCCAATGCAATATGGTTCAAAAGTACAAAAATTCAAATAATTTTTATAATTTCCTAGATGATGCCAAGTAATTGATATTCCACCCATAAACACATGCACACAATGGAAGAGGACAAATGCACCATTCTGATATGGTATAGACACTCCTAGAAATCACTGACCAACAAAATCATATTCACTTCTCTTCCCTTTATATTTGGACAAATTTCAGTGAAATTCCTGATTTCTTTTCCTGTCTATATTTCAAGGATAATGAATCATAGTTATTGAAAGCCCCCCTTAAATGAAAAAGCTTAATGTCATTCTAATTATTTCATTTAGCATTCCTGATGACATCCTCATGGCTTTCAAGACCAGACAACTAAAACCACACTTCAGCTGAGATGTCAAAGTTCACTGACATTAGCCTCTTTATATTAATAGATATTTTTCTCCTTCAAATACAAAAATCTAACTTCATATTCTCTCCCACTGAGGGTCACAAAAGACTAGACTTTCTTTTTTTCCTATTTTTCTTCTGTGATATTTTCAGGATACAGTTTCTAAGTTTTGGTCATGGCTTTTGACCAAGACAACATGAGAAATAATTGCTTAGAAATTAAATGGACTGGGGCGGCTAGGTGGCGCAGTGAGTAAGAGTGCTATCCCTGGAGTTGGGAGGACCTGAGATGGGTCCCAGCCTCAATTACTTAGCACCCACACACAAATAACTAGGCTTGTAACCTTGAGCAAGTGACTTAACCCCAATTGTTAAAAAAAAAAAAAGAAAAGAAATTAAATGGGCAGAAAAAAATATCTAGAAGTCATAATTACAAAATAAATTTATCTTATTATTATGTTCCTTAAAAAAAAATATATATATATATATATATATGGCATGACACCCAGAGATATAACTAGAAAGAACTGAGCTTGAATCCTGATAGAAGCAAACTACTTGATCTTTTTCTTTTCATTGTTTGGTTTTATTTCTTCTTTACCATTTTTCATACCACCTAGTACAATACGCCTTTGTAATTGGACTAATGTCTAATATGAATGTATTTGCAGATCCTATACTGGACTATATGCTGTTGTGGGGGGTGGGGGGAGGGAAAGGAAATTTGAAAATCTAGGAACTATGGAATTGAATCTTGTTAACTAAAACTTAACTAATAAATTAATAAAAAATCAAAAATTAAAAATATATTTGCTATTAGTTTACAACATGCAGTCCCACAAGTTTTTGAGTTCCAAATTTTCTCCCCCTTTCTCTCCTTCCCCCTCCACCCATGGTGGCATACAATACAATACAGGTTCTACAAATAACTTCATATTAAACATTAACCAAGTTGTAAAGAAGTATAACCAATAGAATGAATAACAAGGAAGAAGAAACAAAACAAAATGAAAAAGAGAGAGTAGTTTGCTTCAATCTGCATTCAGATCCATAATTCTTTCTCTAGATGTGGATAGCCTTTTCCATCATGAGTCCTTTGGAGTTATTTTATAACCTTGCATTGCTGAGATGAACCCAGTCTATCAAAGTCAGTCATCATAGATATGATATATCTGTGTGTGTACAATGTTCTTCTGGTTCTGCTCCCCTCACTCAGCATCGGTTTAGATAAGTCCCTCCAGGTCATATGAAGTCTGTCTGCTCCTCATTTCTTATGCACAATAGTATTCCATTATATTCATATAGCACAACTTTTTTAGCCATTCCCCAATTGATAGACATCCCCTTGATTTCCAATTCTTTGCCAACACAAAAAGAGCTGCTATAAATATTCTTGTACATATGGGTCCTTTTCCCACTTGTATGATCTCTTTAGGATATAATCCTAGAAGTGGTATTACTGGGTCAAAAGGTATGCACATTTTTATATCTCTTTGGGCATATCCAAATTGCTTTCCAAAATGGTTGTATCAGTTCACAATTCCACCAACAATGCATTAGTGTTCCAATTTTCCCACAACTTCTTCAGCATTTATCTTTTTCCTGTTTTGTCATGTTAGGCAATCTGACAGGTGAGATGTGGTACCTGAGTTGTTTTGATTTGCATTTCTCTGATCAATAGTGATTTAGAACATTTTATATGATTATAGATATCTTTAATTTCCACCTCAGAAAACCACCTGTTCATATCCTTTGACCATTTATCAACTGGAGAATGACTTGTATTCTTATGAATTTGACTTAGTTCTCCCCCCCTTTTTAATGAACACAATGGGCTGTTTAATAATACCTACAATCCTATCTCTGTTCAGTTGCTTACTAAGGTAAAGGAGGTTAAGATTCTAGAATGTTTATTTAGGAAATTCTTAGACTTCCAACATATCTAACTTGCTAATTAATCCAATAATCAGACACATTTTTTTCTTTGTCTTTACACCAAAAGTCATCAAATACTATTCTTTCCCCTTAGTGAAGTTTCTTGCCTAATCAACAGGGCAGAGAGGAGTTCTGAGAAGTTGGTCACAGGAGAGCAGGGACCCTGGTCATCATTCGAAGGCAAAGAGAGTTCTAGCATTTGTGACTGCAGGAGACCAGAGACCCTGTCTAAGTAAACACCAGAGTGCAGACAAGATGAAAAACTATGTGGAAGAGATAAGCTTCATTTAAGAAGCAGTAAATTCAATAGAACTCTATAGGGCAACACAACAGCTGAGAAGAAAGGAAGGAAAGGAAAGGAAAGGAAAGGAAAGGAAAGGAAAGGAAAGGAAAGGAAAGGAAAGGAAAGGAA
Organism: Gymnobelideus leadbeateri; assembly: GCA_011680675.1. Classification (NCBI taxonomy): domain Eukaryota; kingdom Metazoa; phylum Chordata; class Mammalia; order Diprotodontia; family Petauridae; genus Gymnobelideus; species Gymnobelideus leadbeateri. The sequence goes on along the minus strand of WOXC01008944.1, from coordinate 259,542 downwards.
AGGAAAGGAAAGGAAAGGAAAGGAAAGAAAGGAAAGGAAAGGAAAGGAAAGGAAAGGAAAGGAAAGGAAAGGAAAGGAAAGGAAAGGAAAGGAAAGGAAAGGAAAGGAAAGGAAAGGAAAGGAAAGGAAAGGAAAGGAAAAGAGAGAGGAAAGGAGAGGAAAGGAGAGGAAAGGAGAGGAAAGAAGAGAAGAGAAGAGAAGAGAAGATATCTTACACTGTACATTAGAAGAGGTATGGAGCGCAGAAATGAGACAAGGGATAATCCCCCTGATTGGACTACATCTAGAGTATTGCTGCCTTTGGTACTGAGAGATCTATATCAGAAAGAACGTTATGAAATAAAAACACCTTTGTATATCAAACAGGAGAAAAGTCTGCATGGAGAAGGGTATAGAGACCATGCTACAGGATGATGGATTTGGGGACCAAAAAGGATGATAATAGTGTTAAAGGACATGGAGGGGAGAAGAAGGACTAGATTTGGCTCAAGGCCTAGAAATTGCAAAGGCAAATTTAGGCTCAATCTAAGAAAAGATTTACTGATCTCTAGAAGTCTACAAAATGGACATGGGCTGCCTCAAGATATAAGAAGTTATTGGTCACCAGAGATGCCCAACGGGTGTTTGGATGAACACTTACTCGAGAGATCATGCAAAAATTTGGTCTATTCCATTAGATGGAAAATTCCTTGAGATCTGGGACTTCTTTTATGTTTCTCTATCCCTAGAATTTAGCAGAGTATCTGCCATATAATAGGTGCTTAATAAATGTTTATTGACTTGATCTAACTCTTTAAAGTACAAGTTAGACTTGAACTGCCTTAGGATTTTGAGGTTCCATGGTTCTAATAAAAGTGCGATATGTCTACTACTCTTCCTGAACATCAGCAGAAAGTCTGTTATGGGAAAGTGGCATTCCATCTTCCTTTGCTGTTCATACCAGGGTAATCTTTAAGTCAACTCCACCCAAGGTTGTCACTGCATTGATTATCATGGCAGGGAATGCTCTGTGCCTGGTACGATTATTAATGGGATATTTATCTCTTGGTAGGTGACATCATCTATGCCATCTGAGGCTGAGAAATTAAGATTTGCTGAAGGAAAATGGGAGTAATTAATCACATTATCTTGTGTCAATTAGACATGCAAGGAGCAGAGGGCAGGAAAGACTATGTTGGAATTCTGTTAAGAAATGCTCATTTCAGTGTGAGGTGATGATAACTGGTGAGCAACATTCCACTTTAGAACATGATTGACCTCCAGTTGCTAATAAATAAATATTAGTCACTCTCATCAAAAAGCATTTAAGTACCCAATGTTGAATTTAAAAGGGATGTTGCTGGCAAGGTGGTGGTTATCCTGATAAGGGGAAGAGTCTGATCCCTGACCTTCTGAATACAGTGAATCTAATCAATTACCAAGTCATGCCCCATGTAGCCATACTATTTCATTTTCTCATTCTCTTCCTTCCTGTCATCAGTATCTGAGCCTTCCTCTATTTCCTGTTCACCTTATATCTGTAATCTTCCATCCTAGATTTTAAGGGACTTTCTCCTCTCCAGATTCATTCCTACCTTAAAAAGACAAATTTTCATTAAATTAAATGTCAGGTTGGTACCATGGACAGAGCATTGACTTCTAAATCAAAGACCTGGGATGCAATCTGACTCTGATAACTACCTGTCTGTCCCTATGTAAGTCATTTAACATCTCTGAGCCTCAGTTTCCCCATTAGTCAAATGTGAGTCTTGTATTGGATCACCTCTGAGGTCCCTTCTGGCTCCAAATCTATGATCCTATGTAACAAATATGGTGCTAGTAAGGAAGCAATTAGTATCTCAAGGATCTTACATATCCCTCCATCCCATCTGGCTTTCTAATTTTCGTACATCTTACCCTCCTCCACTTACTCTTCAGTTCAGTGACAATGGCCTCCTTGCCTTTCCCCAAACAAGACACATCTCCCAACTCCATGAGTTTTTTGCTAGCTGTCCCCCACTTCTGAACTCTCTTCTTCTTCATCGCTGCCCTTAAAGTCAATGACTTCTTTCTGTTCACTATCTCCAAACTATCCTGGATATATCACATTTGTACATAGTCATTGACATATTGTCTCTCCAATAGACTGTGAGCTCTTTGATATCAGGGACTGTCTTTTGTCTTCCTTTGTATTCCCGGTGCCTAGAACAGTACCTGGCATGTAGTAGGCCCTTTAAAATAGCTTCTACTGAAACAACACATACACATACAAGTACGTAAAATTTAGGGAACAGATCTGTGATTCCAATTGTACAGGTAATCCCCTCTATCAATAAGGGCTCTGCCCTTCTCTAAAATTTGAAAAGTTACCTGCAATACTGAGAGGGAGGTCAAGGGACTGGCTCAAAATTACATAACCACAGTGTCACAGACAAAATCTGAATCTAACTCTTACTGATTTCTAGGGGCTGTAGCTCAAATCTTTATATACAAAGCAAACACAAACACCCTATACCGGCTTCTTTCAGTCATTCCACATTGATTAAGCACCTGTCACATACAAAGCTTGGTGCTGGATGCTAAGGAGTTAAGGACTCTCTGTCCTTGAGGAATTTACAATGCACTAGGTAAGAGACTATGAATGGAGGTAAATATAGTGTAAATTAGTATATGACAAATGCATAGTAATATCTGGCACTGATATGATCATCCAAGATTTGCAAAGTCCTTTACATTTTTTGTTCTCTTACTACATCTTCACAGAAGCCCTGGGAAGCCTATTGGTGCTGGGGGTGTCATCCCCAGGCTGAGAGAGAAGGGATTTTCCTAGGGTTATATGGCTGGTAAATGCTGGAGGTAAGCCACCTCACCTGACTTCAGTTCCTAGGGAATATGCATTCTATTACACTGTGCTGCCTCTGAAAACATGGAGGATAAAGATGAGCTCCAAGGAGGGATCTCTATTGTGATCTGGAAAGGCCTCATGGTACAGTGCTTACTGCCATGGTCCTCAGAGTCATTCATGTTCTCTGTCTCCTTAGAATCCATAAATCACACTTGCTCCCTTAGACCATTGCTATGGATTACATTTCCCTCAGGCTAACTTGTTATAATAGGAATGGTAATCTGAGGATCTTCCCTGCCCCTTTGTCTCTACATGGGCCTAAGTGACTCTGAGGACCTTCCCTGATTTCAAAATATGTTTTACCCCCTAATAGGCTGAATGTGATCACGTGGAGCCTGTGGGGGGAGGCTTGTTTTTTAGGAATACCCACACCTTGTTACTTTGTGATTGGGCAGTGGGTCAAGAGGTCTGTGACATTCTCTGACCCAAGAGAAGGCTATACATACCCTGATGTGAGATTTTGCTTTGGGGCTCACTTTGGGAAGAGTTGTATGATTTGGTTAGAGGAGACTCTGGGCAACCATTGAGGCCCCAGGCTTTGAAAACCTAGATGTTAGTGCTTCCCTCTCTGGTAACTAACTAGGTAATGTGGTCAGACAGCTGGAAGCCCTGTCTGCTGAACTGTGTTATTTTCTGTTGTAGCTTCTGTTTGTATTCTCTGAAGTTCAGGGTGCTGACTTTTTTCCCCCGAAGTAGGTAAATGATATATGTTTGATTGATAAAAGTAAGATTGTTAACCCATTTTGAGTTGCTTTCCTTTAGAAAAGCAGATCTAAGAACCTGTGCTAGCAGCCATCCTGGGTATGCTAAGGTGCTTTGCTGCTACACTAGAATGCTTTCTCCTGTTTTGTGGTAGTAATGAGCTTCATTTTCCTTGCTGGATTGAAAATTCTCTGAGGACAGGGGCTCTTTATTATGAACCTCTGTACTATTCATAGCAGAAAGCATAGGTCTTCACTGTAGATAATCATGTAGATAATCAATAAATAGGTACTGAAGGAATGAGGAAAAAGTGAACTCTACCCTCAGGGAATGTTGCAATCTAATTAGAGAAGATTTATGCTCATGGAATATAATCCTAGTTCTATTCAACTCACAAGCCCTTCCCGCTCCAGGTTCAACTGGAGGTATTTGGGGTAATCATAATTATGCAAATTATGACTATACCCCACCCCCATTCCAGTGTATCTTGTGTTCCCAGATGTTTCCCTCAAGTCTCAGCTAAAACCATAAGTCCTAGGGAGCCTTTCCCAACTAACTGCCTTCCCTCCGTTGGTTCTTTCCAATTTATGATCTTCATATGCCATTCATGCATAGTTGTCTGCATGTCTTCTTCCTCATTCCAAGCATATAGTCACTCCTTATTCCAATATATTTCATATTCACAGATGTTTTCTTTGCCTCCACTAAAATCTTAACTTCTAAAAGAAGGCTTTCCTGATTCCCTCAATGCAAATGCTTTCCCTCAGTTGATTACCTCCCATTTATCCTGAATTTATTTTGTCTGTGCATAGCTTTCTACATAGAATCCCCCCATTATTAGACTATGAGCTTTCTTCAAAAGGGCGTATCTTTTGAGGGCCTTTCTATTCCTAGTGTACTGAATCAATGCTTGCTGGATTGCCTCATAGACCTGATAGAAGCCACATATCCAGACCAAACTGTTTAACTGAGAGATAATACCAAGGGGAGACAACTAGACTACAGAATTATTCTCAGATGCCATACACAAATGGGAGTAATACTTTCCTGGCTCTGGGAGGCTTGTGATTGAAGCTTCTAATGATCCCCCATAGCCTAGGATCCTTCCCAATCTGCCTCCAGCTACTTTTTCCTGGCTTATTCTGCACATTTTACTTTTTTGAGAACTCTACACTCTACACAAACTAAACTACTTGCTATTCCTCATTCATGACTTCATCTCCAACCTCCATGCCTTTGCATAGATTGTGCCCCAGGCCTCCTTACTTGGCCCCCAGCTTCCTTGAAAGTTTAGTTAAAGGGCCACTTCTTCCATAAGCCTTTCCTGTCAGTCCCACCCCCCAGCTCTTAGTGTCTATAGCCTCACAAAATTTTCTTGCTGTTTACTAGTATTTGTGAATGTGCCATTCCTCCAGCTGAATGCTTCGCTCCTCCAATTGAATACAAACTGTTTGAGGGCAGGCATTGTTTCCTTTTTTCTATATATTCTCACCATTTTACCTGAGCAGTGATGGAAACAAAGCAGTCACTTAATAAGTTTTTATTGATTTATTGACTGTTAAACCGACAATAGCTAATTAGGGGCAACATTCTCTCTAAAATCAGGATCTTAGTGATAAAAAGCTTAGATTCCAGGGCCCTCTGCCTCATAACTAGCATTCATGGAGCTTATTAAGGTCTTCAAAGTGTTTTCCATGTGTTATTTCATTTGATCCTTACCACAACCCTGAGAGGAAGCTGCTATTATCATCCCCATTTTACAACATTGAGGCAGACAGAAGTGACTTATCCAGGGCCACACAGTTTGTATGTTCAAGGCAGGGTCTGAGTGTAGTCTTCCTGACTCCAGGTCCAGTGTTCTATCCACTATGTTTCTCAGAGATCTGCTGAAGTCTTAACCTTGTCTCCAGGGTTATTAGAGTTCTACTAAATCTTTGTGGTTCAGGCTCACTAGGAAAGTACCATTTCCTAAGCTCATCTTCCATTTTGCATATCCAGCCTCCCCACCTTTTCTGACAAGACCTGACCTCCATGCTGCTAAGACCTGCTGCTTTTTTAACCATTCACCTCTGAGCAAATTCCCACCAGACACGGACTTCACAATGTGATGGATCCACTTTCACCAGATAGACCACTGCCTCCTGGGGAATGGAGTACTGAGAGTTTCAACCAATGAGCAAAGATCCCTAGGTTTCAAGCATTAGGAAACTAGGTAGAGAAATGAAGTGCCATGTGTTCCTATTACAGCATATAAAAGCTCAGATTTATATAACATTTTAACATTGGCAAAGTACTTTACATATATTATCTCATTTGGTCTTCATAACAACACTGTCAAGTAATTACTGTCATTATCTCAATTTACTCCTGTTTACTTATGGGTACTGAAGAGTACTTATAGTTACTAGAATTGCTCTAGAAGAATGACTTCAGGGATAGAGCTGCCCAGCCAAGCCTAAATTCACTGGACAAGAATGAAGCCAACAACTTTCCAGGGATTAACCTCTCGTCCACTTCCCATCTCTGCCTATTGATGTCCTTCAAGGCCCAGCTCAAATCCTTCTCACTCCCTAAAACCTGCTGTGATGTACCCAGATGAAAATGACCTCTCCTTCTGCTTAGTTGAAGTAATCAATGCTGAGAGAGGAATGCTCTAGTAAACATGTAAACCAATATTCAGACTCAGGCCTTCCTGATTCCAAGTCTACCATTCTATCCACTATAGAAAAAAAATGTAATAATATTTAACTGAAATACAATTTTGAGAGAAAATCATGAAGTCATGTAGGTATCTGCAGGAGAGAAAGACCACAGAAAACTTTGGTGTCCAATGTACTTTTGCTGGAGGAGGTTAGGTTGTCACTAGGCTTCAAAGAATGGATAGGATTTGTACAGACAGAAAAGGAATTTCATGTTGACTACCTTGATATTAATTTACATGGGATAGCAAAAGAAGGGATCTGTTAGGGTAGAGAATATGTGTTGGGGCATATCAGAAAATAGAATTCAATAGATACAGTGAAGCTAAGATTAAGAAGGGTCTTTAAATAGTGGTGTAGATAGAGCCTTGTATGGGGGGTGGGGAGCAGGAGGACCTGCATTCAAATCCAAGTTCTCCAGTTAACTTCTTGTATGTCCTCAGGCAAGTTCCTGCCCTCAAGGAGTCTATAATCTAATGAAAGAAGACAACACAAAACAGGGAGATGAATATGGGTCTGGACAGTTACAAACAGAGAGAGAGAATGAGTAATGAGGATGTCAGGTCAGGGGACTTCTCAAAATGGAGGTTCTGAGAGGAACTCACCAACTGGAGGAGAGTGTCCCTGAAGAGGCATGGGCCAAGGTGGACATGGTGGTGAGTCCCAGAACTTCAAGAGCAAAAGCAGGAGAGGCTTGAAGGCATGAGGATGGCTGGGCTGGGCCCTTCTTTTCCTTAAATTAATATATTAAAGGGACTTACTTACTCACTGATGGCCACATTGTACCTTGTTGATAGAACATGAAGCTATTTGAGGGCAGAGACTATTTACTGTTATCTTTGTACCTACTCAGTATCTGGCGGATATAAGTCTTTTTATAAGTTCTTTGCTACTCCTCAGTTGTCATTGCTGGGGGAAATAGCTCAGAATATTCTAAAACCTCTGAATCATCCTTTGGGCTACACACAAGGTTACATAGCACAGGTGTTTCTAAAGCCAAGGGATGATCGGGGAGTTCCAAGTCCCCTCCACTCCTCCAACTCTTCCCGTCCCTTGGTGTGACTCAGCTCTAATGTGAGCATGCAGAGATTTCACATAGAACAGCCCATATTTTGGGTGACTCACTACCTGCTGGGGATTTCTTACAGGGGAGCCAAAGGCATTTCTGTATGTCTATCTTTAGGTGGTGTTTCTGCTTTGCTCATTTACAACTGATGTCAGAGAAAACGAGGATGTCAATAAGCACACCAATGTACTGCAATTTTATTTAATGTCCTTTCACTATTCACAATGGCATGATCATGGGGGGAAAGCACAAAACCCACTTGAAGGGCATTAAGGTAGAAGTTTAACAATTTAATAAGAGCCCACCAGAAGAGCTGTAACCAAATCATGATATTCTGACCAAGGGATCAGACACTGGATCTGAAAGGCACTTTGCCTATGAGAGGGTGCATGTGGGGCAGTGTTGACCTTGGAGTCATGGAACATGAGTTCAAATCCTGTCTCTGCCTGTTATGTGACTTTTGCCAAAGCCCTTGACACCTCTGGGCCTCCACTGTGTCACCTATAAAATGAAAATGTTGTACTCAATGACCCCTGAGGCCCTTTCTAGCTCCAGATCTACAATCCCATAGATCTGATCAATCAGCCTTATTTTAGAGTCAAAAGAATTCAATCTCAGAGAACACAGATGACTCACCCAATATCACCCAAGTAGGAGAGGAAGAGCCAGATCTGGAATATGGGCCTGTCTTCTAACATTCATCCAAGACTTCTTTCTGCTGGGCCATGTTTTAGCCCCCAAACTCCTTGGGTTTTGATGCTTGGTGAAAATTTTCCTAAATGCCCCCATTCCTTTTCTTTCTGTTATTTGCTGAGTATAATGAGAAAAACCAGGCAAGTGTTTATTCATCAATTGCACATTAGCTCAATTTAATTCAATTGATATTTATTAAATAACTGCCTATGCCCTGTTGTAGGCCCACTGTTAAGGGCTAAGTCTACAGAAAGACAAATGTAAAAACAACCCCTAGCCTCAAGTTTACATTCTACTCCTCTTACTGGATCAATGGTTTTAAGCTAGAAAATATTTTAGAGGTCCATTGTTGTAAAGCCGAAAGGGAAGTCAGACACCATCTTATTCCCTTATTCTACAGAGTGGGAAACTGAGGACCCAAAAAATGAAGTAATTTGTTGAGTCTCATAAATGTAATAGGTAACCGAAAGGATTTGGACCCAGCTTTCTCCTGAATTCAAATCCAACATTTTTTCCACTACCATGTTGCCAATAATAATAATAATAATAATAATAATAATAATAGTTAGCATTTATATAATACCTACCATGTACCAGGAACTGTTTTAAGCACTTTACAAATCTTATCTCATTTGATTCTCACAATAACCCTGGAAGGGAGACACTATTTCTATGCCCACTTAATAGTTGAGTGAACCAAGGCAAACAGGAATTAAGTGACTTGCTAGGGACTGAGGCTAGATTTGGACTCAGGTCTTCCTGATTTCAGACCCAGCAGTCTGTCCCCTTCCATCATCTAACTGCAAGACTAGAAAGATGTATATGCAAGGAACTAGGAGACTTGCCTAAGTCTGTCTTCATTGCTTTACCTAACAGATTGTTCTGAAGCCTCTACCTTGCATAAGGCATTGAGTTAGCTTCGAAGAGAAATGCCATATCATTAGATTGGGTCCTGCCTTCAAGAAGTTTCCATTTTATCTGGGAAGATAAAATGCATGTTTTATATAGATGTGTCTTAAGTGTAGAGAATCCAAATTTCATAAGAATATCAAACATATTGAGTTTAAATCATTTCCAAATGAAAACCTCAGAGATGCCTTCAAAGAGTGGGTAGGATTTTTAGTCTGGACCCTGAGAGGTATCAACGTGGAGAGATGGGAAAAGGAGAGGCACCTGTGTCTGGAAATCTATTGGCTTTATGTTCCAATGAATTCAGGTCTGGTTAACATGTAGAAGGGACTGAACTGGCAGGTCTGTCCCCAAAGTGAGTCATCCTGAGTGATTCTAGTATCCATAAGTAAGCAGGAATAAGTGAGGTTGGTGGGGGAGATGAGAGGATGGAGATGGTCATGCTAATGTCTTGACCTAGGCTGGCTCACTTGACTTAAACTCCCTCAGTAGAGTCTTTCAAATCTCCTAAAAAGAGTCTGGAAATATCACTGTCTCCAATTGTAATTAGACTATGAGATAAATGAAGATCAGGTAGCATCTTGCTTCAGTTCATCATAAAATTAAATATTTGGAAGAAATGAAGGACTACCTCCACAAAATGGGAAGATGAGCACTGCCCCAGGATTCCATGCTACTTTGAGTCCCATTGAAATAAGTCAACCTAATTTCAGACACTTAGTCTGGGCAAGTCACTTAACCCTGTTTGCCTCAGTTTTCTCCTCTGCAAAATGAACTGGGAAAGGAAATAACAAACCACTCCAGTATCTCTGCCATGAAAATCCCAAACAGGGTCACAGAGAGTTGGAAACAACTAAACAACAACAACCACCTGGCTCCTGTTGGAAGGTGAGAGGGAGGCACCTTAGTAGCAAAGGAGAAATCCCCAAGTTATCCCCATCTGGTCTAAACAAATTGAGCAAGACAATTTTAATCGAATGTATCAAATCAGAATATGGGGTGTGTGTGTGTGTGTGTGTGTGTGTGTTTCCTTTCCCGAGAATAGCAAATCTAGAAATATGGGATCTGCACTGTTCCAGTTTTTATAAATGGTGAAAGCTGTTGATTCCACCATAGATATATGCATGTTTTCTTCACAGCCTTGAGGCTATGTTATTTGCAGCTCATCTGCTTTGTTGCTGTTAGGTCTCGCAGAATTGCAATCGGTAACATATTTCCTTTCTTCCCCTTCCCCCCTTCAAGGGCTTAGTGATTTCCCAAAGGGAAAGGAAGACCTGCAAAGGCATAATTACTCCAATATTAGGACATGTTATGGCGTGACATTTACAACTGGGCAATCCAGGCGGGGCCTCATTTATGAACGCTACTTACTTATATTCTTGCATTTTTCTGGTGAGAATCGTCTCTAAGTTTGTGTAGGATGGGAGGTGGAGAAGGCCCTTAGAGACCATCCAGCCCACAGCTGCCCATACCTTGAAAATGTGGTATTCAGTATGATAAGAAGGAGAAAATGTCATCAACAAATGTCAGTGGCAGTGATAAATCTTCTAAAATATGAAAATGGCTTTCTATTTTGTACAGTAGTCAGGAGGATGTAAAAAGCGACTCACTTTTATCATCATAATAGGTATGGCTCGTTCCTTGTTACCTCATTGGATCCTCTAAACAACCCTAAGAAGTAAATGCTGTTATTATCCCCATTTTATGGATGAAGAAACAGAGACTGAGAGAAGGCAGTCGGCCAGGTTCATAAAACCAGCAAGTATCTGAGGCTAGATTTGAAATGTGTTAGAGTTTTGAGTCAGGATTTCAAATCTAGCCTCAGATACTTTCTGGTTTTATAACACTGTCTCCAAAGTATCACCTAACTGCCTCTGCTATTTCAATCTCTGATGAAAATTCTCTCCATCTCCCCCACTACCCACCTTCTTTATGACCAGCATTTACACATTTAGTCATTGAGTCTTGATTCCTTTGTTTTACAAATGAGGAAACTGAGGAACAGGGAGAGATTTTGCTTTGTTTGACTCAATGTATTTTAAGTCGCAAAGTGACCTATAGCTGTATCTTTTTTAGTGAGCACATATATATATATATATATATATATATATATATATATATATATATATATATATAAAACACAACCAATTCCCTCACTTGTACAGATGAATCAGCTGAGTCCCAGAGAAGAAAGATTATTTTCCAAAGTTCACACTATTTCTCAGTAGCCAAGAAAGGACTAGAACCCTTATTTCTTAGCTACTAGCCTAGAGCTCTTCACCATACCATCTGTAGCTGATATTTCTAGACTTATAACTAGTCCATTCATGGGGAAAAAAAAGAAGTGAACACAGAATCAAAAAAAAATTGCACATACTCCTAAGGAATCGTTATAAGGTGTACTCTTTTGTGGCCACTTATGCAACTAATTTTTAAAATGGCATAACTATATAAATCTTTATTTGTAAGCAGCAGTGATTAAAGTTATTCAGAACAGCTAAGTTGGGATGTAGGTAGAGAGAAGTGCTAGATAGGGAGTCAGGAAAGCTTGAGCTAAAATCTGTCCATAGACACTTACCAACTTTGTGACTTTGGGTAAGTCACTTAGCCACTGCCTGTCTCAGTTTCCTCATCTGTAAAATAACAATACATACCTAGTAGGGTTGTTGGGGCAGTGCATAGAAGATTCATCTCCATGAGTTCAAATCTGGCCCCAGACACTGGACAAGAACTTAACCCTGTTTGCCTCAGTTTCCTTATCTGCAAAGTGAGCTGGAGAAGAAAATAACAAACCACTCCAGTATCTTTGCCAAGAACGAATGGTGTCACAGTTGGACACAGCTTCAACAACTGAACAGCAACACCAATCAGGATTGTTGTGAGGATGAAATATTTTTAAAACACTTAGCACAATGCCTGACACATAGTAAGCACTTTGTAAATATTATTACTGATTATCATTACCTACAGTCCTGTGACAGTGGGATTTAAACCCAGTTCCCTTTGATGAGCCTTGTCCTAGATCAGTCACCTTCAGGTTGAAGGGTAAAGTAGCTGTGCCTGGTCATTGGTGCCCAGGAATTTCCACATTTATTTCCCCTCAAAGAGCTAGCCAGTCAGCTGACTACCTGCACATTAAACTTGTTAGGGGATATTGTAGACGGGAAGCCATTGATAAAAATGCACAAGACCCCCAGCTCTCTAAGTGGGGATTTAAACAAAGTCTCATTAAATTCCAATCTGTAAGCAAATGCAATGACAACAAATCCTTCGGGACAGCCTTAGGTGTAGGCAAAAACCTCCATCCATCATCAATCCATAAGCTGAGAAGTCCATGCCAGGGGAATATCAATTCCTGCTCCATTGACTACACAGCTATTGCTAGCCTAGAGCCCTATAGGGGAGACTTCCCTGCAGTTTCTTCCCACACCCCACACCCCACACCAAAAGAGAAGGAGGTTTCCTTAGCAGAGACAAATATGCATCGTTATCAGAATAGCAGAGTCTTGGCTGGAGCTTTCATCAGAGATTTCAAAAGGCATTAGCTAGTGCCTCCCATAAAAAGAGACAACCTCCCTCCTCCATAGCCAGTGAGCAGCTGGGATTGGGGCTGCAAAAGTGGGGAGCAGTGGGGGAGAGGAACAGAGAAATCCCAGAAATGACAAATTAGAAGGAGACTCTAAATTTAGTACAACTAAAAAAATTGGGGGAGGGGATCAGGTAGGTGGCATATTTCTTCATTTCTTCCACTATAGTCATCTTTTTTGGGCGGGGGAGGAGTTCCTCATTAATCAATAAATAATAAGGATTTTTTAATGCCTATTAGGTGTCAGGTGCTTGGTATTCAAAATGGAAAAAGCAAAATTTTCCCTGACCTCAACGGAATCTACTTCTTCTTGGAGAGATTAATATACTGTATGTAGATTATACAAAATACATAATGTAGCAAGGTAAGGGGGAATGGGTACAAAGGGACTATCAACTGGTGAGATCAGGAAAGACCTTACATTGACGAGAAAACCAGATATGAGTTTTGAGGGCATGTAGAGTTTATCTGAGGGAGAGATGATGAAAAAGTGAATTCCAGGCATGAAGGTTGGAGCACCTTTTATGAGGACTACGGTTGCTGTTATATCTTCCATATCTCTGCTTTCCCCATTGTGGCTGAAATATATTGTGGGTCAGCATAAGAAATTAAATGGGAATGGGAAGAGATTTGTGGAAGCCACAGACAACATGTGAAGGCCAGCAGATGAGATGACACAGAAAAAGTTTAAAAACTCAGAAATGCATAAAATATATGTATAATATCAACATATTTTATCTCTTAATACCATAATAATTCAGAATTCCTCTCATATATGAAGGGAGGGTCAAGAAATTTTACATGGATTTTTCAGATTGCAGGGTCACTGCACTCCTAACCCCCATGATGTGGAAGGGATAACTGTAGTGCGAAAGGTAGAATGAATGAAGGGGAATAATATATAATTAGGCTGGAAAGGTAGTTTTGGCCCATGTTATAAAAACAGTTAAATAAGAGAAAAATTATATTTGATCCTAGAGGTAATAGGGAAGAGCCTATGGAGTTTAGTGAATAGGGAAACAGCATGATCAGATCTACCCACTAGAAAAATCCCCTTAGCAACTGTGTGGAGGATAGATATGAGAAGGGAGTGATTTTAAAAATACAAGAAAGGGGGGCGGAGCCAAGATGGCGGAGTAGAAACAGCTAGTCCAAGCCTCTCTGCCCCCAGATTCTCCACAAACTATGTAAAAAAGGACTCTGAAAAACTTCTGGAGCCCCAGCACCCACAGAACGACACAGAGAAGCTAACCTCCCGCTGAGGACAGCCCAGCACCCTGCAGGAAGGACCAGCGCAGCGGTCTGGGAGCCGGCAGCGCGCAGAGCCCAGAGCGCAGAGCGCAGGAGCTGAGCCGAGCTGAGCCCAGGTCCACGTGAGCCGAGGTTTTAGCCCCAGGGCGGCAGGGCCAGCAGCCGGCTGGAGGAACCCCAGAACACCAGGAACTGTGGCGACCCCAGAATTATCAACATAGACTTGCCTAGGACAAAGTAAGAGGTTAGTGTCCTATGGACTTTGGGACCTGTATTTGGGGAATGCGTCAGCTCCCTCCCCTGGGGGCTAGAAGCCGCTGAGGAGACACGCCATTGTGTAGTTTTCATAGGCATTTCCGGCTCCCAGCCTACAAATCCTGGGGAGATCCAGTGATCAGTCTTGGGGGGTAATCGCTCTTGCTTTAACCTCCCTGGATCTGGATTGTGATCTAGGGTGGAAGTTGTGGGTGGGTTTACAGCTTGCCAGAAACGGAAGTTGCCCCCCACACGTTCGGGACGAAAATTCCTCTATCTGGCCTTAAAGCCATAGTGTGGCAACAAGCCCAAAAGTCAAGCAATTAAGTGGCAACATGCCAAGGCAAAGGAAACAGAAAAATGCAACCCTAGACTCCTATTTTGGGGGCATAGAGCGGGAAAAGGACTGTGAGGTCAGAAGTCCTGCTCCAAAAGCCCCAGGGGAAAACATGAGCGGGTTGCAGGCCATAGAGGACCTTAAGAAGGACTTTAAAAATCAAATAAGAGAAGTGGAGGAAAAATTGGAAAGAGAAATGAGAAGGATGCAGGAAAAGTATGAAATGAGGGTCAACAGCCTGACTGAGGAAAACAACACCTTAAAAAATAGACTAACTCAAATGGCAAAGGAGGCCCAAAAGGGCAATGAGGAGAAGAATGCCTTAAAAAGTCGAATTTGCCAGATGGAAAAAGAATCTCAAAAGCTCACTGAGGAGATTCATTCCTTCAGAGTTAGACTGGAGCAAATGGAAGCTAATGACTTTATGAGAAATCAAGATGCTGTTAAGCAGATCCAAACAAATGAAAGATTAGAAGGCAATGTGAAATATCTCATGGGAAAAACCACTGACCTGGAAAATAGATCCAGGAGAGACAATTTAAAAATTATTGGACTACCTGAAAGCCATGATCAAAGAAAGAACCTAGAAATCACCCTTCAAGAAATTCTCAAGGAAAACTGCCCTGATGTTTTAGATCCAGAGGGCAAAATAGAGGTTGAAAGAATCCACAGATCACCTCCTGAAAAAGATCCCAAAAAGAAAACTCCCAGGAATATTATAGCCAGGTTCCAGAATCCCCAGATCAAGGAGAAAATACTACAAGCAGCCAGGAAGAAACAATTTCAATATTGTGGAAACACAATCAGAATAGCCCAGGACCTGGCAGCTTCTACACTGAGGGATCGAAGGGCATGGAATATGATATTCCAGAGGGCAAAAGAACTGGGAATGAACCCAAGGGTCACCTACCCAGCAAAACTGAGTATTTTGTTTCAGGGGAAAATATGGTCATTCAGTGGAATAGAGGACTTTCAAGCATTCTTGAGGAAAAAACCAGAATTGAATAGAAAATTTGACATCCAGACACAAGAAGTAAGAGATGCCTGAGAAGGTAATCAGGGAAAAGAAATCAAAAGGAACTTATCAAAGTTGAACTATTTACATTCCTATATGGAAAAGCAATATCTGTGACTGATGATATCTTTCTCACTATGAAAATAATGGAAGAAGGGGTGTGGTCATATGAATACATATGTGAATGTGTGTGTATATGGTTACAGTTATATATGGATAGAGGGCATAGGTTGATTTTGTTGGGAAGGGAGAGTACTCAAGGGATGAAATTATGAGGTGAGAGAGGAAAGTGGCAAGAGGAGATGGGGAGAGACATGGTAGGGTAAACTATCTCATGTAGGGGAAGTGGGTGCAAAGGAAGGGGAGAATAAGGAAGGCTAAAAAGGCAAAACCACATTCACATTGAATTTGGTTCAGGGAGAAAATGACATACATACTAAATGGGATATCTCAACCTGCAGCAGGATAGGGGGAAGGGGGATGAGAGGAGGGATGATGGAAGGGAGGGCATCCTTGGGGTGAGGGGAGGTTGGAAGTACCCACTATAGAAGAGGGACAGGATCATGTAGGGAATGGACCAGGTGGGGGGTGGGATGAGTGGGAGGGAATTATAAGCAGCCTTGTACAATATATCTACCATGATAATGTTTTGCATAGCTAGACATGTACAACATATACTGAATTATTTATCTCCCAAGAAGGAATGGGTGACAAGGGAGGAAGGAAATGGATCTGAAATTCGAGGTCGTAACATTAAATGTTTCAAATATATATATAAATACTATTATTAATACTCTTTTGCCTATAATTGGGAGATAAGATGTGCAGGCATTGGGACACAAAGATTCATCTTCCTCTAATGGAAAAGTCGATGGGGGTATGGGAGAAGGTATGGGAGAGAGCAGATTGGAGGAAGTGACATCTTGTGGGACTGCTATTCTGGGAGGTTGGGTAGGGGAATAATGGGGGGAAAATGATTGTAACTCAAAACCTGGCGGAAATGAATGATGTAAAACAGAAGTTAATAAAGTATTTGTTTAAAAAAAAAAATACAACAAAAGTGGTGTTGGAGTCATAGTCACAGGAAGATATAGTCCCCAAGCTACCCATACTGTGTTTGGAAAAGGAGAAAACTTCTCAGGAAAGTCCAGCAAGGACACTTCTCGACAGAGTGATCAGAAAGTATTTCCTAGGGGGTCTGGGATATATGTTTGCTCTATAATCTCAGGGATTTGCTTGGTTGAAGGCTAAGTTACACAAGGGTTTGTTTCAACTGAACAAAGTTCTAACCTGTGGACAAGAAGTGGCATCAGGGGTTTCACTCTCATTCAATGACTGGCCTGTCTTATTTTGATTGTACATTTCTCAGATGAAACCCCTTTACAGGTACCAAAGCGTGTGTGTGTGTGTGTGTGTGTGTGTGTGTGTGTGTGTGTGTGTTTATGTGTGTGTGTGTTAGAGAGAGAGAGACAGAGACAGACAGACAGACAGGGACAGAGAGACACAGAGATAGACAGAGAGACTGAAGAGACTGAAGGATTACCTCCAGCACATTTGGGTAACCAACTCAATTCAAGGAATATTTATTAAACCCTTACTACATTCTAGGCACTATGCTAGTTTCTGGGGATTAAAAAAAAAAGGAAACAACCCCTGCCTTCAGCAAACTTATGTTCTTCTTGAGGAATGTGGGCACAGCTCAGAATGACAAGATTCGGAACAGTAGGATTTATTGACTCCCGATGTCTTCCCTGACCTCTGCTCAATGCTCCCTCAAACCCATCCACTCCCCAGCATCCTTGCCTAATCTTCCTTTACCTTCTGTTTTACTCTCTACATTCCATTTCTATTATTAATAAATCATCCTTTGTATTAGAATCCTCCCTTGAAATTATTTTGTATGTAACTTCTCTTTCCTCTGCGTGTACATGTTGCTTTCTTATAATACATCACTCGCTCCATGAAGGCTCTATTTTCTTTGGTCTTTGTCATCCCAGCACTTCAGATTTTTACGAGCACATAGTATGTTTTTTAATTGAATGGGCATAATACAAAGGAGGAAGTGAAAGGAGAAGATGGGGGCTAGCAAGAGTCTTGAAAGAAAAGAAGACATCCTAAAGTCTTCTTTATGGAGATTGACAGAGGCCAGAGATAGAATGCAGAATTTGGCAAATGCTAGTACACAAGTTTGTCTGGGCTGGCGTGTGCAAGAGGGACACTAATGGGAAACCCATCTGGGAAGATCAGATAGCAAAAGACTTGTCTACTCAACTGAGGGACAGGAGTGTCATCATAGAAGCAACCACTGAAAGTTTATTTTGTTTGTTTAAAGCCCTTCATTATTAAGCCTGGACACAGATAATTCAATTACAGGGCAGTCACAAGGGTAAAGAAAATGATAATGGCATCATTTCAGTTGTTCAGTAGTTTCAGTCATGTCTGATTCTTTGTGATCCTATATGGTGTGAAAGTCACTAAGTCAGGCCATCTACAAGCATTTATTGTCTTCTGTATGCTAGGCACTGAAGATACAAAGGAAAAAATAAGAGATCTCAAGGAACTTACATTCTACTCAAGGAGATAATATATGTATGTATGTATGTGTTTGTATGTATATATATATGCATATATAGTCTACTCAAGGAGATGATGGATGGATGGATATGTGTGTATGTATAAATATATGCATATATATTCTATTTAAGGAGTTTATGTGTATACACACACACACACATACACATGTACACATACTAACTGTGTTACCCTAGGCAAGTCATTTATCTTTCTCTGCCTCAGTTTCTTCATCTGTAAAATGAGCTGCAGGAGGAAATAGCAAACCACTCCAGTGATCCAAATGGGGTCACAAAGAGTTGGAAACAATTGGAAAAATGACTGAATGACAATGACCTACATTTCCTGCCTTACTATATATTATTCCCCTTCCAACATCTTCCAATTTAACTGAACTGGCTTTCTTGCAGTTCATCCAATTGGATGCTACAGTTCTGTGCCTTTTGGCTGGCTGTCCCCTATGCCTAGAATGCACTCATCCTCACCACTGCCTGGTAGACTGCCTCCCTTACTTCCTTCAAGACTCGGCACAAGCACTACCTTCTAAATGAAACATTTACTGATTCCCCACCCTCCCCACTCCCACAACTAGTATCTTCCTCTTTCTGTGTTTTCCACCATACACTTAATCCTTTAGGAAGACCCATTTGTTCTTTTCGTTCCTTGTAGTATTCTAAGTGCTTCCTAAGTAATTATTTCATTGAAATGGGGAGAAATGGATTCATGTAGTTGAGTACTCATTTCCTTTTATCCACTTTTGACTTTTGCTTTGATTCACCAATGATATATACTCTGTGCAGGGTGTTTCCAATTAGATATCTTTCCAAAAGCTAGAATACAACAAAAAGACAAACTCGGCTCAGTATCTTTCACCCTGCCCCAATTCTATGATAACTTGAGAATTATCATTGATTTCCCTCTCCCATCAATTTTTTTTATTTTATCCTCTCCCATCAATAGCTTCTTCTTCCCATATATAGCACCAAATATACTATCTAGGACCTGAATTTCCTGAATGTGAACTTCGTCAGTATTTTCATACTATGATATTTTCCTTCCACAATACTACTGAAGTCATCTTCTAGGTCCATCCACTGACCTACTGCTTTGACCAGGTCACTTTGTCACTCAATTTTTTTAATGTATCTGTACTTCTTAAATTGAAATGGCATGAGCTCCACGGCCATTTACTGATTGGTCTTCCATGACCTGACCTTCATCTCTGCCTTTTATACCCAATCTCATCCTTCCATTACAATTATCTCTTAATATGACTATTGTTTATTCCCATGAGCATAGAACAATCTGCCATCTGTTGCAAACAGTTCCTTCCACCCTGAATTTGTAGCTCATGGAAACTTACGAGAAAATAAAGAAAAGGAAGTAATACCCCAGAAATATGAAGGGAAAACATATTACACTTTTCTGTCAAAAACCCAAGACAGGATTGAGGAAGGAGATTGTTAGCCTTGGGGGTGAAAGGACGTGGTTCAATTCCCAGCTCTGATAATTATTTGGGGCATGACCTTGAAAAGTCATTTTGGCTCTCTATGTCTCAATCTCCTCACCCCTAAAATGAAAGAACTGTACTAGACGGCTTCTAAAAACCTCTCTAAGTCCTACCCTATGAAGCTATGCTTCTAAAATTAGGTGTGATATTCTAAAAGCTGTTAATGGTAAACAAAGGATATCAAGGCAGGCAAATTCTCATTTTTTTCTTTTCTATTCTTTATTTCATATGTATCTTCCTCAGCTTTCTACAAGGTTTCTGTTGGTTGTTATAGCCCCAGGAGAACCTTTATTTTTCTGATTCAAGGCAGTAGCCTACAATTTTCTGTATTAGTTTGGGTTGGGTTGTTGCCATACTAGAAAGCCATATCACTCACTTGATTTTACAAAGTGTCCTCTCTGATGTTTACTTGCTTGACTGAAAAAAGGTTGGTTGGAAATGATGTGGCCTGAAATATTTTTCCAATTTCCACTTCCCACACTTGCTGAGTTCATCCATAAAAATCCAAAATGTGAAAGTTAGAACACTATCTCTAACTATTCTGCTCAGTGAAAAAATGCACAGATTTCAAAAAACACAGGTCTACAATAACCAACTCTCTGAACTCACTACATTGGCAATAAATGGAGAACCCAGAAACTTAACAAGAACCATGCTGGACTTTGTGGGAATGAAAGCTTTGTAACAGCAGAATATACAAGTAGCTACTTTACTACATGTCTGACCTTTACATCGAGACAGTCATTTTGGTGGTAATGAATTCCTTAGTCTCTATTGATAGAAGAAGCATCTATAAATGACAACTTTTAGCACAC
The DNA here is from genome assembly GCA_011680675.1 of Gymnobelideus leadbeateri. NCBI lineage: Eukaryota > Metazoa > Chordata > Mammalia > Diprotodontia > Petauridae > Gymnobelideus > Gymnobelideus leadbeateri. The sequence continues at coordinate 239,249 of WOXC01008944.1, read as the reverse complement.
TGTAAATTGTCCAAAATGAATCTAAGAAAATGAGAAGAACCTGGGCTATGAGTGGAAAGTTAAAAATAAAATTAAATGGTAACAAACCCATCCCCTCTCAATATCTAATTTGGCATTATCTTTTTTTTAAGTAGATGGATGGTACTTTGTGAATCTCATTCCCTTACCATAAAGCAAAACCACAAATTTTCAAGGGGCTTCACACAAGGTTGTGAGTGCCACTTACTGGAAGCAGATGGCTTAGATTTGGAAATTCTTTTGTCCTCATTTGGACGACAAGGGATATGAATGAAATCTTAGAGCAGGGGAAGGGAACATGTGGCCCTCTAGGTCCTCAAGTATATTGAATTCAAACTTTAGAACAAATCCTTTCCCCAACCCTGAAGGCTCTAGATGACTATAGGCCATGTTAGAAACAAGACTTATGTTAGATGATTCCCAAGTCACAGAGTTACAGAGTTAGAAAGGACTTCAGAGAGCAGCTAGTCTAGATCAACCTAAATAATAATTCTCTTCTACACTGTACCCCTCAAATGGTCATCCATTCTTGGCTCAAAGATGTCCAGTGATGAGGAATCCATTACCTATTGAGGCAGTTCATTTTTTTGATATCTAATTATTAAAATTTCTTAATTATAGTTAATAATTATAAAATATTAGCTATACTTAATTAAAATAATTTAAAATTATTATTGATTATAAAAAAGTTTTCTGCTTACATTAGGCCTAAATCAACTTCTTTATATTTTCAAATCTGTTGCTCATTATTCTGCCTTCTAGGTCTAAAACAAAAGAAGTTTAATAAATTTTCCTCCATTTGACAACTCCTTGAATACCTTAAGGTAGCGATCTTCTTCTCCTCTAAGGTTTCTCTTCGCTAAGCTATCAGTAGGCCCTTCAGTGGATTTGCCCATGGTATGATCTCAGTGGGTTTCATCATCCTACACAACTTCCTCTGGATATTCCTCAGGAAGTCAATGCTATTTCTGAAATATGCTTCCAGGACTGACTGCCATATTCCAGATATGACCTGACCTGCACCAAGTACATCAAGACTATTGCCTAATTTTTCCCAGAGTTTATTCCCCTCATAATGCACCATAAGAATGCATTAGCTTCTGTGCTGTTTATATTGCAACAAGAACTTATCATGCACTTACAGTCCTCTAAGACCCTTGCCATTTTTCCAGATGAAATATTATCCCATCTTTTATTTGTGACATTGATTTTTTGGAAGCAAAGTTTAAGTCTTTACATTAAATTCAATCATATCAGATTCAGCCAGGAGAGAATTCTCTTTTTCTCAGCTTCCAATGTTAAATTTAATATTTTATTAAGAGTCAGATGGTGGTGTAGAGGGTACAGCAATGAGCTTGTAGTCAGAAAGACCTGAGTTCAAATCCAGCCTCAGATATTTACTAGGTATGTGACCATGGGCAAATCACTAAATCTTTGTCTAACTCAGTTTTCTCACCTGTAAAATATAGACAATAACAGCATTAACTCTCCCAGAGTTATCGTAAGGGTCAAATGAAATAATATATATTTTTAAAAAGAAACACAGCACAGTGCCTGAATTAGAAATGTTCTTTCCCTCCATTATGGTTTATTTACCTTCACTAGTAACTAAAAGGTCTAGCGTTACTGAATGCAAGGATTAAGAACAGATCTTTCAATACCAATTCTATTTCTCCTGAAAGCAAAGACCTAGTAGAACTTGTATGAACAGTTAACTGGCTTAGAAAAGTGGCAATGTTTTACCTGCATAATACTTTATGCTTTTCAGCCACTTTCAAAACCATGATGACTCTTTTTTTTTCTTTTTGGAGGGGGGAAGGTAGGGCAATTGGGGTTAAGTGACTTGCCCAAAGTCACAGCTAGTTTTGTATTAAGTGTCTGCTGTCAGATTTGAACTCAGGTCCTCCTGACTCCAGGGCCAGCTCTCTATTCACTGTGCCACCTAGCCGCCCCCTCATTTTTTTATAATAACCTTTTGAGGTAAGTAGGGCAATTTTCAGCATACCTATTTTACAAACAAAAATAAAATCTGAGGCTGAGAAAGGCATATCTTAAAGTCATTATGATCAGAAATCAATTCATCATATATTTATTAAGATTCATTTGGTACATTCTTCCCATTCCAATACTATACTTAAATGGTAGATATCAATTATCAGTTTTCCTTTTCCAACTTCCTTAGCTCAATCTGATCAGACCATCAGACCCAACATAAGAATTCCATTATATTTTGGATCTTAGGATCAGAAACTTAGAGATAGAAATTATTTTAGAGACCGCTGAATACAATTCTCTCATTTTACAGATGAGAAAAATGAAGCCAATAGATGTTATGTGACTGGTACAGGGTCATACCGCTAGTAAGTATCTAAAGTGCCAGATCCAAGTCTTCCTAACTTCAGGTCAAGTGTTCATCCAGAATATGAAATGTTGCCCCTCAAAGCAAGGGCCCCATTGGAATTTGAGCCTAGCATCTTACCAACAGAGCCATATAGCTGATCCCATCATCTCAAAGTACTGCTGAATTAAAATGACCAAAACTTTGGCTTTATCTATGCAAGATATCTTTCTGAAGCTGCATATAACAAACCATGTAAATCAAAAAGCTAGGAAATTTTAGAAAAATAAACAATCTGGATAGATCCCCTCATCTTTTCCCCAGTTCCATCCAAATTTCCCAACTTTCATTTGTTTTCAGTGGCAAAATTATATACCAACTATTTGTAGGCTCCATTTGACTAGATCCTATAGACAAACATCAGTGCAATGGGGATAAGGACTTGATCAGTGATTTCATTGGTATAAAGAATCCCCAAGTGAATTAACTCTCTACCAATCCAGGTCAGCAACATAGAGATCTAGAGCATTGCCTAGAACACTGGAAGTGTAAGTGATTTGCCCTGGTCTTATATCCAACATGTTGACATTAGCAAGTTATTATCAAAAGATAATTCAAGAATACTTTGAGATGAGAAGATCAGCTCCATGGTTCTATTGTCAAGAGTTGCTAGGTTCAGATCCCAAGGGAGGCTTTATTTTGAGAAGCAGCTTGATATTCTGGATGGACACTTGACCTGAAGTCAGGAAGACCCAGATTTGACAACATGTTTCAAAAATGGGGCATGAACTGTGGTCTTTCTACCATCAGGGTGAGAACTCTCTCTGCTACTATGTGTTGCCTCTCATTTAACACTGAATAATTGTGAGAAGGTTAAGTATCCCTATGTCTTGATACCACTAAGCTTTCTACAATTCTTGGTGCAATAAGGAATTGTTGTTTTCCTTTTCCTAAAAATTTAAGTGTCTCTCTCTGATTTTTTTTTTGGTTTCAGGTTGATAGTCACTTCTCCCACTAGTGTTTCTTTTTTTATGAATTTTTTCAAATCATAATTGATATATTTTATGCAACCTTCATCTTCAAGTGTGTCCCTTCTCTCCTTTGTAGTACAAAATAATAAAAAAAGGAAAACCACAGTTCAACAAAACCAACCAACACATTCCCGTCTGATACCATGCATAATGTTCCACATTTATAGTCCTTCAGCTAAACAAAGAAATGATGGAGGTATACTTTCTCCCATCTTCTTTGGTGCAATGTTTGATCATAATTATATAGCTTTCAATTTCATTTTGCAATTATTGGTCTTCTATTTTTGGTTACTGTAGTCTCATATACAATATTTCCCTGATTTTTTTACTTTATCTTGCATCCATCCATAAAAGTCTTCCCTGTTTCTTTGAGCTCTCCATGGTAATCATTTCCCGTAACACAATAATCATTCCTACCCAATTCACCATAGCACTGTTTAGCCATTCCCCAATTACATCTACAGACTTTCTTCAAATGGAAAAACAAGTTTAGGCCTTATATTGGTAATGTGAATTTGAAGATCTTCCCTGCTCCCTAATAGGCCCAATGTAATCACATGGAGCCTGTGGTGGGAGAAGTCTGCTGAAGGGTAGAGCAGGAAGCTGGGAGTCAGATAGTTAGAACCTAAGGGAGGAGAGTACAAGGATCCTGGACATAGGATCTCCTCCTGGACAAGAAACTGGGAGCTGCCTGCCTTTGAACCCAGAGCTAGAGCTGGGACCATGGAAGAAGAACCATGAAAGCCGAGAGCCAGCCTCAAGTCAAGCTGAAAGAAGACTTTACTTGGATACTTTTTACTGAGAAGATTATGATTTACTGCAATCCAGGAGTGGAGAACTTTGACTTTTGTACGTTGTGATTGAATTAAAGATTTTATGATTGACTAAATCAAGGTAATTTGTTTAAAACTATGGGAACACTTTGGTAAAAACTACGTGGCCATTTTAGTGATAAGTGGTTGAGTTGTGACATGGTGAATGCTATATTTTGATTTTCTATGAATGTTTTCCTATGATTTATTATTGCATAAATAGGGAGCTCACTATACTATGTAATCTGAACCTTGAAAGCTGTTCACAGCAGCAGTCCTCTTGAAAGCTGCTCATGAATGGCTTTACAGCTGGCAAATTAATAGTCATCATCAGTGCTGTGAATATTGTATTGGTGCTACAGGTCTCCATAAAAAGTCCAACACATGTCAATTTGCCCTGTTTAGAAGTTTTCTCCACATGTGATCTCTCCTTGTTAAGAGACAGAATCAAAAATAAATAGTGATATTTTTGTCTGACTTCAGATGGATATAAGGATGGTTACTTCACTAAGCTGCAGTCATTTACTTCCTTAACCAGAAGATTAACTCAGATGAGTGATCTTTAACCAGGAAGGATAATTGAAAAGGAAGAGAAAGCTGATGTCACTTTTTATGAACAAAGAACCCTAGATATTGAAAGGAAATATCCCAATTCCCCATCAGACAAATGAAGCTCCACTATCGTATCTTAAAAAGTGATCCACCAGATGCTACTTAAGTATTTATATTGACAAAGAATTCACTATCTCCTAGAGAAGGAAAATTGTTGGAAAATTATTCTGTATAGTGTGTTGAAATTTGCCTGCCTGTGACTTTTATACATTTGTCATTAATAATTTTTTTTTATCCTACCAGTTCCTTTGCAGATATTCTAAAGCTATCTCTTAAAATATGTAAATATTTGTAAGACTTCTCAAATACGACGATAAATGTACTCCAAAACCTCCATATATGAGAGAATCTGTGACTCACAGTCACAATCATAACATGGCAAAGAATGGATGTCATTTGCCCCACAAATATTTTTTTCCTATCTCTCTAGTAGGTCAAGTCTTTCAAATAAAGTTCCCTAAATGGAGACCTACTTCAGACCAATCCAGAAGCACTCTAGCTGATAATTTCAAAGTATCTTTAATATGGTATTATTGGGTCCTGCTTTAAAAAAAAACCCATTTAGATATTTCATTTGATTTTTATGACCACATGAGGTCATATGAGGTAGATGTTATTATTATCTCCATTTTATAGTGAGAAAACTGAGGTAAATAGAGGTTAAGTGACTTGCTTTGGGTCACATAACTAGTAAGAATCTGAGGTCACATTTGAACTCAGCTCTTCCTTGCTCTGGTCCAAGCTCTCTATCCTAGATGCCTACAAGTTCCATTGTGTTGAGTGAAGACATGGAAGCATAGCAGGACAATTTTAGAGGCTTGTCTGATGAGACTTACTTGTCTGGTAACTTCTATCTTACACACACACACACACACACACACACACACACACACACACACACACACACTCCTGAGGGACTACTTATCTATCATCTATCTAAGAACAAAAATAAGAACCTGACAAAAAAATCCAAGGAAGGAGGAGGGAGAAAGTTCTCAGGCAAGGGAGAACCCTAGAGCAGGGTTTTGCTTCTAGAGGGCTGACAACCCTTCATTTTTTATTTCTACTAAAAGAGTTTCTTTTCCATTTCTATAGTAATAGCTGGCATTCATTTGGTGTTTTACTGTTGAGTTTTCCTCCAGACATTCTTGGGGGGCTGTTTGTTTTTTTTTAAAGCAGGACCTTATAATACAATATTAAAGATACTTTGTTCATACAAGGGCTATAGGATTCCTTTTCTTGCTTTTTAGAATGCTCATAAGGCTCCCTGTAGGTGATGCTCTATACTACATAGATCTCTGTATATTTTGACAAAACAAGGCAACCCTTGTCAAATCCAAATAAATTATACAGTCTGTTCTAAAAAAGAGACAAATGAAATTAAAGCACATGTGTCCACAGTTCAGTTTCTCTCAAGCTGACTTGATATTCATTGCATGGGAGTTCAGTCCAAAACTGGGTCCCCCATAAGGGGGCAAGTTCACAACTGGATCACTTTGGGATTTCGGAGTATAGGGTTATATGCCCTTCGAAGAGTAGGTGTTCCCAAGAGGTGCCAATCAACCCTGACTGATCAACCCACTGGGAGGTGGGCTATATTAAAATGAAGTCTTGAGTATGACTTAGGTCACTTAATACCTTTTCAACAGGGGCTGATATCACAGGCCATCATTCTATCTTCAGAGGAAATATTTGTTCTATCAGACCAATACCACCTCCCCCACCCTGGCCCCATCACACCAGACTGCTCCTGGCATTGGGCTATCTAGGCAGAAAGATCTGTCTCCACCTAAACCTGAGCAGATTAAGTCAATTCATTTGGGTTGGAGTTTGACCAGCTAAGAAGATTCAATACAATCTCATCCTCAGTAATGTCCTTCCAAAGGAGAGACTAAATTTGAAAAGGAGAGGGGGCTGGGGGGAAATTCTGAGTCTCCAAAACACTGATTACTAAGATTTAAAATCATTTTTCACACCTTAATACAGTGACATGTACCCAGTAAGTACTTTAATTTTTCTTGAGTTGAATTTACATTACAAATGAGAAGACTAAGGTCCTGATAGCTTCAGTGACTTAACCAAAGTCCACCAGGTTATAAGTATAGTGGCAAGATATGAACTCAGATCCTCTCTTCTCTATAACCTGTACTATTTGTACAAATTTTGTCTTAATTCCTCTTATAGCTTTATTCTTTACATTCAGACAACACCATTCTGTTCATGTCTCTGTATATAACATGCTGTAGATGGGATACCCTATTTATCATTCTTCATGATGGATAGAGAGCCAGTCTTGGGGTCAGTCATATTCCACCTCTGACATGGGCTGACTTTTGACCTCAGGTAAGCCACATCATATTTCCAGTGATGAATTTCCTTATCTATAAAATGATCAATTGGGCCTGATAAAAATCTAAGTTCCTGTATGGCTTTAAATCTCGGGGCCTATGAATTTTTTCTTAAACTCTGTATTTCTAATAATAATATATATATATATTTAATATCAGGAAACATTCTCTTAATTCAAAATATTTTTCCATTATGAATTGGGCTTAGAGGGGAAAAAAGGAAAAGAAAACATTACTTTGACTCAATCAAAGGCAAGTGCTATGAAAACCACAAATTGTCTTTCTTAAAAGGGTGTCTTGCCCTCAGGGTTTAGACTTTTAAGGATGGTCCTAAACTTAGAACCTACTTTATATCCTCACATTAGTGAAGTACGCTCAACTAGAGACAAATAGACATCTCTCTCAGCCATCCTTAGCAATTAAGAATTTGATTTCAATGGAAGGAATGATTGCTTCATCCCTTAACCAATCAATACTATGATGTGTCCATGATTCTCTACTTTCTTTAATATGGGTATGCCCTCCAGTGGTCTAGGTTACAACCTACTTAGGCCATTCCATCATTGAAAGTGTTGTCCTCCCATAAATGGCACATGGGGATACCCCCACATTATGATGAGAGCCTTCCTCCTAGGTCCTTTGACACTCAAGACCTTATTTTAATATAGCCCACCTCCCAGTGTGCCAACCTAGTGTGGCTACCAAAGCAGCCTGCTGGCCATGTATTAGTTATACTTTGTTCTTTTTATATCACGAATTTTCTTCCTTTTCCTTATTATAGATCTGTAGCAGGTCCTCTAAGATCACTTCCCCAAATGCTACCACCCCCCCCCCCATAAGATGGATTTCCAGATAGGAAATTGCCAACTATATCACAATAACCAACCCACACCCACACCCACTCCATATCCCTGGTCAAGGTTCAAATGAAAATTCTGAAGGGTTTTGAGTTGTAATACATCACTTTGTAGTCCCCACTGGTGTGTACCACATTATAAATCATACTCAGTTAAAATTCATTAACTTTTATAAAAGAGATTTACCAAGAAGGGACAGCAAAGGTATTTGAGAAAAGAAAAATTCCTCCAAATATAGAGAACCGTCCCTTTGCAACTATAAAGTCCACGAGAACGGTAAAGGCTCAGACTTAAAAGATGACATTAACAAAGTACATGTGTAGAGAAAACATGGGACTAAGGAGTACCTTCAAATTCATGGGTCTCGGTGAACTTTTCTCCCTTAGAGGGGTCTTCTTGAAGTTCCCCTTGGTTGTAGCTCTTGGTTAGGGCCCAAGGATGCCTTTCTAGAGTCCCTAGTCAACATTTCTCTCTGTCTAAATATACTGCCATTCTTAAGGAGGGAATAACATACACACACAATTGGGTATCTTACCCTACAGGAAAGTAGGTGAAGGGGAAAGGGTGGGGGGGTAATAGAAGGAAAAGCAGACTGGAGGAAAGGGTAGAAGTAAACACTTTTGAGAAGGGTCAGGGTCAAAGTAGAAAATAGAATAAATGGTGGGTGCAGGGTAGGATGGAGGGGACTATAGCTAGTCTTTTACAACATGACTACTATGGAAATGTTTTGTGTAACTAACTATGTGTGTATAACCTATATTGAATTGCTTGTCTTCCCAGTGGGAGTGGGTGAGGAGGGAAGAAGGGAAAGAATTTGGAAATCAAAGTTTTAAAAAACAAATTTTTTAAAAAATTGTTTTTTACGTGCAACTGGAAAATAAGATATACAGGCACTGAGGTATAGAAATCCATCTTGCCCTACAAGAAAGTAAGGAGGGGGTGGGGGGTTATGAGAGAGGGCAGTTTGGGAGAAGGGGAATTCAGTATGCTTGCCTTCTTGGGGTGGAGCATAGGGGAGAGACAGGGAGAAAATTTATAATTCAAAATCTTGTGGAAATGAATGTTGAAAACTAAAAAATAAACAAATTTAAAAAATAAATCTATTGCCATTGACTGCCATTGTCTTTCAATTTGTCACCAAACACTTCTGCCATTAGCCACTGCCACTCTGGCATCCATTGTGAGCTACTGGTTGGACCACTGGTCGCTCAGATGGATATGATAACCATACAGGCATTTCCATTTTGGAATATTCATTTACCTATGATAAGGAAAGGATAAATACAAGAGAAATGAGGGGGGCATGTGCTCATAGATACAGAGGAGACAGGAGGGAGATCAGATAGCTTAGAGTGGTTCTTGGCTTACTCGTTTCCAGAAAGGAAAAGAGATGGAGAGATTGTTAGGTTACGTTATGCCTTTTGTATGAAAATCCCAATCCATCCCAGCACCTCCAAAGACATCAATTTTTCTGGTTCGATGGCCAATTAGAAGGTGTTTTATCATCACAGAATACTAGTCACACATGGCTAGAAAGACTTCCAAAACTCCACATGTTGAATTAGAAGCAGTTAAGGTATATCTCCTTAAACTATATATATATACATATATATATATATATATATATATATATATATATATATATATATATATATAAAACATACATGAAAGGGTAAACCTGAGCAAGCTCTAAGTACTGGACCCTCATTGGTCAGTCACTTTAATCATAGATCATTTCAATGCCATTCTTTTTTTGTTGTTGGGGGAAAAAGGAGGGGGAAAAGCAAGGCCACTGGGGTTAAGTGACTTGCCCAAGGTCACACAACTAGTAAGTGTCAAGTGTGCATTGCAGGATTTGAACTGAGGTCCTCCTGACTCCAGGACCAGTGCTCCACAATGTCATTCTTAATATAATACATCTACTACCCATTACATTAGATTATTGTGAAGAAAAAAGTTTTTTAACTGGGATGCACTTCATACAAATGAATAATAATGTAAAATGTATGATACATTTTTGTCATTGTTATACTGTTATAAAACTCTTTATGGAAGGAAGGAAGGAAAGAAAGAATGGAGGTAGAAAGGAAGAAGGAAAAGAATGGAAGGAGGAAGGAAGGAGGGAAAGAAGGGAGTAAGGAAGGGAGGAAGTGAGAGAAGGAGGGAGGGAGGAAGAAAGGACAGAAAATAATAGCACTTGCCTTGCATTGTTGATATACCTATAAATGAGGTAGCATATATACAGTGTTTTGTAAATCTTAAAGCACTATATAAATGTCACCTTTTATCATTATTATTATTATGTTTTACTTTTAGAAAAAAATGATACTCTCACTAAGAGACCACCTTATACTATTTGTAAGTGAAAAATCATGAAAATCATTTTTAATGCAAAACAGATTTTTATAATCAAATTTGCCCATGAATTAATCCCTACTAGTCCTTTCTCTATGTATCTTTATTTTCATCAACCCAATGATTTCCCTTCAGTACCCACTGAAGAAGGAAAAATACAACAATATCCAAAAAAAGTCTTTAATGGAGTTTTCAGTGTCTTATTTTTAGCTTCAAAGGGATTGAGTGAATATTTCTAAAGAAAGCCATAAAATGTTTCCTGTTTGCCTCAAAGTATTTGCATTTCCAGAGTGGCACTCCATTTAGCCCACTGCATTCGTATTAATTTTCTGTGCTGTGAGCAGCTAAGTCAGTGTATATTAGCACCTGATCTATAAAGGGAATGCAGAGACCTCACTCCAAGTATTAGTCATCGCACCTTGGGAATGCAGTTGTGTTGTTGAAGTTGACTCCATTGCAGAGAAGAATATGCCTTGATTCTTAATGAAACATGCACACCATATTGGTGATACCAGTCATCAATGACAATGAAACACCCCAAATTTTCTCCAAGATAAGGAGTAATCACCAGACACCCTCCTGGCTCCCCTTACTTCCAAATGAGAAAGCCATAACAGACTTCCCAAGTCCCAAGGTCGAAAACTGGGGAATATCTCAGGAAATATTTAGTACAACCCTTTTGTTTTAAAGATGAAGAAACTAAAGCCCAGAAAAGAGAAATGGCTTCCTTCACATAGGCAATAACATAATAGTTATTCATTCTTGTCCTCTTTCTGAAATTTCAATAGGATTTAATAAATTTACCCAAGTCTTTGAATGGCAGTTTTAAACTTCACATCTGAATAGGTTCTTTTCAGTTTCTTTTGGGGGGAATTATTATTGTTTTTTCCACTTGCACTATTGTATTTATTGTGTAGACTATTTTTCTGGTGGTACTTACTCCATTTTGCATCAATTCATGATAATCTTCCCTTATATTGCTATATCTAAAAGTATTTCTTCTAGTGGCGTAATATTTCTTTACATTGATGTGTCAAGCAATCTGATTAGAAACCTCCTAGGGAACTGGTTTCCCATTCTTTGCTACCACAAAAAATAAATGTTGCTATGAATATTTTGGTTTGTGGGGGGCCTTCTTGTCATTGACCTCCTAGAGTTATATTCCTAGCAGGAGAAGCTCTGGATCAAAGGTATAAATATTTTAGCCACTCTCTTCACATAACTCTAAATTGCTTTCCCACATGAGTGGAACTTAAAATTTAAAGACCACCAAAAGTGGCTTAATTTTTTAAATGAATTTTACTGATAGTGTACCCCGAGTTCTAACCCTGCTCAGTAAACTCTAGTCATGCCTTCCTGTTACCTCCAATATAATCTAGAGTCCTCTCTTTGGCATATTAGACATTCCATAGTTTAGTTCATTCCTACTTTTACAGTCTCTTTTAGACCATGACCCTCTGTGCACTCCCTGATCTAGAAACGCCAGTAATATTGGCCTGCTTCCCCCTCCTCATGTGCCACACCCCATCTTCCACCATCAAGCCTTTGCAATGACTGGTATTCCAGTCATTGTCCAGTCACACATTCCAGGTATGTTCTCTTTCTTTACCTTTGCCTGTTAACATCCCTGGATTCTTTTAATCCTCAGCTCACATGCCACCTTCCTGAGTCCCTCAACTTACTTGATCCATCCTCTCTAAGGTGACCTTCCTTCTGTTCTATATCTAACTTTAAAAGGCTGAGCAAGGTCTCCCACTGCATCCAGGGCTATCTCCGGTCATCCTGATCTATGTCTTCCAACTGGACTCAGTTCCAGAGGAGAGAGTGAGCCTGGTGACCTGGCACATCCCTCGCTCACTTCAATTCACTTACAAGATGTGGCATCACCTCCCTGATGTCCTGGTTCTCTTCAAAACAAAGGACAAACAATGATAACCTGTATGTAACTGTTTCCTTATGTGTCATCTCCCCCATTTTTATGCACAACTGTTGAAGGTAGGGACCACATTTATGTTTCTACTCTGCTTTGGTACATAGAAAACACTCAATAAATGCTTGATTGACTGAACTGACTAAACATATATGTTTACCAGCTGTGATTCCCTGTATTCAGGGGTTAATTTTGGGGGAAATATTGTCTCTTTCTTCCAAAGTGTAAGAAAACTGATAGAGATTATTTATCAGCTTTTGACTCTTGTGTAAGGAAATGAGTAAAGCTGACAACTTTGGTGAGAATAGGGTGAAAACATTCATGAAATTCCAGAGGATTGGAGTCAAAATATGCAGTGGTAAGGAGGTGGGGGAATGTCCATTTGAATTGTGGATTCAGCAGTCCTTTAAATCTGGCACTTATTGGTTGTTAAACTTTATATTATAATGCTCCATCTATCTTCTTTTCTAATTCTTTGCAGTGTGAGATAATGAATTTCAGTGTCCTAAAACAATCTACAGTGTTGGAGAACTAAATGAGTTTGGTAAACTTGTTGGATAGGAGTTGTCTGAGGCAAAAAATTTCTCCTTACAGAAGAAAACAATAAGTAATAATAATAACAATAATTAATAATAAATAGCATGTATCTAGGACTATAAGGTTTGTGATGAGCTTGACATCCTTCATTTCATTTGGTCTTCTCCATTGCTCAATGGGGTCTGTGCTACAAATAACATTCCCCCATCTTGCAGATAAGGAAAATGAGACTCCAGAAGGATTGTGTGTATTACAGAGAGTCCTATATGTGGATCCACGAGGATCCAGACATTTACTAGATATTTGAGTCTGAGAAAGTCACATGACTTCTTGACCTCAATTTTCTCATCTCTAAAATGGGGATAATAAAATCTGTTACATTTATCTCGGAGAATTTTTTTGAATATCAAATAAGATCATGCATGTGAAGGTTTACATAAAATGTAAAGTACTATGTAAATATCAGTTTTATGATGATTTTTCTATATAGAATTCAATTTTACATCCCTGAGAGATATGTAAACTGTTTTAAAGTCACTTCCTTATGAACTGCCCATGATTGTGCTGCCCTTTGCAACAGATTGCCTCTGCCCTACAGGTGTCTTCTTCATTCCTGGTACTCCATTCCTACCTTTCCTCTGGAATGCACCAGAGTTGGAAACTTCCATGTTCCAGGCAGCCCTGCTCATTGACACTTCCATGTCTATAACATCATGGATGGGAAAATATCAGTTGCACCTGAATGAAAGCAGTCCTTCCCTGCAAAACCCACAACCCATCTCCTCATTTCAGATAATTCTGTTATGTGAGACAGTCCTGATGATCTGAACTGAAGAACAGGAAGAACAGGCCAACAATCTGAAATAACTTGTGTGCCAAGAAAGGAGCACATCCATCCCAGATCATCAGTTCCTCTAGGTGGGACTGATGATCACTAAACTCAAGGCTGATACCCACCGCATCCTACGCCTTCTGGAACCAGTGTTGTATCCTTGATTCTCATAGTAGCTGTGATTTATTCTGGTATCCTTGCTTTATTTTCCCCTTTCTCCCACTCCTATTTCCCTACCCCTAGATGTCTAAAGTCAAATGTCTTCCTTTGTATGAAGTAAAATATGCTTGTAATAAAAAAAAATTATTGTTTGTTTTAGCATCATTAGCTGGTTTGCATCTTCACTGTATAATGAAGTGACTAGACAATGAGGATCCAAGAATTCCTGATGGTTATATAGAACATTGGCAATATCTTCTGTCTGTCTCTAATGCAATACATGGAGGCTTGGTAGGGAGGGAACACTGTGTTGATGAAGAATCCTGTAATTGTCTGGAGAGGCAGAACTGGGACCATATACAAAAGGTTCCAGCTGATAATCTCTTGATCATATCTGGCTACTTTTCAGTGAAGGTGACTTCTTGCTATCAGCTGCCAGATTAGAGAAACATTCCCCTCTCTAGTCTCCATGCATCCCTTTATACACGGTACCTCCTGTCTCTTAATCTTAGGTAAATGAGGATTTGAAGATGTAATTGTAAATCTGTTAGCTTCAAAATGGCAGAAAGTACATCAGAGGTCTCTTCAAAATGAGAGTTAACATCAGAGAACCACCAGAGCCAATAGCATTAGTAGCCAATTGAGTAAGACATCAGCACAGCAACCAGAGAATCAACCAGACCCACAGCAGCAAGGCCCTAAGACAGATACTCAAGGTTTCCACTCTCCATCACTTTGCCATGCCCAGAAGTGAACTTGGCAGGAACTCTCTGCAAAGGCAAGAGATGATATCCATTGCTGACATAGCAGTGAGTCATCTTTGCCTGAAAGCATCCCCTGAATTTATTGTAGGAAGTCAACCACCTGTGAATCCAACCTTACCATTCTCAATTTATTTACATGTATACTTCAGTTTTCCTAATTGAACCCACTTAAGAACCACTGCTCACCATGCTTTCCAAAGGGAATGGGATTTAGAGAATCCATGCTCCCTACCCACTGAGGAGAGTACTACCTTTAGAAATCTCAAAGTCTTCACTAAAGAAGTTTCAGTGGAGTGAGGACAAGGTCTCTGTAGGTTGTATCCCTATGTAGGCTGAATCCATGATGGCAGAGCTTAGGTCTCATTTTTCTTCGCACTCAGCATCTGGGACAATACCAGGAGAAATCTTTATTCATCAAATGATATGTTGTCCCCCTTGTATAAACAGATCAAAGACAATATGGATATTTTGGAGGACGGTAGGGAGAAAAATGACTACAGGTAAACTAGTTTCCATTCAAATAAATATCATTTTCCTCAAAAATAAAAAGATATATAGTCGATTCAAAGAAAAGTCTTATTTGGTTCAAGAAAGGGCAAAAGTAACCCTACTCAGACTACAACACAGTCCAAATATATGCACTTCAAGGTTTTGGTTGTGATGCCCTCATTTCTTACCATCAAGCATTAAAGATAGAGGGAACTCCTAATTGAGATTCTTTTCAAGCTCAAAAATTTTTAAATCAACCCCTGGACAATCTACAATGGAGAACACTTTTTATCAGTGGGTTATTATAGCAGTGCCTTGACAGCAGTGCTACCAATATGAGATGGGGAGGCAGAATATAATTACAGCAATGATTTAGATTAAGGATAATGATTTGCATTTAGAGTGCCTAGCACCTTTTCATTCATGAAGAGCATGAGTAACTTGATTTGTTTTCCTTTCCAATAAATTACTAGAATTCAAGAGGTATAATAATTATGAGTGGCTAGCTTGTCTCCCATTTTTGCTGTCTCTATTTCTAGACATGTGGATGTCACACAGGTCATGCACTCAAGAGATCTCCCCAGTTTAGGTTATTACACAGTGTTTGGCCTGCTTTGAAAATCCAGCCTTAAGCTAGGATTCAAAAATTCTTATTTACAATAATGGATGGCTGGCCTTTTTGTCTCATTTTCTTGGTAAATGTAACTGGAGGCCAAATGTTTTAAAGGATTCCTAGGCAATATTGAGTTAAATGGAGAACTGGTTAGTTTTTAACTCTCAATAGCATAGAGAATACATAAGCAATTGGGTTTCTGTGTGTCTGCGGAGTTCCATTGGTAAGGAGCAAAAATGAGTCCAAAAGCAACTGCCATATTTCCAAGCTTGAGATTAAAATGAACTCCTTTTTGACTTCTTCTTGGGGGTATAGAGAACTCTGAGGTGTCACTTAGTATGCTGCCACACTTTTACTTTTACTTCTTGCCTCCGAATAATATCAAGTTCAAGGCCAAAAGGTATAATGTTTTGAGAAGTCAAATTTTCTGAGTTTGATAGAATACCATGATTTTAGGTACTCTCTTACATGCACTATTCCAAGTGATTCCTTCTCAGGGGGTTGACTGGAGGTTTCCACTAAGGTACAAGACTCTGAGATGCTTGAGTTCTAGATTGTCTTGCCATCTTATACAAAATGCAGAGGCTTGATGTGTGCCCTTAAACAATCCAGATTTTTTATCATTCTTACATGAAAATTCCTTTTGATTGATTGATTTGATTGATCCAATGGAGAAAAAAAATGCCCAGGCCTCATTCACACCTAGTTAATACTTTTGATTCATTGAATCAATTGAGATGTGTTCTCATTTGATAAATATATTGAAGTTAAGTGTGGTTGAGTAATTAATTGATTGAATGAATTAAATCTCATCCCCTTTCCCCATTGTCCTTATACCCCTACAACTGTAAAAGTCTCACAAAATTTGAGACAGAAGGGACTTCAGAGTTCAACAAATACTCCCCAGAATATTACTTCTACAAAATACTAAATAATTAACCACCCTCCAGTGAAAGTGCATTCACTTCCTCTTGAGTCAGACCATTCTATTTTTGGATAGTTCTTTTAGGAAGCTCTTCCTCCCATTTAATTGCAATCTGTCTCCCACCAACTTTTACCTTTTTTTCCTACTTCTGCCTTATGGTCAGAAACATTAGAAGTTTCACATGGTAGTCCTCCAAATATGAAAAAAGCACAATTATGACCCTTTAAGTCTTCACTTTTCCAGGATAAATATTCCTACTTGCTTTGGCCTGTCTTTGGATATTATGAATTTGAAACTCTTAGCCTTTGTAGATGTTCTTTTCTGGACCCACACTCACCAGCTCATCAATATTCTTCCTAAAATGTGATACAGAGAATTAAACAAAACACTATGGATGGGGGCTGGAAACACAAAAGGCAAAGATAATGATCATATATTAAGGATGGTGTTTCTGAGACATGCTTCTTATTCTATCACAAAGGAAGTAGGGGGAAAGAAACTATTTCCTGATTTCCAATCTATTAATTGATCTGCTATTTTTTTAATGCTTCTTTTATGCCAGGCACTGTATCAAATACTAGGGATAAAAAGAAAATGAGAATATATAAAAAGTAATATATAAGATATACAAGAAAAAGGCCTTGCCTTCAAGGAGCTTACACTCTAAGTGAGAAGATAACACACAAAAGAAAGCTGAAAAGAAAAAGAAAGAGAAAGAAAAAGAAAGCCTTGGAATGGGGGTAGAAAGTACTCATGTGGATCATGGTGCTGAAGTCTTGAAAATCAGAACACTACCAGGAAGGGAATGAATGGTGGCTGTCTTGGATCTCTCCCTGAAATGAAGACACTGAAAGGAACACACTGATGAGAGAAGGGATGCTGGAATGATGAAAGCATATTCCAGGATGAGGAAGCCCCAGGCTCTGAGGCAAATTCCAGAGTGATTGGAGTATGCAATAAGCAACAGAGTGATATTAATGAAAGAGAAAAGTTCAGATTAATAGAACACATGTTATGAACACAGGGAGCAACCCTAGGTTTCCCTGACCTTGAATATAGTTGTCAAGCATAACAATTTCCAGATCACAGGAAAAAAATATTGTGAGATACCAAGAAATATATATTCAAATACCACTCATGTCAAACTATTTACCACAAATGAGAAATTGAAGAAAATCCTGGAATATGGTATATCAAAAAACAAAATTGCTTGCCTCTAAGGTTGACTTACAATTTAATGTATCCAGGTCAGGAAATGAAAATGAGAAGAAATGGCCTCAAATAAAAGATCTATAAATGTTATATTTAAAAGGAAGAAAGGTCTGGGAGGGAAGGAAGAAGATAAGAGATTGGGATTGCTCAAAGCAAAATAAATTGTAGATAAAGAATGCTGATATTTTTCTTCCTTAAAAAATAAAGAAAGAAACATTTTAACAAGATTTGATGGAGGGAAAAAATCAATAACCATAGCTATGCATGTTAATTGAATGAACTCATAAATAAAATTGAAGAGGGTGACAGAACGGATTAAATAACAAAACCCAAAATAATTAGTTACACACAAGAATCCCACTGGAAACATAAATATTCATACATAATTCAAATGAGGAGATGGTTCTGAATTTGTGTTTTAGCTAATTTTTTTAAAAAGCAAAAATTGCAATCATATCAGACAACTGGAAAAAAAGTCAAAACACATATATGAAAACTATAATATACTTTAAAGTATAGATAATGCAACAATATCAATATTAATGAGACAGAAAGAGAGATGATGATAATAAATAGACAAGTAAATACAGTCATAAAGATAGAAAACATCAGTTACTCATTCAATAAATTTTAGTCAAGCACCCATGTGCCAGATACTGTGATAAGTAATGGAGATACAAAAAAGGCAACAGACCCTGCATTCAAGGAGCTAACAATCTAATAATGAGCATTCTTGTTTTCTAATATGATAAAAAAAAATATAATAGGATACATACATATACATATACATACACATACAAATAAAAACACAAAGACAAAATACATCCTTAAGTACTATAACCTAATACAAATTGTAATCAATAAATGAGATGTGAACAAAAGACATTTTAGATGGAGGCTAGAAACTTTTATTCTATATAGTTAATGGGTTTGAGAACAAAACAGAAAGAGTTAATATCAAAGAAAATATTAGTGTGATAACACAAAAATTCTGGAAGAAGTCATTAGAAAAAATATCTCTGACATCTTATAGCAATAAAAAATGAACCCTAAAATGAAACCAATAAACAATGAACCCTAATTCTGTGTAGTTCTAGAAATGTACAAAATCAACAATTTCAGGATTTTCAAATACTCAATGAGTAGAATTTTTTTAAATCGAAGGGGAGACAAAATATGAAACAAAAAGGAGCTTTTAAAAAGCCATAAAACTGATTGTCAAATTGATTTTAAAATTCATCACATTAATTTGATCAAAAAGAGATATAAAACCAAATTAATATTGAAAATGAAAAGAATTTTCAAAGGAAAGGAGTCTTTTTAAAATATAAAAGTTTAACATAATCTAATTATAGGCCAAGAAAAATGAAGACTTAAAGGAAATACATGACTAGACACAAAAAATATAAAATCTACACATTAACAAGTATGAAATAGAAATCAAGATACTCAAATTTCAGAAAGAAGACACTAAGCAAACAACGAAAAATTCCCCAAGGAAGAAAAAGCCTGGTCTAATCTTAATAGATTTTTTTTTTTAAATCCTACTCATTAGAGCAAATGTTTTATATGACCATTGAGAATTGAAATTTCCCCCCACGCTTATCCAAGGAGAAGATGGAGGTAGGGAATGACTTGCTGAAGGATCGGGAGAGTCTGTTGTTGGGTTCCAGAGAGAGGTTGACTGGGAGTAGAGATTGAGCAAGAAGTAAAGAAGCAGTTAGAATGGATTTGAAAGCTAACAGGATTACTACCAGTATTGCTAACACCAGAATTGTAGAAAAGTCTGACTGGCAGTCAAGTTTCTACCCATTAGTTCAAAGTCAAATCACTGACAAACATCTTTCTCTTTTCTTCTCCCCACTCCCATCTTCATCCTATGCAATTTATATTGATCTTTTACTATTGCAATAATATTTTTTTTCAAAGAAGTTTAAGTGACTTGTTCAGTATCACTGTAACTAGCTTAAATTTTTTATTTTAAAATCCTTTGAATTTGCATCTTTTGTCATTTCCCTTATACCATATTGCTGTTAGGATTCTGTTTCTGTTTACACCTTGTAGGTGGCTTCCTGGAGGAGGAATCACTATAGAAGGCTTGGAAGGAGTGAAATGTTAGGTTCATTGGTTGATGGAATAATACCTAAATTACACACCACATCTGCAATCATGAAAAATTTGTTTTCATCCAGCACAGTTTAGTAATGCAGTCCCCACTCAGAGGAAATGCACCAGTGTGATGTTTATGTACTTCTGAAGTACTCCAGCTTGCTATAATCATGTCAATTGGTTTGATCGGTGCATCTCAAGAACTCTGAAGATGTGGACAGGATGTGCTAATTTCAGAAAGGGAATATAATTCTACTGATGTCTCATTCTGAAGCATGAGACACCCCTATTCAATATAAATTCACAGGTTACCAATCAAGCAAGGATGTGAAGGCATCAATTGGTCCAGTGGGGGCTTTTTTTTTTTTATAGAGTAGTAAGAGGAACTCTTCTTGACTAAGAAAGCCAAAATAATCAAGAACAAGTCAACTCTCTACAATAGCACAGTACATTTTATATTTAGAGATGGAGGGTTTTCAAACATGGTCATCTAGACCCTACTTCCCCACTCCATATACAATTGAGGAAACTAAGGTTAATTTTGGGAAATTAAGACCCAAGGTCATATAGGTAGTGAGAAACATAGCTGAGGTTTGAGCCCAGGACTTTTAAATATTAATCCAGCACTCTTTCCATATTTATTACACTTTTGGTTCACTAAGTGATTTTTTTCAATAGGGTGCCAGGATCAAAGGCAGATTCCTCCCCCACCCCCGAAAGTGTAGCTCACATTGCAATGAAGTTCATTTTTTTAGGGAGAAATAAGAACATCCAGAGAATAGATGATGATGATGATGGTGGTGGCAGTGGTGGTGATGATGATGGTGGTGGTGATACTGCTGATGATGATGATAGTATTAATTTATAATAATAATACAGGTAGCACTTTTTACATGAAAGATACTTTGCTAAGCACCTTGCAATTTCCATGTCATTGGATTCTCACAGCAACCCTGGGAGGTAGGTGCCACGAACAAAGGTTAAATGTCCAGGGTCACACAGCTAGTAGGGGTCACATGTTGCTTTTGAACTCAGGTCTTCCTGGTCCTAAGCCCAAGCTATATCCACTACACCATCTAGCTTCCCCTAGTGTAGGTAATGCTATCTTTTGAGTCAGAAAGAGTCAAAAAGAAAAACATCTATTGAACAAGGCACTTAACCTCAGCACCAGAACCAACACTTTAAGTTACAGAGCAGTTGATGACCATCATTGGTAGACAGTTTCCTTCTCAGGAATTTCTTATCCAAATGAAATCACAGATCTGGTTTAAAAGATTGTTTTTAAAAGTAAAAACAAACACATGATGTGTATCATGCAATGACAGTGATGATCTAGATAAGGTAGTTTGAAATCAAAAGCCATTAAAATAGAAGAAGTATTGGTGTCTTGAAGAATACCTTAACTTTTCCCCTAGTAAGGGAAAAGTCCTTTTCTTCTCTGGGGTCTCAGTTTCCTCACTTGTAAAATGACAGGATAGGCTACAGGACAATAGGGAAAAGAGAAATAAATTTTGAAATTAGAGGGCCTGGACTCAAGTCCAGGATCTGTCTCTTACTATTCAGTATTTAAGTGACTTAGACAAATCACTTAAGATCTATGGCTCTGATTTTCTGTCTAGAAAGGCGGTTGGATGGTATAACCTTTGGGGTTCACTTGAATTCTAAATCTATAAAGCTATGACTATATAATGACTACAGTGCTTTTGAGATCTTATTTATAAGATTTGTAAGAAAAATGTGAATCTGGAACTAAGATATGATAGGATTTCAGAATTAGAAGGGACTGCAATAGCCACTGAATTCACCTTTTACCTGGAAAAATTCCCCTTTACAAATACCCCAGTAGCAAGCAATCAATCTGTGTTTGAAGACTGCCCATCCCTTGAAGGGAGCCCACTCCATCTTTGGCAGCCATTTGCCCTTTGGGTGGCTTTAAGTCACATTTAGAGCAATGTTGAGAAGTTGGAAAAAAGGAAGATTTTGTTTGAATTCAAGAAATATTTTCTATAAATCAAGGGAAATTCTTTTTTCAGTTATGAGTTAGATTAAGTTGCTACTTGAGGTCCCTTCCAGTTCTAAGATTCTGCAATATTTTGATTTCAGATTGATATTTTATAATACATTTATTAGTTATGTGATCCTGGGCAAGTCAGCTAACTATTGTTTGCCTCTGCTTCCTCATCTGTAATAGGGATAATCATAACACCTACATCACAGGGTTGTTGTGAAGTTCAAAGAGGTAAATAATTGTAAAGCACTTAACATGGTGCCTGGTAAATACCAAGTGCTTCCTAAATGTGAGCTTTTATTTTTAGTCCCAGAGTCTCCCCTATGCTTCTTGCATCACCAATTGTCTACTAGACATTTCAAACTCGATGTCCCAGAGACATCTCACAGTCAGTGTGCCAGAAACTGAATTTTTTCTCCCTAAACCTCCCCTTCTTCCTATTTCTACCATCCATCCAGCATCTCAGGTTCATAATCTTGGCATTATCCTAGACTATTCCTTACCCAAGATATCCATGTAGTTAGCAAAGCTTGGCATTTCTTCACAGCATCTCTCCTATCTGACCCATTCTCTCCATTCACACAACTACGACCTTTGTTCAGGATTTTATCACCTTTCCCCAAGATTATTGCAACAGCCTCCTAATTGATCTCCCTGCCTCAAGGTTATTGCCACTCCAGTTGTTCCTATATATTGCTGCCAACGTAATTTTCCTTGATCACAGATCTGACCAGAGCAGCAAGGTAGCCTAGTGGGATAGAGCACAGGACTTGGAAGAAGGAAGATCTAAGTTCAAATCTAGTCTCAGATGCCTACTAGTTATAGGCCCTGGACAAGTCATTTAACTGTGTTTGCCTCAGTCTCCCCCTCTGTAAAATAAACTGGAGAAGTAAATGACAAGCTACTCCAATATCTTTGCCAAGAAGACTCTAAATGTGGTCATTAAGAGTAGGACATGACTAAACAGGAACAGATCTGACCATCTGACTCTGATACTTAGTTAACTACAGAGGTTTCCTATTGCCTTTAGAATCAAATATAAATTTCCTTATTTAGCTTCTAAAACCCTACACAATCTGACTTCAACCTACATTTAGGTTTGACTGATTCAGTCAGAGGGCCTCACCTGAGGACCTAGAGGACCACATGTGGCCTTGAGGCCACAGATTCCCCACTCGTGATTCAGAGCCTTATTGGACATTGCATCTCCTTCTGTATTCCACAATCCAACCAAATTTGCCTTCTCTCTGGTCCTCAACCACGTCATTCCATGCCCCATCTCTGTAGCCTTGCATTTGCTGTAACCTGAAATGCACTCAATCCTGACTCTTCATAGAAATCTTTCTCCCTTTGAGGTCTAACTAAAGCACTAACTTCTGCAGAAACACTTTCCTGACCCCAAGCCCCAATTGCCAGTGCCCTCCCTCCTAAAACTACCTTGTATGTGACTATTTAACTATTTTGTATTTATTTACTTTATATTTGTGTTGCATATATTTCCAATAGATTTCTTTTCTCCTACATCACAATGTAATACCATTGTAGAGGAAGAGGAGACACCATTCTTTGTACCAGTATCATAATCTGCCTAGCATGGGTCTTGATGCATTCATTGAAGTTACTTAACAAACCTCATTCTTCATTGTTGTTGATATGTATAAAAAGGAGATGCTGTGGATGGGTTTCCATCTACATCCTCTGATCCACATAGATGAGATCACAGATGTGACGGCTATTAGAGAAGCTAAGGTCAACAATGTGAGACAGAAGGAGGAGTTCCTTAAAGAACTATCTGCTTTTGCAAGGTCTCTGCTAATATATATTTGGAAAAGGTTCTTCTTTCAAACATTAGTTTATTTTCCTACTGTCAGAAAAAGAAGGTATGGAAACAAGATGTACCATGAACCCAGAATCTATCTAAGTCAGAGTCAGAGTCCAGCACTCCAAGGGCACCCATTAGATGAAGGCATATATTCATCTGCTCTGACATTTACATAATCCATGGTGGGGTTTTTTTTTTCCTCCTTTTTAAAAAAAACTTCACTTGTGTGTGGCTCCATTGACTAAAAATGTTCAAGAGTTAACAAGACTTTGCCATCCCCCTGCTGCCCGCTTCGTGCAGGGAGAACCATGTGTCATCCCAGGAAGGCTGCAATGCACGGCATGAATAGTCAAAATATTTACATATTCTTCCATGAGATATTTCATAGAAAGACTTAACAGGCATAAGTATGCCATGACAAGCATGTTCACTTATCTGAAGAAAAATATTTTGAGTTAATTTCTTGGCATTGAGAAAAGAGCTCGAGAAGTGACATCCCCATTTATGGAATGTGGTGATGTCATCTGCTAGCCTTTCACAGGAAGGTCAAACTGATACCAGCTATTTCTCCTGGGGCCTAAAAGAGAATATTCATACTCTGAGCTTATGTCACTTCCATTAGTAATATTCATAAAGTCAAGCCCAGCTGAGACTTTTGGTGACAAGAGACAGAAAAAGTTATGCAAAAATATATTCATGCTTATGAATAATCTGCCATAGAAATGGGAAGAACCCAAACTACCAAATGCTCAAGAACATTGGAAATTTAAAACTGAGATTTCAAATGCCTCCAGATGGAGGCAGCTGTGGCACAGTAGAAGAGAAACTGGCTTTCTATTCAGAAGGCATGGGTTCAAAATTGTAATTGAGTGTAAGGATAAGATTTCCTAAATATTAGAACTGTCCAACTACAGGATGGACTGTTTTGAAAGGTTGAGTGAGCCACCTCCTTGGAAATCTTCAGACACGAGCTAGATGATCACTTGGTGAATGTATTATGGTGGGAGCTATTCTTTTCATGGACGGGACGAATTAGGTGGCTGTTAGCATCTCTTCCAACTTGCCAGTTCTGTGATTCTGTTAATATCCAATCTACTATTCATCATTTAGAAAAGCTGAAATTACTCAAATTCTCTGGGCCTCATTTTTCTTATCAGTAAAAGGAGTGGATTGAACTAAGTGATTAGAATTATAGGATATGAGTACAAAAGGACCATCGGTCTAGAGCCAGAAAAAACCATAGTCATAGGCTATTTAGTCTAGATCCTTCATTTTACAAGTGAGAAAACTTAGTGAAATTATTCAACGTCACACCAGGAGGAAATATCGCAGAGGGGATTTGAGCCCAAGACCACTGATTTCAGAGCTGACAATCTTACCACTGTACTATGTTGAGGCTTTGTTGGTGTTGTTATTTAGTCATTTTTCAACTGTGTCCAAATCTTTGTGACTCCATTTTGGGTTTTCCTGGCAAAGATACTAGAGTGGTTTTCCATTTCCTCCTTCAGCCCATTTTACAGATGAGGAAACTGAGGCAAACAAGATTCAATAACTTGCCCACAGTCACGCAGCTAGTAAGTGTCTGGGGACATATTTCAACTCAAAAAGATTAGTTTCCCTGACTCTTGCTCTGGTACTTTAGCTAGGTGTCTCCTAGCCACCCAATACTGGCATATTTTCTTCTGTTTTTCTTTAACAATAAAATCATTAAGGAATTACTGCCATCATTTATAGGATACTGTCGCAGGAGAAAAGAGAAAGCAAGGTATGGAATTTTTCTGCTGTTTTTTCTTTATTGCACTTGGGACTTAGAATGGTACCTAACCTTCTAGGGGATAAAATCTCTTAACTCACCCAGTCCTCAGAACATACCCTTGATTTTCCCACACTGAGTCGATCAACATTTTAAACAGAAGAGTCATGAGCCAGAGATGGAAACAGCTCCAAAATCTGGAGACTACATTCCAAGCCAAATTTTTTAGTCTTCCTCATGACTTGTATTCCACCTCCACTTTCTATGTTTTCTCAGTTGGAGGAGAGAGAAGAATGTCCATCTTGAAATTATTCCAGGACTAAATTGAGTCAAGGCTACCTAATATCTAGGGAGAGGATTCCATTGTGAAGATAGGCTCTAAATCCAAACCAATAAGAACTCACCTTCTTCTGTTCTTGAGGAGGCTCACCTACAGCAGAGGTTCTATTTTTGGTTTTGGTTTTTGGAGGGGGGAGGCAGGGCAATAGACGTTACGTGACTTGCCCAAGGTCACACAGCTAGCAAGTGTGTCAAGTGTCTGAGGCTGGAGTTGAACTCAGGTCCTCCTGACTCCCTCTATTCACTGCACCACCTAGCCACCCCATACATCAGAGGTTCTTAATCTGGGGTCCATGAACTTTATAAAAAATTGATAGCAGTATTTCATTGGAACTGTTTCCCTTTGCAATCCTATCTACTTTGTTTTATACATTTAAAATAATTATAGAGATACATGAATAAGTGAAGTATTCTCATTTTTTTTAGAAAAAGAAAAGGGGATAACTTAGACCACAAATGCTGATACTATTCCCTTCTATACCTTTTTTTTCACCAGGGTCCACACAAAGATACCAAAAGATTTGAGCTACAGTCCTTAATTCCTTCATTTGTTCATTCATAAGCATTTATTAAGCTCTTATTATGCTCTGGGTGCTGGGCTTGGGGCCAGTGATACGAAGACCAAAATGAAAGTATTTCTGTTCTCAAGGACCTTCCATGCTACTGTGGGGATACAACATGTAAGATAGAAATTCATGCAAAATACATACTAAGTTGCTAAAGAGTCACTATTTCTTAGGGTTGTTTGCTATGGATGGGTGAGTCCCTGACTCCTAGCACCATTTATTAATTAGACATAGAATTGGAATGGATCTCAAAATTTGTGTGCCCCAAACTCTTTGTGTGATTGATGAGAAAACTGAGATCCCACATGTTGTCAATTATAGAGCCAGATCCAAATAAGGTCCTCCAATGGTAAATCAAATGGTCTTCCCACCATACACATAATTTGCTCTGTAGAGAGGCCTAGACTCTGGAATCTCCTTGAAGCAAGAGACAGAGTCATTTTTTAATCTCTATTTTACCTAGCACCCACCTAAGACAGTGCCTGGCATATAGAAGATGCTTAATTCACATTAGCTGAATTTGTTGAATTATTGGCAGAAGGAAGCATGGCAGACCCACATGACAGAAGAAGTTAGTTTAGGACAATGAAGTATCCAAATGTATACAGTATCAGAGACGGGAAAAAGTGCTTATCCACTGATACTGATTTTTCCTTTCCCTAAACCCTTGTTTCAATGTTGCTGTTCTCCATATGGTTCTTAGAACACAAATGCATGATTCTCAGCAGACCTTTGTCTCTAACTTCTGCCGGACTTGGAGGATCCCCGTCTGCCAATGCAGTTCATCAGAGTGTTGAGAATCCAGAATTGTATATCCAGTGCTGAAAGAGCTACAAAGAATTGAGAGGTATAGTCCCAGCTTTTGAAGAGGTTTCAAAAATTGTGGTTACCTTAGAGTAGAAGCTAAAACATTGGTCTATAGCAAACTTCTTTCTTTGTCCCTTCATAGAAATGAGAAACTGTGCACAAGGCTTGAATTAATTCCTACCCAAGAAAGAGCTAAACAATGAATGCTTCAAGGAGTGGGGACTCAGACACTAAACCCAAAAGCAAAGGGTTATGGTGATAGACAATTAATCTCAATTAATCAAAGAAAGGTCATTCAGGGTGTGAGTAAAAACCTCTCAGGTTCCAACTGAAAAAAAAAAAAAACCAAGCAAATAACTCAACATCTGTCTATAATCCCCATCTTACAATCCCCTAAACCCTCTAAACTGGCTGGACTTCCCCATTTTTTCAGAACATCAGTTACTAAGCTTTCTGAAAGTTCATTACTCCTGAGACTTTGAGGAAAAGTGTAAAAGGAAATGAGCATAATATGCAAAGTTAAAAGAAGGAAGATCATTCCTTCCAGTTTCATCCTCACTCTTCAACCTTTTTTTTAAATTACCCAATAAATACTGCAATATGTTTGCAATATTTCAAATTACTCAATAAATTACTGCAATCAATGACTAACATCTGTATAGTACCTAATGGATATCTGTCTAAAGAGGGTCCAGTCCTGGTGAGGTATATATGGTGAGATTTCCTCTGAAAGTTGATGATGACATGGAATGGAGGGGGCTGGTTTCCTTCTGCAAAAGCATGATGAAGGCATTCTGTCTGCTAAGAGTGTGGTGAAGGGTAGGGCTTTTGGTTGGCTATTGAGCCAGAATTGAATTTGTATAAAAAGGCATCAACCAGATAAATTCTCTCTTTATGGTAGCAATTGAAGCAAAGGCTGTTTTGTCTGGGGAGAGAGAGTTATCTAATTAAAGGGGCCATCCCTTGACTCACTTGTAAAGAGGCCTATTCACTGAATGGGTGTTGCCTCACTCTAAGTGAGTACATGAAAAGGCCTTAGCCTAAAAGGACGAAGGTGTCCCACTGTATCCTGTGACATCTCCAATCATCCTGATTAATATCTAGTCACTGGATTCAGATGGCTCTGGAGGAGAAAGTGAGGCTGTTGACCTTGTCCAGCCCTCCCTCACTCAAATCCAAGTCAACAGCAAGTCATGTCATCATTTCCCTCATGTCATAGTCCTCTTTCAAAATGAAGGACAGACACAATAACTAAACGGTCTTCCTGGAAAGTCTTAAGCCTGGCAGGAACTTTCTCCCAAGGACAGAAGAAGGATTGGGGAATTCTAGGAGCCTCTGTGAATGCATTCAGGTCCTGCATTTCCAATATCTCATCAATCTATTTCCACTGTAAGGAATTTCCAGTGTTGGAGAAGGGTTCAGAACCTCCATATATTTGTTACAAGGATTATCTTTTATTTTTGTTTTCCCAATGGGGAGGGGTTTAAGAATGAAAGAGACCATATTACTGTTAAATGGGAAAAAAAATTAATCATCATTATCATCACCCTTGAGTTCAGAGGGAAATAATACTTCCAAAAGATGAAAGAAATATGTGTGCATTGGTTTTATTAAATACAAAACTGGTCTCTGAATTTATAGTGAGAAACCTATGCTGATCCACCCTCCCCCTAACCACTAGTTTGTTAGTGACCTTTTCTTATTCTAATTAGCATGTCTATATTATTCTATTTGTATGTTATATCACCTCAATAGAGCATAAGCTATCTGAAGTCAGGGACTGTGTGCTCAGTGCCTAGCACAGTGCCTTGCAAATGATAGGCATTTAATAGATTTGTGTGACCTTTTGTTGTATTGTCTTGTACTAGATTGGATTGAACTGGACAGGAGGCAAGAAGATGTTGGAATTTCTAGTGGCATCTCTGCCAAGAGACTTATGTCTCAGAATAAAAAGGAACTGTGAAGTTTTTCAATAAGGAGTCAGCAGACATAAACATGAGGTTGTTTCCTTCTCTACCATGGAAGGAAACTACAGAGCCAGATTAAAAGGTAACGAAGGGCTTTTAGTTTCCTCAGCAATCATTGGCCAAGTAGTGCTTGGCAATGGGAAATGGGGGGGGGGGAGGGAAGGAAAGTCACAAATTCTGTGATCTCTTTGGGGTGAAGACAGAGAGTTAATCAGATAGAGCTAATATTATGTGAGAATCCTAAGGAGGATACTCTGGGATCATTTTACCTTAAGAGAAGGCGTCTTCAGCTAGGAAGCTTGGTGTTCTCTATGGTGCACTGTTGTCTCTACTGATACATTTGGCACCAAAAAGATTTGTGCTTTTATCCCACCTCTGATATTGTCTGTGCTACTGAGCAAAGTACTTACCTTTTTGGACCTCAGTTTCCTCATCCATAAAAGTGGTCCCTTCCTCCTCTAAATATATGATTCTACGAAGATCTCAATTCAAGTTACACATTTGAGATTTTGCCAGATGCCCAAGTCTGGGCAAATTACTTAATTTCTCTGGGTCTCAGTTTCCTCATCTGTAAAATTAAAGGATTGGACACAAAGGTCCCTTCCTCCTCTAAATATCTGATCTTATGGAGACCAAGGTTCAAATCATGTCTCCAATACTTACCATAGCTGAAGTTCATACGTCCTCAACGTATTGAAGCATTGATGAATTAAGAAATTAAGGGTCAGCCAAGTTAAGTGAGTTGGCTATGCTCCCACAGCTATTAAGTACAAGATCCAGCTTTGAGCCCACATCTCCTGATGCAAAGTCCACTGCAGTTTCTAAGATACCACGCTGAATCATAGAAAGCAGTGGTATGTCCATATGACACTTTGCTATACACAACATACTTCCAACATGTTCATAAATGATAACACTAAGCATTGATTTTGACACAAAAAGGAATCATCTTTAGAATTTGTCTCCTGCTCTGACCTAGTTGTTCCATGGTGAGTTTGCCCATTTCTGACATGCTCTCCATGAGATGTTGGTCTTATGAATGAGAGTGTGAAGCAAATAAATAATATATGCAGGTGCCTTCTACTTCGGTGGGTAAAGGTTAAAGAAAATTGATTAAAAACAAATGAGATCTATGGCAAAGGGAGAGGCTGTAAGATGACTCCCCTCCCCCCCCAAATTAATCAGCATATAAATTAATCTTGCCTCCAGACCAAAAGTAGGACAGGAAGTATTGCCATCACTATGCTACAACCAGGAGTGACTTCCCCTAAGGAATGCTAATATGTATCTCCAACAGCTGGGTAAAAAGTGTGCATTTTTACAAAAGGACCAAAGGCAAAGGCAGGGAGGAACAAAGGAAATAAAGGGGTTGGATACTGTCTTTGTTACAAACTACCAGTGTGACCTTGGCCAAATAGCTTAAACCTCTCTGGACCCACTTCTCATCCAGCACTTAACTCAGTGTCTGACACATAGCAGGCATTTCCTAAATGTTTTGAATTAAATTAAATTGAGACAACTCTAAAATCTCTTCCAGCCTTAAAACTATATAATCCCATGAGAATTCATATTTTCAATTGGATAGAGAGCCCCACACAAAGGTATCAAGACATGGCAGTAGAAGTCTGGAAGGGTCCTTGGCACATTAGGTGGACACCCTAGGCACATAAAGAGACCTAAGCACATCCACAGGATAAGCAGGTATTATGCATTTATAATCTGCATCTTTGGAGAGAATGCCCATCAGATGAGATCACAGACCTGTGTTAATATAGGTATATTGGAACTATAAATACAAAAAAAAAAAAAGAGGGATTTATTTGATTGTAAGGTTGAAATGAGATAACAAGGAAAATGTCTATTAACGAAATATTTTTCGTTGGTTTTCTTTTGTTTGTCCAGACCTATAATTTAAGGACTTACATAACTACCAAGGATGAAAACTAACACCATTGAAATGTATCAACAACTCAGTCGGATTTATAATCTTTGAGAATTTCCAGGGTCACTGAGAATTTGAGTGACTTACCATGGATGATTCAGACAGTATTTGTCAGAGATGAGACTTGAACACAGATCTTCCTCTATTTATCTATAGTATCTAAAAGAAAATTATAGCATTGAGTGATGGTAACCACTCTCCTGTGGGTGTGACCTCTCCCGTTAGAATGTAAGTTCCTTGAATTGAGTCAAATCTATAAGAATATAAGTCATTCCCCAATTGATAAATGGTCAAAGGATATGAACAGGCAGTTTTCAGAGGAAGAAATTAAACATATCTATAAGTATATGATGAAATGCTCCAAATCACTATTGATTAGAGAAATGCAAATCAAAACAACTTTGAGGTACCACATCTCTCCAGTCAGATTGCCTAAGATGACAAAACAGGAAAATGACAAATGCTGGAGAGGATGTGGGCAAATTGGAACTCTAATGCATTGCTGATAGAGTTGTGAACTTATCCAACCATTCTGGAGAGCAATCTGGAATTATGCCCAAAGGGTTATAAATAATTTCATATCCTTTGACCCAGCAATACCACTTCTAGGGTTATATCACAAAGAGATCATAGAAATGAGAGGAAGACCCATATGTACAAAAATATTTATAGCAGTTCTTTTTGTGGTGGCAAAGAATTGAAAATTAAGGGGGTGCTCATCAATTGGGGAATGGCTGAACAAGTTGTGGTATATGCATATAATGGAATATTATTGTGCTATAAGAAATGAAGAACAGGTGGACTTCATATTTACCTGGAGAGGCTTATACGAACTGATGCTGAATGAGATGAGTAGAACCAGGAGAAATTTGTACACAATTCCAGACACAGCATATGTGTGATGACCAACTTCGATAGACTGGACTCTTCTCAGCAATGCAGTGATATTAGTCAATCCCAGAGAAAGAACTGAGTTTGAATCCAGATTGAAGCTAACTTTCTGATCTTTTCCTTTTTCTCGTTTGGTTTTATTTCCTCTTTCCCATTTTTTATTCCATCTGATACAATCTTTCTTTATAACCTGACTAATATCTAATGTGAAAGTATATGCAGATTCTATACTTGATTGTACGCCATCATGGCGGGGGAGGGGAGGAAGGGAGAGAAAATTTGAAACTCAAGGAATTGTGGAATTGAATCTCATAAACTAAAAGTAAATAAACAAATTAATAAAGACAAAAAAAGAAAAAAAAAAGAATGTAAGCTCCTTGAAAGCTTACATTCTTTATCTTTGGATTTGTATCCTAAATGCATAGCAAAGTACTAAGTATACAGTATGCACTTAATAAATGCTTTTTCAGGCATACATTTAAACTAGTTGATCAATTTCAAATCTCCTAAAATGTTCCTAAAAAGTTCTTTCTTTTATATTTTATTTCAAATTTTGCTTCTCTATATATATTCTTCAGGGTCTCTTCTCACTTCAGTCATTTTTTGTTCTTTGAGTAAGTTTTACTGATCAAACAGCAAACATTGGTTGAACACC
This sequence comes from Gymnobelideus leadbeateri, assembly GCA_011680675.1. NCBI lineage: Eukaryota > Metazoa > Chordata > Mammalia > Diprotodontia > Petauridae > Gymnobelideus > Gymnobelideus leadbeateri. The sequence goes on along the minus strand of WOXC01008944.1, from coordinate 206,558 downwards.
TTCTAGGAGCCATGATCCAAAAACAAAAACGGAAGAGTCCATGTCCTCAAAGAACATAATGCTAACATGGGAGATGGTGTGGGGGTGGTCATCAGAGTCATTCAGGAGCTACCAAAGTCCCCCCTCCCCCACCACTGTCCTATTAGAACTACCACCCTTGTAATGAAGAAGCACACTAATCAAGCAAAGACAACAAACACAGTGATTGCTTCTGACAGTGCATACAAAGTTCTGCTTCCATAGTCCTCCAGCTCTCTGCTGAGAGTAGAGTGGTCTGGCTATTTTCATTATCTTTTCTCCAAGATCCAGACTGGCAAATTACATTTAATCAGAGTCTGGTTACTTTTAGTGTTCCCTTCATTTACATTGGGTAGCTAAGTGGATAGAGTTCTGGGTCTGCAGTCAAGAAGACCTGAGTTCAAGTCTGGACTCAGACACTTATTATCTGTGTGATCCTGGGCAAGTCACTTCACCCTATTTGCCTCAGTTTCCTCATCTGTAAAATTATCTGGAGAATGAAATGGCAAACCATTCCAGTATCTTTGCCAAGAAAACCACAAATGGAGTTATGAAACATTGGACATGATAGAAGATAGAAACAAGTGAACAACAAACATTTACATTACTCTAATCATTGTGTATATTGTTCTTCTGCTTCTGCTCCCTTCACTCAGGATCACCTCATACAAGGCGTCCCATATTTCTCTGTATTCCTCACATATGTCCTTTCTTACCTCACAATAATATCCCTTTACATTCATATACCACAGTGTGTTCAATCATTCTCCAATAAGTGAATGCCTACTTTACATTGAGTGCTTTGTAACTCTAATAAGAACTGCTATAAATATTTTGGTAATATTGGACATATTCAATATTCCACTATTTTACTCAAGACATCTGAAGAAAGTAAGGAAGGCCTGCTGCATATTCAGTGAACTTATGGGAGGAAGTGAGCCAAATAGGCACCCACGGATTGACTATGATCTTCATCATTGAAGAGAAGACCCTTGTTGACTTTGATCCCTGTCCCTCCCCCATCTTGCTTATTCTTTTGACATGTTTCCATGTGATCATGGATTTCGTCATTTCTGATACCAAGGATTTCCTTTGTTAACTTTACACCTTATACATTTCCTTTCTCCAAAAATACCTACACAGCTTTGGCGACCAGCCAATGTGTCCACCCACCCAATATTTGTTGGTCAACAACACACTCACAAACAAACAACAACCGAAAAAAAAACCCCAAAACAACCAAGGGGTCCACATGAGTTGGGGTAAAAAGTGGGAAATAAGAGTTCCACTTGAGGGATTCTATTCTTTTTTTTAAAGCTAGTCCTGAGCATGTGGTACAGAATCTACTTAGCTCAAAAGCAGATTTTCTCTCCAGTTAAGTGTCAATACTAAGTATAACACTAACCATCACTTCTGGAATACAACAGCCTGGCTATTTCAGGCATGCAAAGCCTTTACAGTTACTAAAATGGGTGGCAGGTTGGGGAACCACAAAATTCCTATTCCTTCTTCAGGGAAGGCTTCCAAGACATATGATGTTTTGATGCTAATAAATTCAAAAATAAACTGTGAGTACAAATGCAACCAGAGTACATAGGATGCAGGACAGCTTCCAACAGTGAAGGCAATTTGCAAGAAAGAACTAGGCCTTTTGTCCTTCAGTTTGGGGATAGTGGAAAGAACACTTTAAATGAGAGAATACAACCTGAATACATTTCCCTGGATATTCACACTGAAGGAGCAAAGAGATGAGGCCACAAAAGGGTGACAAACCAAAGGAAGCTGTCCTATATGGCCCCGAAAAATAAAAAACAAAATGAGTGGATATGAGAACTATGTATATTGCAGATGTTTTTGTAGTGTTTTATTTTTCTAAAAACAAATTTTGTTGATGTCTTTTTTTTTACATTCTAGTCATTTCTAGATATAGTCCTCACCCACCAAATGAGTCCTCCTTTCTGAAAAGTAAAAATAGTTCAGCAAAAATGCATCCTATGTTTATTCATGGTAACCTGGTCTGACAGCGTATGCAGCATTTCTCCCTCTACTGAAAAGAGAGAGAAACTTCCTTATCCCTGTTTCAGCACCAAAATTGGTTATTATGATTATTCTTTTGCCAAATCTAATGACCTTTCCTCAATCTTCATCTTTCTCGACCTCTCTGTAGCCTTTGACATTGTCAATCACCCTCTTCTTGGTGATCTCTTATCTCTATCTCTATTATCCATGACACTTATTTCCTTCTTCTTCTCTCTGTCTGACCATGTCTTCTCAGTCTCCTTTATTGGATCTTCACCCATAAGAATCCCCCAAGACTGTACCAGACCTCCCTTTACACTCTACATTTGGTGATCTCATCAACTCCCATGGATTCAACTATCATCCTTCTGAAAATTATTTTCAGATCTATTCATTCAGCCCTCACTTCTAATCTGACCTCCAACCTCATATCTCCAGATGCCTATTGGACATCTGGACGTCCCATAGACATATTAAATTCAACATGTCCAAAATTGAATTCATTATCCCAACCCCATCATTGCCTTCCCGCTTTCAAATTTGCCCGTTATCATTGGGGGCATCACAGTCCTCCTAGTTGCCCAAACTGGTAACCTGTCATTTTTGACCTCACTCTTCCTCCCTTCTCATATCCCATCTGTTGCCAAATTTGCTGATTCAACCTTTGGAATATCTCTAATATACAGGCCCTCATTGCCTCACACATGGATCATTGCAATAGACTGCTCATTGTGTGCATATGCTCTCTCTCTCTCTCTCTCTCTCTCTCTCTCTCTCTCTCTCTCCCACTCCAGTCCATCTTCCCCTCAGCTGTCCAGGTGATCTTATTACAGCACAGATCTGTCCATGTCAGCACCAAATCAATAAATTCCAGTGTCCCTCTGTCACCTCCAGGATCTTCTGTCTCTTAAAGTTCTTCATAATCTGTTTCTTCTTTAACTTTCCATTCTTCTTACACCATCCCCCACGACACACACACACACACAAACACAAACACAAACACAAACGTTTCATGATTCAGTGACACTGGCCTTCTTGTTGCTCCTGAAACAAGACATGCCATCTTCCCATTCCTTGTCTTTTCACTGGCTGTCTCTCAAGCCTGGAAAACTCTCCTTCTTCTCTGCCTCCTGGCTTCTCTAGCTTCCTTCAAATCTCAAGGACATGTTCTTTTCCCTTCCCCAAACCACTCTCCACACAGTCGCCCCACTGATATATAAACTGTCCCAAAACATTGACCTGACCACATCTGTAATGGCCCCCTTTGGCCAAAGAAAATCCTCAGCAGAGCATCTCATATGCTGCATCACAAGATTCTCACCTGCCTTTCTAGGCTAATTCCACGTGGCCTTCTCTGTTCTAGTCCAATTGACTTACTGGCTGCTTCTTGAATATGATCCAACTGTCTTTGCAAGGACCCGAAAAATACCTCCTCACTTCTGATTCAAGTATCTCTAGTGATCACAGAGGAGATGCCTCCTCCTCGTACAGCAAGTCTTGCTTGATTTCTCCTGTTTTTTAGTTCTCTCTCCTTGAAATTACTTTGTATAACTTTGTTATTTGCATTTATATACCTGGTGTTTCCACAGTAGAATATAATGTCATTGAGGACATGGTCTATGCCACATTTGTGAGATATACTTGTGAATCTATATCCCCAATGTACAACAACAGAGGAGTTATTTAATACATTCTTATTCGGTGATTGATGAGGAGTAGAGTAGGTCTTATCTAATATTTCAGATCTCTTCCAGGACCTAACAAATCTTTGGTTGCACAGCCAGTCAACAAGCATTTACTAAATACCTACTATGTACCTGGAACTTTGTTAAGTGCTGGGGGCACAGGAAAGGAGTGGGGGGAGATTCCTGCTTTCAAGGAGGTCACAGCATGTAATGAGTGTTTGTAGAATTGTGTTGAGTTGATTCCGAATTAACTGTGCAAATAGGTGGTATGGGCTGGGTTTGTGGATAAACTTTCTGGAGAAGAGATACAAACAGTTGAGATTCCTTGAAAAGGCTGGGGTGATGAGTGTGGGTGTTGAATTCAGGGTAACCTTTGAGTCTCTCCATTCAAAATCGGTACTGAGAAGAAATTGCCGAAAGAAAAGAAGTCTGGAGTTCTCCTCCCCGGTGGAACATCAACCTGGCCAGATAACTTGAAAGAAAAATGTAGATTTCTGCAGGGGGAAAGAGATGAGGCCACCAGTTTTGTTTTGTTTTTTTTTTTATTTTACAAGCTGAATTTCATCTGTGAATTGATGCTCATTCCATCCCCCGCATCCCTGAATGAAATAAATGAGAAAGGCAGGAGATGGAGGTAGCAATTCAATTTTCTCTTCTGCAACAAGATGCGAGTTGGTGGGTCTCATCTGCTTTCAGAACTTGAACATTCATCCATATTTTATACGCCTTCATAAACAGTGTTTAGATAAACCCATAGAACCATGGGACTGAAAGGAACTTCAAAAGGTCATGTCTTACATCCCCCTGCCTCCAGGCAGGCTGGCACTCCCTCCCACCCCATAAACACTTCCTTTTCCAGGTCTTTTTTAGGGGTGGTCGGGGGAGGTTGGTAATGAGGAGGGTAAATGTCATAAATGCATACAAAAATTATTTTTAGTGCACACACTCTCCCTTTATATAATGCCAGGGGCAGACTGTACTCCAAATGCCTTACACATCTCTTTTTTTTAATCTTTTTTTCCAGTTCTAAATGTATTTGCGCAAATCTTATGAATCATCAAGGCTTTTGAAAACAATTTATAAGGGGAGAAACTCTACCCTTTTCATTAGGGTGAGTAAAACTCACATCATGTCTCTGTTGTTTAAAGAGAACAATGGATGGGGGGCATGAAAGAATTTCAGCCAGCCTAACAAACAGCTGTTCCAACCTCATGTTCAACCAGTCGTTTTTTAGGTTTTTTTTTTAATTATTTGTAGCATGCTACCTTTATGGAGTGCAACCTTCCCTACTTCCTCTGTTCAAACTTACTAAGTACACATCAACCCTTTGAGACATTGTATAGGTTGAGAGAACTGCTCTTCTAAAAGAAAGTCCTGTTTTCCAGCTCACATTCCTCTCCTTTCCTCCTTTTTGTCCTGTTGTGGTTGGGTGGTTGGTCTGTGAGTATTATCCATTATTTAATATCTTTGTTTCCATTCCCAGAGAAGGAACCTTCAAAACTTCCAAAGGGAACACATCTGTGGGTCTTCTTTCTAATGCCTAAATGTGGAAATTTGCTTTCTTCTCTTGCTTTTGCCAAGTTAATACAACCTTTCAAATCAACAAACATTGATTACAAGTCAGGCAGCACGTTTATCACTATGTGCACGGCACTGTGCTAGGTTTTGTGGATGTGAAGAAAAATAGTCCACACCTTTATTGACTGACTGTAAATCAAAGAGATTTTCTCACTTGACAGAGGCATCAAGGTATAGGACATCTTTTGTGGGGTTAACTGAGGTAGAGGTGAGTGATTGATGAAGTCTATGTGACCCTCACTCTTATACATGTAAGACTTAACTAGATGAAGGGTCTCTGATTTCATTAACATAGGAAAGTTATGGTATAGGAGCTCCCTCTAACAACACAATTACAACTTACCTATAACTTAGAAATAAGTTCTAAAGAATTTCCTGAAACACACAGGTTAAATGGATTTCCCAGGGTCATATAGAAAATATCAGTCAAGATTTAAAATGAGGTCTGTATTCTCTAAATCAAACATGCTAGCCAGACAATAATGAATTTGATGTACAGTATACTCAGAGGTCCATTGGTAAGTATTTAACGAAAAAAAATTTTGCATACAACACATCTTTCATTTTAATCAGCATTATTAACATTTCCCAATCACTTCATTAAATCTAGAAAATCAATAAAATAATAAATCAAGTCCTGATTTATAGTAATTACAATTTCTAAGATATAAATGTTCCCACTCAAAATTTAACAATTGGCTCTCAGAGCCAATTTGAGATGACTCTAGCACACCTCTGAATATGCCTATGTAAATATCCCAGGCACAATGGGACCATAACCTGAATTTCTGTTTGTCTTTCCATCTATTGTGATATTTCAGCAAGAAACACTTCATGTCTATGGTATTACATTTCTATTCTTTACTTCTTAAATTAGTGAGCATTCTGAATTCTGACCTTTTTTCTCCCGGGGCATGAAGTCTTATTATTGATCAACCTGACTGTAATTCTTTCTAACAATTAGAGCTGCCTAACATTGGAATAAGCTGCCTCATGCTGGAGTAGAGTCTCCTCCACAGAAGCTCTTTAAGTTGGGGCTAAATGACCAATCCTCGGGGTTGGGGTGGGGGACGTCATATTAAACTATTGCTAGCAATATTCTTTGCATAAGCAAAAAACTGAAAATTAAATAGGTGCCCATAACCTAGGGAATAATTGAATAAATAGCGACAGATGAATACAACGGAAGATGATGAAACTGGTAAACATTGTATGAAGTGATGCAGATTGAAAAAATTAGAACAAGGAAAAACTATTGGGACTACAATCATGTAAATGAAAACAATGCAAAAAGGCCATTGGACACAGATGAAGGGAAATTACTAATATTGGTACTAGAAAACAGATGATGAATATTTTTCTCATCTCTATGAAGGAGAGAATTGATTGAAGTTTACATTCTAATAAGAGAAAACAACATACAAAAAGGAACCATAAAGCTGAATTGTGGAGGGGGCAGAGGGAAAATGAAAATACCCAGGAGGGGGAAATAGAGTTGAAGTCTATATTCAGAAGAAACCCAGTCTCAACCAAGAAAGTAATGAAGACTGGCTGGTCCCAAAGGGAAGGCACTAGAAAGAATTCACACATAGAAGGAGCTGGCATTGCAGAGTCATGTTCTAGGGAAAGAAGATCACAGAGAAATAAGTAAGTCATGAAGCATTTATTGAGTACCTACTAGACAGGAGGCACAATGCTGACACCTAGGAATACAAAAACAGAAAACAATCCTTGTCCTCTAGAAGTTCACAATATAGTGGAGAAGGCAACACACAACAACCATGTATATGCTGATAAACAGGAGATAATCTCAGAAGGAGGGCACTAACTTAAGAGGGATTGTGGAAGACTTCTTGCAGAAGGCTTGATTTTCATCGGAACTGAAGGAAGACAGAAGGTGGCTGTGAGGAGGGGATTCAGGTATAGCTGTTGAAAATGGACAGAGTCCAGAGATGGAAAGTTTTGTTGGAGCAACAACAAAGAGACCTGTGTCACTGAATTGCAGAAGAAGTGGGTCAGAGTAATGTGTAAGAAAACTGGAAAGGTAGAAATGTTCAAATTCAAAGTATTTAGCCTGACATTCTGGCTCCAGTCCACCTTTCTAGACATATTTCACATCCACACATTTCACATTCATGAACTTCACATTGCAGACAAACCAGACTACCAGCTTTTCTCGGGGTGAGTACCATTTCATGTCCTGTCTTCATGCACTTCTATGAAGCCATCCAAAGTGTCTTGACTGCACTTTCTCCTCCTTGCTAAGTCTCACACTCTGTTTATACTGTCAGATGCAATTGCAGCATCAGGTGATACTTGTCCTTCTATTTTTCTTTGTATAAAGGATATGGCTAATGGGCAGGGGTTTTATTGGGAGTGTGTCTACAAAATAAAAGGCAACAATACAACTTTTAAAAGATAAAATCAATGCTGTCACCATTTATTAGAGGCATTGTAGGCAGGATTCCTGTTCAGGTACAGGTTGGATCAGGTCTGAAGTCCCTTCCAATTCTAAACTTCTGGGTCTCATTCATTCATTCATTCATTCATCATAAAAAGGACAGGTAAGTAGTGCAGTAAATGGAACAGTAAGCCTGGAGTCAGGAAGACCTGAATTCAAATTTAGCTTCAGACACTTACTAGATGCATGATCATGGGCAAGTCACACAACCTCTACCTGCCTCAGTTTCCTCAATTATAAAATAGGAATAATTATAGTATCTACCTCCCACACTACTTGATAACACATAGAGTTCCCTTTGCCTGTTCTGAGGACTGAGCCTCCATCATCCAGTCATCTATTATACACATGTTATTTCATTCAAACTTGAAGCAACCCTATGAACTGGGTGCTATTATATACTCAGAGAAATAAAGTGACTTGCCCAGGATCACAAAGCTGTATAGTAAGTCAGAGGATTCTGGCTCCAGGACCAATTCTTTCCAAAAAGAACTCAGCTAGTTATTTTTTGCTCAGACTCGAAGAGCCCTGCTAAATCCTCCTACTGACCATGTGTCATTTTGCTTCTGATTAAAAGGTGGCCATTAGCCCAATTTAAAATGCTTCACCTATGGCCTAGAAAGCTAAGTATATGAAATGGCTTGCCTCTCCCTTCCCCCAACTCGTCTAATGTTGTAAACCTATTTAAGCAGCTTTTTCAGCGCATCCACCTTACAAGGCAAGATCCGAAGTCAGCCCTCTATTATAGTCTATTGTAAGTGCAACTAGGTATTCTTCAACCTTCTTCTGGATTACAGCAGATGACAATCTCTTACAGCAGCAATCCAAACCTGCTGCTCTCTCCAGATAAAGAAATCTAGGCTCAAGGCTGCCTCATTTTAGGCTCTGCCAGTCACCAATAAAGCTAAGAGGGTGTAAAGATTGGCCATGGCAATTTCCCTCCACTCCAGCAACAGTCAAACATTATCTGACGATGCGGCTGTCGGGATAAGAGGAGAGATACCGAGGCAAGATCTCTCCTTATCCTCAGCCCTGGGTCTCTTTCTTCTGGCGGCTTAACTCCACTCATGTCAGAACATAGCACGAGTCTATTAAGATTTACCAAGATATTGACCCTGTGCAATCTATTGAAATAATAGCTCACTTTTTAACCTTTCCCTCTATTTACCTGACATTCTCTCCCAGTAAAAGCACCTACGCACTCATCAGGAAGAAATGTCGGTTTAACATTTCCCGCTCCCGACCTTTATGGATGCTATAGATGTTTGACAGCATGTAACTTTAACAGTGCGGCAGAGCCTGCGCTGTTTTCCCCAAGTAGCAACCAGATTGGGATGAATGGAGCTGACGGGCGAGGAGTTGAAACAATTAGCCCACGTCTCTTAACTGACATTTCAGTTAATGGATGGGAAGACTGAGCCTATGTGTCACCACCTAGATGTCACCACCCTTAACTGTCACAGCTCCATCCCTCCTTCTCCAATGATCAGTATACGTTTATATGTTTACATGTTGTTCTTTCACCCAGTAAAAAGTAAGCTCATTGACGGCCAGAACTGGGTTGGGTTTGGTTTTGTTTCTGTATCTTTGTATCTGCCTCTTTCACTTAACTGGATTGGATTCAATTGGATTGTATGTCCTCAATACAGGCTGAATCAACGAGGGTACCCAAAGGAAGATCTCTCCCAGCTATACCTTCAGCTAGAGAAAACATGGTGGACTGAATAGAACTTTGGATTTGGAGCCCTAAGTGGCCAGAGTCAAATCCCAACCCTGATGCTCACTAGCACTGTGGCTTAAGTTATCCCAGTCTTCTTCATTTGTAAAATGGGGGTGTTGAAAGCATCTATATCTAGAAGGTTGTTGTGAGGATCAAATGAGATCATATAGGCTGACTGTTTTATAAACATGCTAGATAAATATTACATATAAATATGTATACATATAGAATCATAGCATATGGGGAAGCTTAATCTAGAAGAAGACCAACCTGGTATGGAGCTGGTGGGCAGTCGTTCATGATTTCCCACAAATCCTCCATAGGAATCTGTCTAACACACGAGAGGCTTTCCTCTAAATTTGTTGATGTTGTGTTGCTTACCAGTAGAACTAGTTGTCCTTTGACTATCCCTCACTCTTTTCATGTGACCTTTTCCAGTCTTACATTTATTTTTCTGATGAAATAATTTGTGCTATTTCACATATATTGTGATATTGGCTGATTACTTGATACATACCTACTATGCATATTTTATTGCCTTTTGGTAACCATCAGTTTTAAATGCTTTGGAAACTGTGGTATTCCATAATGATATATTCCAAAATATTTCATGTTAGAAAATTCCATATTTCCATAACAATGCATCAGCAGAATATTATTTTAAAAGAATGGGTCTTTGTTTCAGGAAGTTTGTGATCATTCAAAACATTGAGCCATTACCCAAAGGCAACACAACTCTCTTTTACCTTTGCTCAACTCTGCAGTTAGTTCAATGTCCACTAACTGTCCAAAAGGTAGATGTTGGTATAGGTGAAAGTATAGACCCAGGGATAAGCAGAAGTATAGGACTAGGTGAAGTCATACATTATAATCTAAGATCAGTTCTAACCTATCCAACTGCAGATTATGGACATTCTTCATCTACTTACTTTGTTTTATCCATTTTTTCTGTGTAGATGGTTAGGCTAAACTCAAGAGTGGTCATGGATCTCATTTAAGGGGCATCTATAAGTAGTCAATTTAGCAGAAAAGTAATAAAAGCTTCCCTTTAATTTAAAACAAGACAGAGACTTAACTGAATAAAATACAGCTTCCTGATGAACTCTGCACGTGAAGATCTTTGTGACCAACGTGAAGGGTGTAGAACCCAAGGGCAAAGTGTAGCTTCTAAGGTGAAGATTGACTGAACTTCAGAAACATGAGCAATGATTGTTAAACTAGGCAGGGTTTAGAACTCTGCATTTATAATCCTAGCAGCCTATTCTCCACTTGGCTAACTCTAACTACGATGATGTTTCATCTTAAATCAAGCTTACATTTGCTTCTCCTCATTTATGATAAGGAAAGTGAAGGGAAAGAGGAGGAGAACATGAGTATGATTTACAAAGCATTAGTTGTCTCTTGGCCAAGCTCTTCTCCAGAAATTAAATATCTATTTCCTTTAACTTTTATACTCAAAGGCTATTGCATGTCCTCTGGTCCTATTTTGGTTTTGCTTGCCTTTAATTTTTTTAAATGGTCTCCATATTTGTTTTATCACATTAGCTGTAAAGGCCTATCTTAGATTGGACATATAGTGACCCATGCAGACTGTGAATTGGTGCGTGACTTATCCATTCCGGTCCTTTCACTAAGTTAAAAATATTATATCATGTCCACTTTTTAAACAATTGAACTACAACACTGACTGATGATTTAACTCCCAATCTAGGGCCTCCATATTTCTTTCTGTCATCCTTCTGTATCACCACTCATTCTTCATTTTTATCTGAGCATTGGTCCTTACTACACGTCATTCAAGTTATTTATGACTCTTCCAACTCATCACTTAGTTTCAAGTCAGAATTATGGAACATCACAAATATTCCCCTGGGTTCAGTCCAGAAGGACTCAACAAATGGAAACGGGTCATCTGGGCATTCTCCAGCTTTTGTCTGAGTTACTGCTTTGAAACTATAGCCGAAACCAGATAAGTACAGTTTACCTTTAAAGTTTCAAGTGGTTTCAAGTTTCACTAAGAACCCTACACATGATACTGGTCTCAATTAATGTATAATATAAGTAGGTATAAAGTTTCAGCCATAAATCTGTATTTGACATGAGTTGGAAATGCTCTCAAGTCAGCTTCACCAAAATCATTTGTGTATTTCCATTTGTTATCCAACAAAGCAAGTGCTCTCTCTACCACTATGGCTGCTTCTCTTTCCCCCCTCCCCAGACAAGCCCCCTCCTTGCAAAGATAAAACCAGCAGGATTTCTAATTAAGCATCAAAGATAACAAGGTGCAGACTTTGTTACAGCAGATGTTCTATCTCTGACCTGACAGAGTATCACTTACTTACAACACAACCAGACATCCCAGTGAGGGCTAACACACCATCCTAGAATGATGGGAGATGATGAAATGAAACCAAGACAGAGACTTAATCTGTGTTTTTAAAAACCACTTACATGCTAGGAGACTTTCAAACTTTCTACACTATGGAGAATAATGTGGTAATGTGTTTGATTAGAGAGTGTATCAGACCATATTAGTGTAACCACTTATAGCCTCACTTACAAAGCATTCTAAGGCCATCATATAGATTTTTTCCCCAACATTTCAATTTTCAAATAGATTGTTCTACTGCTGATTGCCCTGAACACTACAGAAGGTGAACCGATCTTCTCTGGCACACTTAATTCTAATCCCATGACCACCTTTTGCTTTTAGCTCTTTAATGAAAAATCTATATATATATGAATATTGAACCCTTTAGCTTATTACAGTTGGATTTTCTCACAAGCTTTTGCTTACAAAATGACTTTTCTCTTCTCTTCCTGTCAGAGAGGCAACATGGAGTAATGCTTAGAGCACTGAGCTTGGAAAGAATGTTCCACTTGTAATCACTTATTGCTGTGACCTTGGACAAGTCACTTAAACTTCATATACCTCAGTTTTCTCATTGGTAAAACTTTGATCTCTGAGGTCCCTTCTGGCTCTAGAGTCATCACCTTTCATCCTAAGACCTGAGTTCTAATCCTAGCTTCTTCTCTTTGCTAGCATGAGTAATCACAAGTGCATGACTTAACCTGACAACTTTTAGCTTCCTCATCTGTAAAATGGGGAGGTGAGATTACATGACCCCTAGGGTCCCTTGTAGCTCTTTAGTTATGACCCTGTGAGCCTAAATTCTTGATTCCAATCCTGCCTCTTATTTATATGAAATGTGCAAGTAGCTTCTCTGCCCTTTAATTTCTTCTTCCAGAAATCGAGAATAATAATCCTTATGGCACCTACCTCAGTGAGTTATTGTGAGACTCAAATAGGATAATACATGTAAATTCCTTGGCACAGCCTAAAACACTACATCAACAATTGTCAGTATATTTCTAATTACACATAAATATGGGATTCGTGACAAGGAACTGTTTTTAAAATGGAAAGACTAAAATAAAAGGTTATTCAGAAAAGAGATCAATATTTAACCTGGAAGGATTTACATTTAAAGGGTCTAGCTGACAACGTGAGTGGTGACATACCACAGTATTTGAAAGGAAGTTAGAAAAGGGCACCATGAGCCTTAGCCAATTAACACCATTTTTTTCTTTTTTGCAAAACTTCCTGATTTGACCTTGGAAGCATGTGGGGGTGGTAAATATGAGCTATTCCATCAGGATGACAGATATGTATTTGGGAAAGCAAGAAGAAGGGAGCAAACAAAGAGTGGCAATTACAAAATTAAAACAGGCATTTATGGGCAAAGGAAGGAGCAAACCCAACAATAAGGAAGCTTCAAATGAGGCTAGGATTCCTCAGCTCCTTTTGCAGGGAAGCCTTTCATTGATGGCAAAGAACAAAGAAGAATTAATTTGCAGCAGCGGGCAATGTTGGCAGGCTAGAGAATGACCAAGAGAAAAGGGAAGACCTTTTAGGCTCTGCTATGAGAAGCAACTCTGAAAATCCAGTCAGTGCCCAACAGGGTCACCTCACCCATGGCCATCAGAAACTGTAGGATTATCAAGCTAAAAGAGAAAAGTTAAATGAAAAGAAAGTTAAATGTCTTACCCAAGATTATATAGGAAGTGAGCTCCACAAGTGGGATTTTAGCCAAAGTACTTCCCTGAAAAGACAGTACGCTTTCCACTATACCAAGATGCTATTTAAAACAGGTTTGAAGATTTCAGAAGCTCCACATTTTATCTGAATGAATGAATGAATTCATCTGTTAAGTATTTACTACCTCTGGATCACTGGGCTATGTGCTGGAGATACAAATAGAAAACAAAGACTGTCTCTACTTTCTTAAAGTTCCTTGGATACCCTGGTGTATTCCCCCATCAATTCCTGAGACCTTCGTCTTCTCAGGGTAACATTCTGGTCCAGAGTAATCTCGAAGTTTATAGAAGTTCCTACTATAGGTCAGATGGACAGGTCCACTAGCCTTTAGGATACGGAGGCAAAAGTTGGTGATTTTTCATATTATTTAATATCATTTCCATTGATAAAAATCACATTCTGGGGTAGCTAGATAGCACAGTGGATAGAGCACTACCCCTGGAGTTAGGAGGACCTGAGTTCAAATCTGACCTCAGACACTTGATACTTAATTGCTGTGTGACCCTGGACCAGTCACTGATGCCTGATCTCCTCACCAAAATAATAATAATAATAATAAATAATAGTCATTTCTGATGTTGAACTGTTTGATAGCGCCAAGGACTTTGGTGGGGAGAACCTTCTATTCTGGTTCTTGAGGTCACTGTGGCTGTTGAAGGAGTGGGGGCTTCAATCCCTGCAGAGGTAGTTGCCAGGTTAGATTTTCAGAATCAACACTTTGCTGGGGGGGGGCAGGGAGTGATGGTTTACATGTCAAGCCCTTTCCACAAAAACTGTGGCCTCTTCAGTCATGACTTACAAGGCCTAGCTAGGAGCAGAGCTGTCAGTTTGGCAGGTATACCTATTCCAAGAGAATTTTGACATCCCTAAGAGACCTCTTACAGATCAGAAATGGCCTCTGAAGAGAAGTCAACAAGCATTTGTTAAACACCTACCACGTTCTAGGAGCTGCGTAAAGCCAATTCAGATCAAATGACAACTTATCCCACCCTTTGCCCTCAACTTCCTACCAGTGCCCATCTCAGATCAGAATAGTTTCTTAAGCGACAACTTTCAGATTCCTAGATCTGACAAGAGAAATGGAGAATGCTGTGACTTCTAAAGGACACTGGGCATGGAATTAAGATACCATCTGCATCATCATTTAAAGGGACTTGCAAGTTACCTTAAATGAGAGGAAAAAAATCTGAAGAACTATCTGTCTAAAGAAATTAAGGAGTTCCCTCAGAGGAATCAGTCAAATTGTATGATATATAGTGCTGAATTCCACGGAATTTTGAGTTCAAAGCAGGAGGAGAAAAACTTAGAATGTGTATGTGGGATGTGTATGTGTGTGTCTGTTGTCTGTGCCTGTGTGTGTGTATGTGATGTGTATATGTGGTGTGTGTATCTGTGTGTATGTGCATGTATGTGTGTGGCATGTGTGTCTCTGTGTGCATGTGGTGTGTGTAGGTGGTATGTGTGTTTCTGTGTGTATGTGGTGTGTGTGTATGTATATATGTACATGTAGACAGCTTGACACTGACACATTGATGTGAATCACAATCCCACATTGCCACATTTCAGGACATCTCTACCTCCCTCTACCAACATCTCAAGTGTATGATCAGTTCATAAGTCATGAACTCTACTCTTTTCTCTTGCTTACCACAACCAATATTCAATTAGTTGCTAAGTCTTGTTAATTCTGTTCTTACAACATATCTCAAATCTATCTCCTCTCTATTCACTCTGCCAAAGCCCTAGTTGAGCCTCTCTCACCTCTCAACTGCAGTATTTCAATAGTCTCTCAATCACTGTGCTTAGCACAGTATCTGGCACATAGTAGGTGCTTACCAAATGTCTAATGATTGGTTAATGCTTATTAATCATGTCCCTTTACCAATCTACCTTCCACCCAACTTTCGACTTATTCCTGAAACAGATGCTTGATCTGGTCATTTCCCACTCAAGAGCTTTCCTTTGGCCCTCTGTAGCCCATACAGTAAAACACAAATAATTCAGCCTGGAAATTGAAGCCCTCCATAATATGGTATTTGTCTGCCCTTCTAATCTTATTTCATATTTCTTCCCTTCAGAAACAATATGTTCTAAACAAAAGGGTTAATTCTTATCCAACCTCACAATTCCTTCTCCTATCTTTTCTCTCTTGGCCTCATCCCAGATTTCCTCCTGCATGCATTTTATGGATTGCTAAACTGGTCTCCTAACTCTGGCCTATACACACCCTGCTAGTCCAATTCCCTTGCCTTTGCCCAAGTTGTTTTATGGGCTTTCAAAGTGTGCCTTCCACCTCACTGCCTTTGACAATCCCTCGATCCCTTCAAGACCAAGTTTGATATCACCTTCTACAAAAGGCATGGAGGATGGAAATCATGCTCAATTTGAAGAGCATTCAAATCCTGGCTCTGTAACTTGACACGTGTGTTACCTCCTGGTATGTCATTTTTACCTTCCTATGCATCAGTTTCCTCATACACAAAATGAGCTGAATAGATCAGATGGTATGTAAGACTCCTGGCAATTTTAATCTATCATCCACTTCTACAAAATGAGAGGATTGGACCATTTGAGGTGGGGAACCTGTGACCTCAAGGGCACGTGTAGCCTTCTAGGTCCTTGGGTAAGGCCTTTTGACTGAGACCAAGTTTTACAGAACAAATCCTTTTATTAACTGAGATTTGTTCTGTGAAGTTTGGATTCAGTCAAAGAGCCACACTTGAGGACATAGAGGGCCACATGCGGCATCAAGATGGCAGGTTCCCTACCCCTGGACTAGATAATATTCAAGGTCCTTTCCTGCTCAAAAACACTGTGATTCCAAATATTCTTTGCAAAACTGTGTCAAGAAAAAGAGAAAGATAAGAAAAGAAAAAGGCGAAGCCAAGCAATGAGGTAAGAGTCTGACAAAGAGCAGAAATCACACAGCTAAGTGCCTGAGGCTGGATTTGAACTCTGGAAGGTGTCTCCCTGACTCCAGGACTGGCACTCTATGCACTATGGTGCCATCTAACCTGGCACAATGTGGGTATTATAAATGCTAGTTATGATGATGATGATGTTAGTGATGGAGACTATAACTATTACTAGTATAGTATATGCACTTAAATAGGAACTTTCTTATTGGTCTATGGAAATTTCTTCATCTATACCACCTATAGTACCTACCTCACCTTATTCCTATGTGGATCAAGAAGAATAATGTGAGTGGGGGAGTAGATAAATGTCAGTTGTTATTATTACTTTAAGTACCAGTTATGCAGGAACTTAAATTGCATGGAATCACCCATTTCCTGGCAATGCTCTATAAGTAAAGAATTATCTGATTTTCAATTTTCAATTTTCAATTCAATTTTCAATATAAAGACAAAAATGAAACCAATCCTGCCCTCAAAAGCCTACATTCTATCAGGAGAGACAATGTATACATAAACATGTAAATATGTATATATGTGGGCATCTAGGTGGGGTAGTGGGGAGAGTGCTTGGCTTAGAGTCAGGAATACTTGAGTTCAAATCCAGCATTGAACACCTACTATCTGTGTGACCTGAGTAAATCACTTTGCCTTGTTTGCCTCAGTTTCCTCATCTGTAAAATGAGCTGGAGGAAGAAATAGCAAAGTACTCCAGTATCTTTGCCAAGAAAACCCCAAATGGGATCATGAAGAGTTGACCAAAACTGAAAAATAATTAAACAATATGTATATAGCTAGGTAGATAGATATAGATAAATATATATCATATATATTATATATATATTTGCCATAATTCATATATATGTATGTCTACAATAAATATGCAATATATGTGTATTTACAAATATGCATACATACCTGTGACTTCAAGGCCACATGTGGCCCTATAAGTCCTCAAATGTGGCCCTTTGACTGAATACAAATTTCATAGGATAAATCTCCTTAATAGAAAATTTGTAAAACTTGGACTCAGTCAAAAGGTCACACCCAAAGACTGGAAGGTTACATGTGACCTGGAGGCCACAAATTCCCCACCCTTGAAAATACATACATACCCCTGGTGCTTGATTTAGACATTTATTTGATATCTCCTTAGAACCTGGGTGTGGGATGGCCTCTACTACAGAAAGTTTATTGGAAAATGTAAACAAACTCTTAACAGAATGAAAAGGTGAAAGGGATTGTGATTTTTCAAAGTATTAAACCATAACAACCACACTGCCAGCCCAGAGGCACTTCTAATTTGGGTCCTCCACTGTCCTGATTGCTGACCACCTCACCAGTTCTTTTTTCCATGCTCATTTCACTCCCTAGTCTCTGGTCATCTCTTCCCTAATTGCCTGACCACTATGTCTTAACTTTTTCCAGTGCTCTCCTCCCCCTAGTTCTAGAACCATGAACCCATGATCAAAGCAACTTTGTCATTGTTCCTGGACAAGGTACATCAATCTTTCCCCAGTACAGCCCCATTGGCCTCGCCCACAATTTTCCAGACCAAAGCACTCAACCCTGATTGCCATTCCCCTAAGTGTACTGTATACAAGTTTTTCCAAGAAAACCCCCAATGGAGTCACAAAGAGTCAAGGATGACTGAAAACTACTGAACAGGAACATAAGCTCTTTGAGAACAAGGCTTGTCTTTACTTTCACATTTGTAAACTCTAGTACATAGAACAGAACATACCCAGAGTAAGCAATTAAGAAATGTTTCTTTTTTTTTTTTAATTCACCCATTCGTTTTCATTTGCAAGAATATCAGATAAAGAGGACTGATATACCTCATGATTCCCTCATATACCCATCCACTATTTCCTCTTAAATAGTTGATGAAACCAAGGGCCAAAGAGGCTACTTGTTCAAGATTCTGTAATGAGAGGAAACAGCAGAACGTATAGCCCCAGGATTCCTACCCCTCCTACTCTGGTGCTGTTTTCCCAGCATAAAGCTAGAAGATCAGATCATAACAATATGGGAAAAGCCATCATCCCACCATCTTGAAGCAGCCTCTTCTTTTTCCAGGGTAAAATCCATTGAGATATGGATTGTCCCCATGGACTAATTCTTGTATTGAATGACAGCTCTCACATGTGTTAATAGACCTAGCATACTGTCCTTAAGCTGGCTCCTTTGGATTTAGATGGGTTAATCCTATTCAGAGCAGAATCAGCTCTGCCATACCCGGCTTTAAACTTTGGCTTCCAAAGCATTACAGGAATCTCATGAATGAAATGAAAATGTTTTGAAACCCAAGCCTCTTTAATAGCCCCAGCAATCATCAGTAAATTGCCGACTTTACAGGTATAATTTTCAGTAAGGGTCAGGAAAATTCATTCATTAGAATTACGGGAGATAAAAATTTAAATGTTCCTGTAATATTTATAGGAAAAGTGTCATCAGTATCAAATGGACTTAAATCATATCCATTAATTATTAAGCACTTCTCTACATTTCTGAGTGAAGTTTTTAATGGAATGAAATCTCCTTAACTTCAGTAACGTCATTACTGCCTATTTATAACGGGCTTTGTGTTTGGCTCAAGAAATGCTTTCTCACTCAAGCTGGGAGCAGAGGTGGTTATCCCTCTGTAGAGAGGTTTCCAATCAAATCCATTACTTGATGGACAAGAGAGAGAAGAGTGAACGTAGGTTATCTTCTAAACATAAGCACCTACTACACAGGTACTCAATGGCACTATTATTAATCAAGTCAAGACTTCATTTTTCCAGAAGGGAGAAGATGCGTATTTTGTTTACATCTTGGGTTATAGAGAGGCCACTTTGCATAATGCATTGAATGCAGGGTTTAGAGTCAGAAAGAGTCACGTTCAAATTCTCCCTCTGATACTAGTCATGTGGCCATAAGCAACCCCCATAACGTCTCCTCCTCCCCACCTTCAGGCAGCTCCCTAGAATTGTGTCTACTAAGGTATATACTGGAAGCAATCTGCTTTAGTGGAGAGAGTTTACACACAGTGGGTTCCTTTATTTGATGAAATCAAAAGTCCCTCATGTAATTTGTGACAAACAAAAAATCACAAGATCATAGATTTAAATTTTTAAGGGACCTCAGTTCATCTAAGTCAGTGGTGTCAAACAGAAAAAGATCCCTACAAGCCAGCA
Organism: Gymnobelideus leadbeateri; assembly: GCA_011680675.1. Lineage (NCBI taxonomy): Eukaryota > Metazoa > Chordata > Mammalia > Diprotodontia > Petauridae > Gymnobelideus > Gymnobelideus leadbeateri. The sequence goes on along the minus strand of WOXC01008944.1, from coordinate 186,884 downwards.
TACTGACTTAAAGAACCACAAATTAACAGTATCTGTGTTTTATTGTATTTTTATTTACTTTGTTAAACATTTCCCAACTACATTTTAATCTGGCTCAGGCAGCACTAGGAAATTTCTCTAGCTGTATGCCCTTCATTTTATAGATAAGGAAATTAAAGCAGTTAAATGATTTGCCCAAGGTCTCACAGCTAGTCTATATCAGAGGGGGGGGATTTGAACCCAGAGCTCGACTTTAAATACAGCATTAATGATGTTGTGCCACATTGCCTCTCATTTTAAGGATCATAGATTGAGAGCTAAAAGGGACCTCTAAGTCCATTGAGCCCAACAGCTAAAGAAACTGCAACCCTGAGAAATTAAATGCCACTGATCCAGATCACACAAGGGGTTAGCAGAAGTGAGATCTGAATGTGGGTCCTCTGGTTTCCCTTTATGAGTTATCTCCCTCCATTAGGATCTAAGGTCCTTGAAAGCTGGTATTTTGCCCAGAATTCAGTAAGTACTTCATAAATGTTTTTTAAAGCATGTATTAATCACCACTGACTCCAGAGTCAGAGTTCTTTGCATTCTATCTTTTTACCTACCATAGACATAGAGTTGAAGTAGGCCCAAGAGAACATCAGGTCTAATCTCATCCTTTTATGAATGCAGAAACATAGGCCCACAGAAGGAAGGGCATTTGCCCAAGGATAAAGAACTACTAAGAAACAGAGGGAGACCTTGGAGCTGAGTTTTTTGATTGTTCTTCTAAGTGTTCTTTCCTCCATAGAGCTGTATGCCCACCTCAACATTCCCAGAGTTAAAAGGGGCTAATTTTAAAATGGAATAAATCTTTTCACTCTTTTCTTTCCCCTTGCCTTAATCCCTTTAAGTATTTGCCCATAAACATTATCTTTTTATATAACAATAATGATCCCACATTTCTCCGGCACTTACCTCAGTTACAAAACATGTCTATGATGTTGACATTCTTCCACCCTGGACAACTGGATCACCTTGCTGCTGCACCCCTGATCTGACCTTAGGAGAACTTTTTTTCTGGAACCAACTTCCAGAGACTCTGGCCCGGTCCCACTCTTTCTTGGGGGAGTTAATCCACTCAATTTTGGAATTCTGTCCAGGGACTGAGCTGTCCTGATTGATGAGGGAGTACAAATATACATAATTTACTACCTAGGGAGTCTCATCCATATTCTATATTCCATCCATCCCAGGAACCTTGTTATCTACCCTATATACATATGCCCTATGTTCCCCCCGGTCACCTGTCCTCTCTATATACCTTCCCCCTTCCCTGAACCTTTAATAACAAAGGACAAATTCACTTTTTTGCATTTGTATTTCTAGCAAGTAACACGGTGCTTAAAACATAGAAAGTACTTAATAAATGTTCTTTTCATTGTTTTCTTCTTCCTTCCTTCTTTTTTCTCCTTTCTCATTTTCTCTCACCTTCCTTTCTCCTTTTCCCTCCTTCCCTTCTCTTTCTTTCCTTCTTTCCTTCCTTCCTTCTTTCTTTCTTTCTTTCTTCCTTCCTTCCTTTCTCTTCCTTCCTTCCTTCCTTCCTTCTTTCTTTCTTTCTTTCTCTTTTCTCTCTCTCTCTCTCTCTCTCTCTCTCTCTCTCTCTCTCTCTCTCTCTCTCTCCTTTCCTCTCTCACCTAGGGCAAGTCATTTTACCTCAAGGAGTCCCACTTTCCTCATTCTTACAACAATAGTGATAATTGCAATATGCATATAGCATTCACTATGTGAGGAGTGGGCAGCCAGAAAGTTTTTAGGAATTTCTGGAAATATAAGTTATTTTTAAGTCAATATACTACTATCCTACTTTATTCTTCCTGTTTCACAGTTAAGGAAACTGAGGCTTGGGAGTTTATGTGACACAACTAATATTCTGATAAAATAGAAGCTTGTAGAAGACAGGGCTTTTTTTTTTTTCATTTGTTTTCTGACTTTGGATCCTCAGTACCTGACACATAGTAGGTGTTTTTAAAATCTTGTTGAATTACATGGAACATTGCAGCAGATTTGTACCCAGCTCTCCTGGCTTCCAGGACCAGCTCTCATTCCATTATACCTCCCTGCTGTTTTTATCAGTCAAGATCAGAAATTATCCTGTTAATGTTTATTTTTTCTGCAATTAACTGAGCTTTCCACAATGATAACCCCTTAACTACCCTGATAAATTGAGAACATGTGGTTTAAACACATAACACTGAATACAAGAAGTATCTGTGTGTATCCTATTCATAAAGGAGATCACCTACCTAATTATTTGCTATTCAATTTGCAAAATGGTGCCATTTCAGGAGAAAGCCTCAGGGTGCAAGCAAATCATTAATTACAATACAGTGAGATATTTCAAACAAATGACAACAGGGCAGAAGCAAAATGAATTAAACAGCATTCCACAGCCAGCACTCCTGGGTCCCAATTACACAGACCATTCAAGCATTAGCAAGGGTAATTGTGTGTGTGTCTCTCTCTCACATTGCTTTGAATGTGTAGACCCGGCCCAATACCACCACTATGAGAAGCTGGGAAGGCTTTTCATCTGTGCTCTGATACTTTTAAATGTGCCTAGAGGCTAACAAATTATAAATGATAAGTGTGAATAGCAAGTATTAATATAAACATCTAGAGAGCTTATATGTAGATCTTATTATATACATATATAGATATATATCATATACATGGGGGTTTGTTAATAATCCACACACATATTACCCCCCCATATATACAGTTTCACTAAAACTATTAAAATTTAAAACTACACTAAGGTTTTTGCGATACCCTGGAGGGAAAGAGGGAAAGAAACAGAGAGAAATAGGCAGAGACAAGAGACAGACAGTAAGAAAGACAGAGACAGAGAGGGAGGGAAAGAAAATGGGAGGGAGGGAGAGATGGGGGGAAGAGGGAGAGAAAGATTTATTGTATTTCTTGGGGGGGAGGTATTTTGTTGTTTGTTTTTTTGCCAGACCTGTGATTTTATTGGAGGAAGAATCTATCTCCCAATGAAAAAATTCCATAGTGGATTACTCATTTTTCCTGCAACATATAGTGTTAGTCATCCAGGGTCACAGAACAAATAAGAATCAGAGGCAAATTTTGAACCCAGATCTCCCTTACTCCACACACAATATGGCCTCAGACATTTAGTAGCTGTGTGACCCTGGGCAAGTCACTTAAGCCTGTTTGCCTCAGTTTCGTCATCTAAAATGAGCTGGAGAAGGAAATGGCAAACCACTCCAGTATCTTTTCCAAGAAAGGCCCAAATGGGGTCACAGACAGTCAAATATAATTGAAAAAACAATTAAACAACAACACTATTGCCAGACACTGTTTTAGGCTATACATCCCAGGCTTGTCACTAAGCTATTTACCCAAGAAAATACATGAGTCAAATAGCAGAGATTATTAATAAAATGAAATACCCCCTGTACAGGTTACATACACATCCTCTCACAGCTCAGTTCAGGCCTTTCCTTCTTTTCATAAATGGTGAAACTAAATTTGAGAATATTCTCAAATCCTCACTCTCCCGCTCCTTCCTGACTATATCCAATGTGTACCTTCACAGCATCTAGCCCAGGTATCCCTTTCTCTTCACTCACGCAACTGCCATCATATTTCAAGATCCCTGTCATTTCCTAATTAGGCATCCTACCCCAAGTCTCCATGTCATCACACACACACACACACACACACACACACACACACACACACACAGTGCTACAGTGCTTCCCTATTAGCCCCAGGATCAAATAAACTCCATTTGACATTCAAAGTTGACCTTAACTCAGTCCCTTCCTACTTCTCCCATCTCCTTATACTTTACTCCCTTCATATTCCCTACACATAACAACACTCCATCTTCTGTGATTATGCCTTTGTACTGACCATCCCCCATCTCTAGAAGGCTCTGCCAATCTCACCTCCACCTCTCAGTTTTCCTGTCTTCCTTCAAGACTCAGTTCAAAGCCCACATTTTGCAAGAGGGCTTTCCAGGTTCCCTCAACCACTAAAGCCTCCCTTTTCATATTGTCATCCATCTTCTCTGTATATATCATGTATGTACCTGGTTATTTTCATATTATGTCCCCCATTTAAATGTAAGTTACCCAAAGACAGGGTCTGCTTTTGCCTTTCTTGGTTTGTACAGAACTTAGCACAGAGTCTGGCATCTATGAAGCACTTGGTAAATTCTTGTTGACTGGCCAACTGACCCTATTTAGAAGCTCTCCTACTAAAATCTCACAGCAGACTCCACTTCCAAGTTGGTCTACAAAATAAAAAATAAAATAACTATCTCCATGACGTCCCCTGCAGGCACCCTTCAACCACAATGGGACCAAGAGACAGTCAGAGTTCACCAGAAGGCAGGAGGCACACTTCACCATATCTTCCTGAGTTGGCTTTGGGAATTTTAAAACCCAAGCCCCTAGAGGTAGGTTCTATTATTAACCTGAGCAAAAAACAATGGCTCCCGGGGCGGGGGGGTGCGGAATCTAGTTAAGAGAATAGAATGCAGCTAGGAAAGCATGACAGGAGACATGAAGCAGACTGACACCAACCAGCCAGAACTAACTACATCAAAGGCAATGCAGAGAGAGCATCAGAGCTGGGGCTGCAAATTATGAGAAAATAAAGGCTTTTCAGGGAACCCAGGAAATGAGAGGGGTATGTTTATTGCAAACTGTACAGCAACTGGAAATGAACAGGGCTGGTGGCTGTTAGAACATGGGCTTTAAAAGACCAAGATCTGGAACATTTGAGGGAGCATGAAGAAAAGTATGTATATTTGGGGGATGTGGCATTCAGATGATGGATATGAAATCCAGAAAGAAAGTGAAAATACCCAAGAAGTTGACACCTATTGGAAACTCCACCCTTCCGAAGAAGAAGAAGAAGAAGAAGAAGAAGAAGAAGAAGAAGAAGAAGAAGAAGAAGAAGAAGAAGAAGAAGAAGAAGAAGAAAAGAAGAAGAAGAAGAAGAAGAAGAAGAAGAAGAAGAAGAAGAAAAAGAAACTTGAAAGTCAATATCAAAAAGAAATCATTTCTTTTTAAGGAAAAGCTAGCTTTTCGTAGGTCTATTCAGAAAATTCCAACAAAAACACAATTCCATTCATTAAAAGATATCATCACATACAAGCCAGGAAGTGCCCCCTATGATTTTACCCAATTGTTTAAATCTATTTCTTTCAAGGCTCAGAGACTTTTGGTGATTTCCCCAGTGGTTTGCCCCCAATCTCCTCTTAACTCAAGTTTTTGGTATACATTACATATTTTATGTCTATGGACATGTTGTTTCCCTCCAAGTAGAGGCAGCTAGGTGGTATGAGTTCAAATTTGATCATAGCCACACATACTAGCTATGTGACCCTGGACAAGATACTTGACCTCTATCTGCCTCACTTTCCTTATCTTTAAAGTGGAGATATTACTAGCATCTTCCTCCCAGGTTGTTGTGAGGATAAAATGATATAAATTTGTAAAAGGGCTTAGCATGGGCCCTGGCACATAGTAGGCGCTGTATAAATGCTTGTAAAAAAGGGCATGCTTTTTGAATATGGGGACCATGTTATTTTTGTTCTTGTACAAATTCCCAATACACAGTAGGTGCTTAATTAATTCTTGCTGAATTGAATTGAACGGTTCATCCTTAACTCTTCCATACTGCTGTGAATATAGCAAATGCTTAGGAAAGAATGGAAAATTCAACAAAAACAACCACCCCTACTCCCAATGTGTTCTTTACTTCTACTTCAACTTCTAACCTTTAGTGATCCATGATAACACTGCATGAGGACTCATTCCCAGGACCACAGACGACATGCCACCCTTTTATTGTTTAGTAGATAATCTTCACTAGTTGTGTTGGGCAAGACCCTCCCTCACCTTTTATCTATCCTTCTGGTGGTGAGCCTCTTAAAAATTAGTACAGTGGGTCCTTTGGATAATAGATTTACAGATTATCACTGGCCTATGCTCAAAGTCTTCCCAACATGCTAAAAAATTTCGTTCCAATGACAGTTACTCAGAGTTCAATGTCACAACCACTCAAGAATGAGACATCAACATTGACTCTAAGTGGTAGCTGGCATGATTAGAGATATTGGAGAAGACCTATAAGCAACAAGTTGTAATGGAAATGCAAATTTAAAGATCTTCCCTGCCCCTAGCTTAAGTGCACCTGGAGCCTGTGTTGGGAGGCTTGTTTTTCAGGAAAGCCCACACCTTGATACTTTTTGATTGGGCAGTGGGTCAAGGAAGTTGTTACAATCTCTGAGCCAGGAGAAGGCTATATAAGCCCTGAGGAGAGGCTTTGCTTTGGGGTTCACTTTGAGAAGTGTTGTGTGATTTGACCAGATGAGACTCTGGGAAGCCGTTGTTGAGAGCCCCCCGGCTTTGAAAACCCAGATGTTGATGCTTCCCTCTCTGGTAACTGTGATTTGGTATTGATATAATGGTTGGACAGTTTGGAGGCAGTTTGTCTGTTTGATCTGTAAGTTCTGTCTGTATGATCTGAAGTTCAGGGTGCTGACCTTTTCCCCCTGAACTAGGTAATATATGTTTGATTAAAGTAAGCTTGTTAACCCCTTTTGAGTTGCTTTCCTTTATAAAAGCAGATCTAAGAACCTGTGTTGGCAGCCACTCTGGGGATGCTAGGGTACTTGCTGCTACAAAATGGTGACGAGGATGGGATCTGCTGAGTAAAAGGAAAGTATGGGGGCTGGGATAATTGTTTGTTTCCCAGTTGTGGTAGCTGTGATTCTGTGGAGCCATGGAGCAGGAGAGAATGGCCTGCGTGCTGACTTCACTGAGCTGAGAGCAGGAATGGTGAGCTGCCTGCATGGAGACCTGTGGAGAAGCCTGGAGCTGCTGCCTTCTGCTGGAGGAGAAGGAACCCAGGAGTTTGGAATTCAGCCACAGGACAAGATAAGGACTGTGTGGCAAAGCAGGGGCACTGAATGTGTTTCCTTGCTGCATCCCACAGTTTGGGACCCAGGGGGAGGATGGACTTGTGACTGGTGGGTGGGGTGAAGTACCATGGACCCCAAGGACCCCACTTTGGTTTTGTTGCCCAGCCCCCTCTCTGGACTTGAAAGCAGGGGCTGGAGCAGTGTTATGGGAAGGACACCCCGCTCCTCCCAAGAGAACTTTATGTGATAATGCTTTGTATTTTGTGTTTAAGGCCCAGTGGCCACTTTGGTAACTTTAGATGTACTTTGAAAATATGACTTAAGAGATGGTTAGTGCTAATTGAAATGTAAATTGTCTATGCTATGGGCATACTTAATAAGACTTTACTGAATAAGTGACTAATTGTACTTTGAGATATTGTTACAGATAAGAGACTGAGTTAATCAAGACTATGCCCCACAAGTGGAAGACTTGTACTTTGAAAACTGATGTAACTGATTGAGTTAACTTAAGAGTGACTATTTTTTGATTTTACTGATAAGTGAACTGAGTTAACATTTGCCCCATGAGTGGAAGACTTGGACTATTGTATATTGAGATTATATTGTGATTTTCTTATGTACCTGGAAAATGTGACCTAAGAGATGTTTAGTGCTAATTCAAATGTAAATTGAGTATGTTATGGGCATGAAAGATCTTGGGGCTGAATATAATGGAAATGCAAATTTAAAGATCTTCCCTGCCCCTAGCTTAAGTGCACCTAGAGCCTGTGTTGGGAGGCTTGTTTTTCAGGAAAGCCCACACCTTGATACTTTGTGATTGGGCAGTAGGTCAAGGAAGTTGTTACAATCTCTGAGCCAGGAGAAGGCTATATAAGCCCTGAGGAGAGGCTTTGCTTTGGGGCTCACTTTGAGAAGTGTTGTGTGGTTTGACCAGATGAGACTCTGGGAAGCTGCTGTTGAGAGCCCCCCGGCTTTGGAAACCCAGATGTTGATGCTTCCCTCTCTGGTAACTGTGATTTGGTATTGATATAATGGTTGGACAGTTTGGAGGCCTGTCTGTTTGATCTGTAAGTTCTGTCTGTATAATCTGAAGTTCAGGGTGCTGACCTTTTCCCCCTGAACTAGGTAATATATGTTTGATTAAAGTAAGCTTGTTAACCCCTTTTGAGTTGCTTTCCTTTACAAAAGCAGATCTAAGAACCTGTGTTGGCAGTCACCCTGGGGATATTGGGGTGCTTGCTGCTACACAAGTGAAAGTTTCAGAGAGCCAATCCTCATCCAAATAAGGAGAAATAATCCTTAGAGTTTTCCAAAGGGGCATAAAGGTCAGTTTAAGAGGTAGTATATTATCCATCATCTGAAACTATTAAAGAAGAAACTGAATGTCCATTTACCAAAGATGATTCCAATTTAATCTCACAAATTCAACAAACATGTAAGTACCTCTTATGTTGCAAAGAATCTCACAAGGTACAAGGCATTCAAAATTGAAACACTAATGGCTAGGATTTATTTCATGCTTTAAGGTTTGTAAAGCCCTTTATAAGATGTTGTCTCATTTGATATTCACGATAACCATGGAAGGTAGGTGCTATTATTAAACTCATTTTATAGGTGAGGAAATTTAGGCTGAAAGAGGAGTTTAGTGACTTCCCCAGTGTCACACAGTCAGTAAAGTGTCTGAGACAGGATTTGAACTAAGGTCTTCTACACCACTTCACTGTCTATTTTTTGAGGGGGTGAAGGGTTGGAAAAGGAAGGAAGGAAGGAAGGAAGGAAGGAAGGAAGGAAGGAAGGAAGGAAGGAAGGAAGGAAGGAAGGAAAGAAGGGAAGTTAAAGCAATTCCTGCTCACATATGGGTTAGACTTGTTGGTCTCTGAGATCCTTTCCAATTCAGATACTGTGATAGAATACTGGTCTACTGTAGATGAAGCATTATTCTAACTTAAGTTGGCAGTAGTTCTGCTTTCATTGGACATAATAGTCCAAATGTTAATTAATCAACATTGTTAATAAAGAATCATAGAACAATGAAAATACTGTTGGACATGGACTTTTAGGATCTAGTTTCAAACATTGGCTCTGCTACTTGCTACCTATGTGACATTATTGGGCAAGTCTCCTCTGGGACTCTCTTTCTTAATTTATAAAATGAAGGGATTGGACTAGACCTCTCAGGTCCTTTCCTGCTCTGCATACATGAACTTATGATTCCACATTGACCAAGTGAAATGGAGAGGAGGAGAAGAGGAAATATTTCTCAGACCAGGGGTCATGTACAGGATTCTAGGTCCCCTGGCTTGTGGAAGCAGGAAGACAGTTGGGATTCTGCAAAAACAGTGGTGAAGCATTCTCTGATCTGGCACATATGACCAGTGGATAATAGAGTAATGTAGAAAAAGCCTGAAACACATTATACCCCACATTTACACCCCATTGTGTTCAATCAGTCACAATCTCATCACTCATGTAATGCAGTTCAACAGCATGGAAGGCTAGAGGGGAAATTAATGGAAAATTTCTCCATAATTCTCTACCTGCCACTGCTGGTGTTAAGCAGGAGCCCTCAGACACCAGTGATTTTGAATAATAAACATCACTTTGCCACTGTAAGGAAGCTGACATCCTTTGGGCATATTTTATTGCCTACCAATTTGATTCTCTCTTAAGTCTCTCATTCAGGTTGATTGATTGACTGACATCTATATTTTCCTATCAGGATTGAGATCTCAAGTTACTGTCTCAACCTGACATTTTGCCTTCGTTCAGCCTTAACTTTCATTTGGTTTCTCATCAATACCTGCAATCATCCACATCTTAGCTAGAATAACAGCTAGAATAACATCCCTTTTCCACCCACCATTATCTTTGGATTCACAGAGAAGGTACATAATGTATTTCCCACCAGTGAAACTGTCAAATAACAGCTGATAGAATGCCAGCATTTCAGCACTGACCATCGATTCCACAAACCTAACCTAACATGTGGATGCATCATCCTTTTCCACAGCCCCATCACCTTTATCGTGGTTTATAAACCACCTTGACACTATCGATAGCCAAGTGAATTATTTTTTTTTGAGATCAATTTCATGAAACTCTCAAATGTTGGACCTAAGTTCAAATATATCGTGTCAACTGAGCTTTCCTATGTCATTTCTTTCCCTCAAGGACCAAGTTAATCGAGGATGTTTGAATCTCTGCAAACCCGGTTTGCTAATTGCTTAAAAAATGCATAGATTTCTAGCTGCCAGTAGATTTTTTTCCTCTTCTTTCTCCAGTAGTGGGAAGGGAATTGATGTAGGAGGTAGGACACCTGGCTTTATGTCCAGGTCTTTTACTAACTAGCCATATGACTTTAGACAATCCTTTTCACCTGAGTCTCAATTTAATCCTCTCTAACAAAAAAAAAATGGGGGAAAGGTGGATTAAATGATCCTAAAAATGCCCTCCCAGGTTTGCATAGTTTGTGGATGGTCCTTTAGACTGGGAGCTACTTGAGTTTGGGGATTCTTTTTTTCCTTTCTTTTTTATGTCCAGTACTTGCCATATAGTAGGAGCTCAATAAATGATTCTTGACTGCCTGGCTTCATTCTATTTCTATTATCTGTGGGAAGACAAGAACAAGATTTTGGGGCTGTTTAGTACTTAACCAGCTGGCTAATAAATATTTATTAAGTGCTTACTATGTGCCAGGCACTATTCTAAGCTTTGGGGATACAAAGAAGCTCACAATGTAATGGAGGAAAGTCCTTTGTACAGAGTGGATACTTACTAATTAAAGAAAAATTTCTTTGCTTTTGAATTTGGAATCACAAGTCCACCTCTTGTGCTTTTGAGGTCTATATTTGTAAAATGCCATATTAACCCAGAGTCTATTGTCTCTCTCTAGCTTTGCAGAAACATTGACCACTGGTTGGGGAAGTAGAATGAATTAATGAGTCTCCTTGATGCTTGCCCACATGAAATGTAACTTCTGATCAAGCTGGTGTTCTGGGCAACCTACCAACCTACTTTGAATGACCTACCTTGAATATAAGGGACTAGGCCCTGGCCTTTGATACTGATTGGCATTTTCCATGATGTTCAAAGAGTCCAATAACATGGGAGCAAAATGTCTTTCACTGTGACCATGACTTTTGCTCTCTCCCAAATCCTACACTCTCTTATACTTATTTAAATCCCAGGCATCGTTTCAAAATAACTAATCTTCATTATTAAAAGCTCCTCCTGCTTCATTAGAAGTCAATTTCCCCCACTTCACAACTAAAAATTCAGTATAGACATAATTCAATTAAAAAATAATTAAGTACCTACTATGTCCTAGGCATGGGAATAAAGAGACAAAAATAATCTATCTAAAAGCATTTTAAGCACTTAATTTATGCCATATAGAGATACAAAGACAAAACCAAAAAGGTTTCTGTCCTCAAGGAGTTTACATTCTAATGGGAAGACAAAGCCAGTATCTCTTTCCTAGGTGCCCCCCTCTCACCTTCATCTCCTCTCATTTGGACTTCTGCAATAGCCTAATAATTAGTCTTCTTACTGAAAGTCTTACCCCCCCCCCCTCCAAATCACGCACATAATTGTCAAACTGACTTTCCTAAAGTACAGTTGTGATCATGCCGCCTTACTTTTCAATAAACTCCAGTGGTTCCCGAAGACTTGTAGAATCCAATGTAAACTTCAATTTATACATTACTCCCCTCTGTTCACTCATGGATCCATCCATATTGGCCTTGTTCCACAGATAGCACACTCTGCCTCTGAAATGTGGAACTTTGCCCAACTGGTGCTTCTGCCAGGAATGCCCTCCCTATTAAACTTCATTCAAAATGAAGCCTAGTATCCCCCTTCTACAGGAAGCTTTTCCTTATTCCCCCAAGTTCTGGTTTATTCCCTCCCCAGACTACCTTGCTCTCATTTTGTGCATTCCCTGTGTATATGTATATGTATATAGGTATTATTTTGCTGTTATTGAGTCATTTTTCAGTTATGTCTGGCTCTTTGTGACCCAAATTTGGGCTTTTCTGGCCAGAGATACTGGAGTAGTTTGCCACTTCCTTTTCCAGCTCATTTTACATATGAGAAAACTGAGGGCAAACAGGGTTAAGTTACTTGCCCAGGGACACATAACAAATTAGCATCTGAGGTCAAATTTGAACTCAGCACTCTGTGCACTATGGCACCACCCACCTGCCCCTACATGTATATATATGTATTATTGTTTGAGTGTTGTCTCCCCCATTAGACTATATGCTCTTTGAAGGCAGACTACTGTTTTTGCCTCTCTTTGTGTCCTAGCAACTGGATATGGAAAGGGGGTAACTAGGAGACACAATCGATAGAGAGCTTGGTATCAGGAAGGCCTGAGTTCAAATCTGGTCTCAGACATTTGTGTGATCCTCAAATTCTGTCTACTTCAGTTTGCTCATCTGTAAAGTTAGGATAATAATAGCACCTGATTTCCAGGGTTATTGTAAGGATCAAACGAGATAATATTTGGAAAATTAGTTGCAAACCTTAAAGAACTATATGAATCCTAATGATCAGCACAGTACCTGACTCATGATAAGAGCTTAATAAATATTTGTTGGCTGACTGTGTTTTGATATATTTACCTGCTGTTTCCCCTGATTGAATGAAAGATCTTTCAGGGTCAAGGTTATTTCACTCTGGTGTTTGTAGCCTTTGCACAGTGCCTGATTCAGAGTAAGGATTTAATATAATTATTCGCATGTTATACATTTCTTGAGAACCTGGACTGGTTGTTTTGTGGTGGTTGTTGTTGCTGTCGCTTTTCTTTATATTCTTCGTATTTAGCACAGTTCCAGTAGGCATGTAATAAATTCTTTTAGGTTGGTTTTGATCGATTAATGAATAAAAACTTAAAAGTAAATACATAGGAAAATTTTAGGCCATATTTTCAACAGTGCTATCCAAAAAATAAAAGTCAGTCTTGGAACAAAGGTATAACTACAATATCCTGTAAGAAAGGATCCCAGACATCGTATATACCAAAAGTCCCTGAATACAACACATCCATCACAGGTCAAGTCATTCTCACTTGGAAACCTCACTGCAGGGGAACCCACATGATCTTCCAAAGGAACCTGTTTCCTTTTAGACACTTTACACGATTAGGAGGTTCACATTTTTTTATTTGTAGTACATACTTGTTTCTCCTACTCTTACCCTCTGGGACCAATCAGAATCCCTGTTCTTTGGGAAAGCCCTTGAAAAAAGCTCTCATGTCCCACATAATTCTTCCCTTTTCTAAGCCCAACATTTCTAATTCTTTATACCAGTCCCATTATAGAAATATGCTGGCAAGATTTGAACTCATGAAGATGAGTCTTCCTGATTTCAAGCCCTGTCGTCTCTCCACTAGGCCTCCTACTTGCCCCTTCTACTCTATATGACCCAGGATTCTAAGTTATAGAGATTTTTTTTTTTTATCCTGACTATTGTCCAACATGTCAGCTCCCCATCCACAGGTCTGCATTGAGTATAGAGATGGTAATTCTCCATAAATCAATCAGAAAGTGTTATTATGATAAAGGCATCACTATATTTAGGTTGTTTTATGTGAGTAAAATAGAGAGGGAAGCTTGCATTGTTAGATGCTTGATTGTAAAGGTATATGGCAGATTTACTTAATTTAAACCTAGAATATCCTGTTTTAATTCCATAGCTAGGTGATAGGAGTTTGGTTTTTTTTTTTGTTGTTGTTGTTGTTTGTTTGTTTGTTTTAATTTTGGTTGTTTGTGGCAGGGAGGAGGGAGTTTCTTGAATGTTAATGAATAATTGCGTCCACTCTCTATGTCACTAAGTCTGTAGTGACTATGGTCTCGTGGGATCAACTTGAATTGAAGCAATGAAAATTTATTGAATGCACAATATAAGGAAATTGAGAAGGGGAAAAAAAGTTTGCGTGTGATTTTTCCTTGCCTTTTTAACTAGGCCAAGACCACCAAGCAGGGAAAAGAGAGATTTAATGTGGCATTTCCTCCCTGCTCTTTGCCTTGAATAAAAAGGGCTTTCTCCAATTCCCACATGGATGTTTACAATTCAGAAGCCAAATGGAGACAGGGCTCAATTGTCCCAGCTATACATAGAAGATGCATCAATATGTTATGTCTTTCAAAGGACAGTGACCCCTCCTTGCTTCAGGTTGCTTATCTTGGATTACAAGCAATTTGGCAAGGAGACCATGCCTTGTATTCTCACAATGCTGAGCTCAGTGCTGTGCACACAGCAGACACTCAAGAAACACCATCAGTTTGAATTGGAGAGCAAGCCTCCCCTATCACCATTGGCTGTACGTTCCACTTTGGCATTTCTGTCTCTGCGGGTGCTCTTTTCACCAGTACAGAGCTGCACTCTTTCCATACTATGTTGCCCTTTGGTGTGGTCTAGTGTTAAGGGGGCTTAGGGCAATACCTTGTACACAGTGAGTCTTTAGTAAATTATTTGCTAATTGGGGAAAAAATTAAAAATGAAAAAAATGTATTTTGGATTAGTTGGCTAGAGGAGGACCTTGGAGCATCCTAGTCATTTGACCATCCCCAAATCATTCAACCTCTATTAACTTCAGTTTCTTCATCTGTAAAATGGGGATAATAATGCACTATTTTTCTCATGATGTTGTTAAGAAGGAAGGGTTTTGGGGACAGCTAGATGACACAGTGAATAGAGCACTGGCTCTGGAGTCAGGAGGACTGAGTTCAAATTTGGCCTCAGACTCTTAATACTTACTAGCTGTGTGACCTCGAGCAAGTCACTTAATCCCAATTGCCCTGCCTTCCCCCCCTCGAAAAAGACAAAACAAAAAAGGAAGGGTTTTATAGCTCTCAAGGAACTATAGAAATATGAATTATAGAGGGCAGCTAGGTGACACAGTGAATAGAGCATTGGCCCTGGAGTCAGGAGGACCTGAGTTCAAATCCAGCTTCAGACACTTTTTAACTTAGTAGCCATGTGACCTTGGGCAAGTCACTTAACCCCAAATGACCCTCCAAAAAGCAAAAAAAAAAAATATGAATTAGTAGGAACAATCACAGGCTAGAGGTCAGGCCACTGAGTCAGGAAGATCTGGACCCAAATTCTGCCCATGACACATCACAAGACATGTGACTCGTCATTGCCCCAGTGAAGTCTTTAAAATGACAGGTTACAGAGGAGATGCCATGATCTTCCTCTTCAAGAACTCTCTACACTGAATAAATCACAATGCAAGACATTAGGGTCATAACTAACATTTATATAATACTTCATGATTTACTGAATGCTTTAGATGAACCATTTCATAGCCCTTTACAATAACCTTGTGAGAAAGGGGCTATCATTTTCCTCATTTTTATAAATGAGGAAACTGAGGCTGAAAGTGATTAAGTGACTTCCCAAAGTAACAGAGCCAATAACTGTCAGAGGGAAGATGACAATTTCTGCATCTAGCACTCCACCCGCCATGCCACCTAGCTGCCCATAATCACCACAATGGAAATAAAAATAATGGGTTGGTTTGATGAGATGCTCTCCTCCTTCCCCCCCCCCCAAAAGAACTTGGTAATCAACCTTCTGGTTGATTTACCTTCATGGGTCCTTATATAACAGGCATCTTGCCAGGCTCTTAAATGAAACTTTTTTTACAAGCTAACACTAGATTGTTTAATACCCTCCCACCCACCTAGCCTCCAGCTCTCTTCTCCAGGAAATGGAGGCATGCTCAACTATGCCCTAATTCAAGTAAGTTGAATTAGACAGAATTTGATCTTCCACCTCTCATTGCTGTTTGCTTTATACTGGCATAAACTGTGTAGGAGGTACCAGCAACCAAACCATAAACCCTGACAGTGACAAATAGCCATACACATACTCCCCCACACAGCAAGATGACCATTATGGGGATGGAGATCCAAAGCAAACATGTCCCTGGAGACTGCAGTCACTAATGCGGTGCCTCCCAGAATCTCCTTTCCCTCCGTACTCACTCCTGCTCTCAGGGCAAAACACAGAATTCACCATAACTACAGACTCTCCCAGCCATACTCTAGAACTCTGTCCCAGCCTGGCTTAACATTTATCACCTTTCACCATATGCCGAGTCTGTCTCCTTTGTCCAAGTCACTAAACTTCTCCAGGCCTCAGTTCCCTAATATGTCAAATGAGGGGATTCGATTCAGTGGCCTCTAATGTCCCTTCTATCTATAAACCCAAACTCCCAGGAGATACCCTATGCTAAGGTGGGGAGGGGGGAATTGGCATGTTACCTACAAGCAGCATCAAAATTGACCAGTTCTACTAGAACTTGGGGTGCAGGAAAGGAAATATTGACTGATTGTTATCATTAACAATGCTACAGACTGGAAGTTCCCTTGGCCCAACATTTCAGTTGCATTTCTGCCTTCCATATCCTTTGGGTTGGCACCCATGGGCCATCTCATCAAGTGACCGTTTTTGTCATTGTTGTTATTAAGGATAGGCTGGTTTGTTTGCTCTCCCTCCAGCAAACCTGCTTTTCTCCCAGGTAGAGCAGATGTAGCTGTCAGAAACTGGGAAAGGCTCTTGACAAAAAGAAGCCATTTGATGTCTCTGTTTACTTACGGTCCCAAGTCATTAATCAAAAAAACAGGTGGGAGTAGGTTGGGGCACCAGGGTGTTTCCTGCACCTGTAAAGGGAGGGGGACCATAGCTGGGCTATCCCAAGAGTCAAAAAGATCTCAGCTGAGGTTGGTAAGAGCCCTCCTTACGGAAGGGAGGTTTGGAATTGGTAACTGATTTTCCAGGGTCAAGTAGGTCTACATGAAAAAGGAAATGAAAAATGGTATTTCTCCCACTAAAATTCTTCTTGAAGATATCAGCAAACTGTCATGAAATCATAGGTTGTCAGGAATGGGAGTGGGCTTCAGACTATCTATTTTCCCCCTTTCTTTGTGTCCTCACTGCTTAACCCAGTTTCTGGCAGACAGTAGATACTCAAGAAATGCTTGTTGATTGGACTTGACCTGAACCAGACAAGCATTTCCTCTAGCAACTGACCTAGCCTTCTACGGAGATCTTCAGAGAGGGAAAAACCGGTATATTCTGGGACAATCCATTCCACTTAATTGTTTGGAAATAATGTAGAAGAAAGGAAAGAAGAGAGAATATTCCAAGGCAGGATGATAAGCCTAGAGTCACAGCTTATTACTCCTGGAAGAGTTCTGAGATCATGGAACATAGAACTGAGAAGAACTTTAGAACATGAAATATAGAAAGACATTAGAATATAGAATATCAAATGTCAAAGCAATGGTACCAATAAGCAGAGAATCTATCATTCAATCAACATGCATTTATCAAGTAGTTACTACATTCTAGGCAATGTCCTAAGTGCAGGAGATTCAAATACAAAGACCAAAACAACTGCTACCCTCAAGTATGTGCTGGTATATAGATACATAAGTATATATAGAATAAATTCAAGTTTTTTGGGAAGAAGGGTATTAGCAAGACAGGCAGATCAAGCTAGTGTTTGAGCTACATTTTAAAGGAAGAGAGGAATTCTATGATGGAGGAGGAAATACATTCTAAAGATGGGGTGGCCAAAACTAAGACCTAGGGAGAATATATGGCATGATATATACACACATGTACATATATGTATGTATGTATGCATACATACATATATGTATATGTGTATGTGTATAGACAAACACACATATATAATTCCAGTCTGGCATATAGAGTATAGGGAGAGAAGGAATATAATATGACATGACATATAATGAGTCTTGAAAAATAGGTTGGGGCCAAGTTGTAAAGGACTTTTAAAAAAATCAATGTAAAACCTTTATTATTATTATTTTAATTCTTTGTACCTAATTCTTAAGGTACAAAGGAATCACTGGAATTTACTGAGTAGTGGAAGAGCATTCTAAAATTTATGCTTAAGGATAATCACTTTAGCAACTGTGGAGAAAATGGGAATAAATAGATACTTGAGTCAGGGAGACCCGCTAGAATGCCATAGAAATCTCCTGGGAAGAGGTGATAAGGGCAAGGACTAAGGCAGCAGTTGTGCAACAGGATAGAGGCAAGATGTAAAAACTAGAACACAAGACGTTGGGGCTGGAGGAGACTGTAGAAAATCAAGTATCAGAACCAGAAGAGACAGACTCTAGATATGAATTCAGTCCTCCTGAGTCTTAGCTCATTTCCCTGAAGTGAGCTGGTTCAATAGAGGCAGAATGTGTCCTAGGTGATTGTATCCCAGAGGGTAAGGAGGTGATTTTCCCCATGATAGATGACAAAGCTATTTTATTCTGGCAGAATGAAGAAAACATCTCCTTGTTGTAATTTGAGAGAAACCAAGGAAAAGTTCTGTGACCTGAATCTATGCCTGAAATTCCAAAATTAATTTAGTTCAAGGTTCTAGAGGTGAGTTTGGTTTTTTGTTTTGTTTTGGAGGCAATCAGGGTTAAGTGACTTGCCCAGGGTGACACAGCTAGTAAGTGTCTGAGTTCAGATTTGAACTCAGCAAGATGAGTCTTCCTGATTTTAAGCCCAGTTCTTTATCCACTATGGTGCCACCTAGTGGCCAGTGACTTGATTTAAAGTTTGGTAAGATCTTACACTCAGGACTCCTTAGTTCCAGTCTTGACTAACACTGTGAACAACACTGGCCCCAACCTGATGTCCATGTGAGGTTCCTATCTCAGACTCCTCACCTTTTGGCCATTTGGGGGAAGGGGAGAGCTGTCACATACCTTCTTGAAACCTAAGTAGGAGCAGGACCCTGTGGACAGGAGATGCTCCATTGACACTAATTTGATGAATGGAAATAGAATGATAAGAAACATCATACAGCCAGATATTCCTGATGGTGTTCATAAGAAGTCTGAATCAGAGACCCTCATCCCACTATTACCAGGAGACAAATAGAAACCTGACGAGGAAGTGACAAGCACTAATTGTGCGTTATGATGGAGCATTGAATGCAGCTGGTGCCCCTTTACTGCATCTCTGGTGCAAATGATCAGAAAGGACAGACAGATTCCCCTTTGGGTATCCAGTGGCTCAGATACTCCTTTGATCTAATGCTATATTTCCTTTTTAGCATTATCATTTCAAAATGCTTAAAGCTGCATTCATCTCTAAGACACTAGGACGTGGGAGCAGATTACATGTAGATTGATGACTATGAGGAGTGATGATAGACTTGGGAGAAGGAATGTTTACTTCATCCTTAAAAGATCTCTTTGATTTCTTTGATGAGAGTACTTATTCTCTCCTCTGATTCTGATAGTAACCTCTCTGTAAGTGAGCTAATGTATTGAAAGCAATTTGTCAACCATATATATGGTTGGTATATATATATACTATATATATATGGTATAAATATAAATGTTATTTATTGTGAAACTTTCGTAGATGGTCTTTGAATGTTAGTTGTGATATGGTAGATAGAACTCTAAACTTGGAGCCAGGAAAAACTGGTTTGGAATCCTGCCTCAAATGTCTATGAGTTTGTGATGCCATGAAAGTCACAGAACTCCCCTGTACCTCATTTTATAATAATAATAATAATAAAGACATTTATATAGTGCTTGCTATGTGCTAACTTGGTCCCAAGTGGCTTAGATTGTTGTCTCATCTTCTCATCTATAAAATGAGGATGTTAGACTTTGTAACATCTCAGGTCCTTCCCAACTCTACATATATGATCTAATGAGCCTATTGATAATTCCTTCTGCAGAAAGCTTTACAATATATCTCTGCATTAATGTCATGAAGACTATGCTTATGCATTATCATAGTATGAAGATACTTGTGCCCAATCAAATTTCTTCCAGGTGCCAAAATTCCTAGTTTCAGCTCGGTGGTAAAGTTTGAGGGACTGTCTTTGGTTTCTTTGGGAATGAAAGGAGGCAAATAGATTTCAAAGCCTGGGAAACTTACCAAGAAAAGAAAGTTTGGGGAAAGGAAGATGAGGGAAACAAAAGAGTCCTGAGAACAGTGAGAGGAGAAGAGAAAATGGAAAGGGTAATGGAATAAAGACAAAAAATTGATTTATAAGCCCATTTTTCCTTCAAGAAGCTATATAGTGTTTAGTGAAAAGGAAGCCAAGAGACCCTAGGTTGGTCATTAAATCTATCTAAACCTGAGTTTCTTCATCCATAAAACAGGGATAATAATACCTTACTAACTACCTCAATGGGCTATTGTGACAAAGGTATTCTGTGACTTCACAGTGCTATAGGAATGAAATTGTCAATTAATTCTTAATTTTGCTCCACAATCTTTACTGAAAAATGTAATGTTCACTAAGTATACTGCATAGTTTCTAGCATGGGGGTACTCAAAGGGGAAGGGTAACAACACTGGTCTGAGCCACTGAAAACCCTGCCCAGAGGCCTGGTGTCATGGAACCTTGAAGATATAACCCACTTGAGAACTCATATAGCATGTTCTGAAGATGTCAGATTGAATTCTCAAATTGATATAATGGGGGAAGGAAGGAAGGAAAAAAGGAAGGAAGGGAGGAAGGAAGGGAGGGAGAGAGGAAAGAAGGGAGGAAGGGAAGGAGGAAGGGAGGGAGGAAGGAAAGGGAGGAAGGGAGGAAGGAAAGAAGGGAGAAAGGAAGGAAGGAAGGGAGGGAGGGAGGGAGGGAAGGAGGAAAGGAAGGAGGAAGGGAAGAAGGGAGGGAGGAAAGAAGGGAGGAAGGAAAGGAGGAAAGGAGGGAGGGAGGGAGGAAGGAAGGGAAAATCACAGACATGGTATATGGAATCATAAGGTCATTGATTAACATGTCCTTTCCAGTAATGTTCCCAAAACTAGAGGCAGAAGGGAGGAGATGATAGAATGGATTGAGAGTAGCACAGTGGGTTTAATTCAGGCAAGAAAGGGAGAAGTCTAATCAATCTGGAGTCCAGGGCCACAAGTGGAACATAGAATACTGGATAAAAGGCAGAGGCTTGGATGACTAAATCTGGGATGAAGCTGGCCAGGGAACACAGGACTGGAATTAGGAACTCTGTGGTAAAGATTTGGTTCTGCTCTGAACTTGCTATGTGACCATGGTCAGGCCATTTCCACTCTCTGTTCCTTTTCTTCCTCCATCTGGAGACTGGAAGGAGAGGGAAGGAGGGGGGAGGCATGAACAACAACCAGGACGGCCTCAAGGGTGCCCATTTAAAACTCTGCCTTAAAGGCCTGGGTTTGGCGGCAGTAGCCAGTAACTCCTCTAGTCCATCAGTTCCATAACACATTTCCTGTATTCAATCACAAAAGCCAAACACATTTGTTTTCACCTTGGTACCAAAGGCCAAGCCAGGAGGTTGGAGACCAATGCCCATGAACCTTTTCCTCTCTTAAATAAGCCCCTAACCACAAGGAACAAAAATCCAGGATCCTTTTTTTAAAACCTGCCAGGCGAGAACCACAAATTACATTTTGGAATTAACTGAGTTCTTTGAGGACGGAGGTCATGTCTTGCCACTAATTATGTCTGGATTATCCATCATTTCTACAAGAAAGAGCTTTCTCAAGGTAATAAATATTTTCTCAGCCCAGGATCTTAATGTTCTGTTTCATAACTAACTGCCTGGAAATGAGTTCTCAAAGTGAGTTGAGATTTGGGGAGGTAAACTAACCTTTTTCAAACCTATGAGACTTTCAAAGATCCTGCCTCAGCACCTCAAAAAATTTCTTTTTACTCTTGCCAATTAATCATCAATCAACAAGCACTTATAAAATACTTACAATATACCAGGCCTTATGCTGGGTGCTGCATATAACAGACATAGTATCTGCATATAGAAAATGACACAATCCCTGCCTCAAGGAGCTTGCACTCTTTGGGGTAGCTAATACGTGCAAATAAAAGTACACAATCAATTAACAGGCATTTCTTAATCACCTGCTGTGAGCAAGGCATTGTGCTAGGGCTGGGTTTATAAGGAAAAAGAATTAAACAGCCTCTACCTTCAGGGAGCTTACATTCTATTGGGTGTCTACCCATTATCATGAATGCTGTAAATTCTTCTTAATGGGATGTTGACTCCAGTAGACAAGATAACTTGACTTTCTCATCCCTGGGTCACATTTTATCATTACTGAAGGAGCACAGACCGTCTCACCCAACCCCCAAATTCAGAATGTGGGATGGGATGAGTTTTGTTAACAGTTTCGGTGAGATTCCATATGCTGTGTATGTCAAAACTGAAGATAATTTTTGTTTGGATCTAATAAACAAACAGACCTTCTTCTGCAGAAAAGGATATTATAAAATTGGCCCGACTACGAAGCTTTATGTATGGCTCCTGGTATTAATGACTTGATAGAACACACCTGCAGGTTAAGAGGGAGACCATATGGTAAACATGTGTGGATGAGGCGACCTTCATTCTTATTGGTTTGGAAGAACAAAGGGGGGGGGGGCAGTATGGTGATTAACCCTTCCCCTGGAGAGAAAGGAGAGCCTCTCACCAACTAGTACAGTAGTAATAATTCCCATTTGGAAAATACCTTTGCCTGACAATGAATGAAAAACCAGGATGGGGGATGCGAATGTACTCCCCTAATGGTATAACTTCCCTCTAAGTCTATATTCCTTGTCTCCCATAGTGAAACATGATAACTTCCCCATCTACCATATTCCAAATCACCCAGGAGTCACTTTTGATATTCCTTCTCCTTGACAGAATCAAAGAATATCCCAATCAGAAAAGATTTCAATGTCCACCTAGCCCAGTCTAGACCCACAGGAGAATCTTCTTCCCTAATAAACGGTGGTCTAGCTTTTGTTTAACGACCTCCAGTGAAAGGAGAAAATGCCTCTTCCTAAAGCAGCCCATCCTACTTTTAGGTAACTCAAATTCTCTCCTCCTTCTCTTCCCCCATCAACTGAGGATGTTGAATAGAGTCAGACCTTAGTTTTGTCTTTCCAAGTGCACTGAGATCTCCCAGAAGACAGATGCCATGATTCTATTTATTTCCCTCACATGTTCAAATATAGAGATCTAGAATGAGGACTCAGTAATTCCTCACTTCTTGCTCCACTGTGGACAAGAACTGGTGTAAGATCTCCAAACCACAAATGAGAAGGAAGGCAGAAGCAAGACAGGCAAGCCATATGGGGCCAGGCAGAGAGCAGCATCTCCTTGGGATCAAGGGGAAGCTCAAGACTATTCACTCCCCAGCATCACCCAACCCCTTCTATTCTTGGAGGAGTGAGCTCCATTGGTCTAATATTTGCATATACGCCATTCTAGAAATCAATTAAGAAATTCCCTTGTCGGGGGGTGGAGCCAAGATGGCAGAGTAGAAACAGCTCATCCAAGCCACTCTGCCTCCAGATTCCCCCCAGACTATGTAAAAGGGTACTCTGAACAACTTCTGGAGCCCCAGCACCCACAGAACGACACAGAGAGGCTAACCTCCCTCTGAAGACAGCCCAGCAGCCCTGCAGGAAGGACCAACATAGTGCTCTGGGAGGCAGCAGCGAGCAGAGCGGGGGGAGCCGAGCCGAGCCGAGCCCAGGTCCACGTGAGCCGAGGTTTTAGCCCCAGGGCGGCAGGGCCAGCAGCTGGCTGGAGAGACCCCAGAACACCAGGAGCTGTGGCAACTCGAGAATCATCAACATAGACATGCCTAGGACAAAGTAAGAGGTTAGTGTCCTATGGACTTTGGGACCTGTATTTGGGGAATGCATCGGCTCCCTCCCCTGGGGGTTAGAAGCCGCTGAGGAGACACGCCATTTTGTAGTTTTCAGAGGTAGCTCCAGCTCCTGGCCTGCAAATTGTAGGGAGATCCAGCAATCAGTCTTGGGGGGGTAATAGCTCTTGCTTTAACCTCCCTGGATCTGGATTGTGATCTAGGGTGGAAGCTGTGGTTGGGTTTACAGCTTGCCAGAAACGGAAGTTGCCCCCCACACGTTCGGGACGAAAATTCCTCTACCTGGCCTTAAAGCCATAGTGTGGCAACAAGCCCAAAAGTCAAGCAATTAAGTGGCAACATGCCAAGGCAAAGGAAACAGAAAAATGCAACCCTAGACTCCTATTTTGGGGGCATAGAGCGGGAAAAGGACTGTGAGGTCAGAAGTCCTGCTCCAAAAGCCCCAGGGGAAAACATGAGCGGGTTGCAGGCCATAGAGGACCTTAAGAAGGACTTTAAAAATCAAATAAGAGAAGTGGAGGAAAAATTAGAAAGAGAAATGAGAAGGATGCAGGAAAAGTATGAAATGAGGGTCAACAGCCTGACTGAGGAAAACAACACCTTAAAAAATAGACTAGCTCAAATGGCAAAGGAGGCCCAAAAGGGCAATGAGGAGAAGAATGCCTTAAAAAGTCGAATTTGCCAGGTGGAAAAAGAATCTCAAAAGTTCACTGAGGAGATTCATTCCTTCAGAGTTAGACTGGAGCAAATGGAAGCTAATGACTTTATGAGAAATCAAGATGCTGTTAAGCAGATCCAAACAAATGAAAGATTAGAAGGCAATGTGAAATATCTCATGGGAAAAACCACTGACCTGGAAAATAGATCCAGGAGAGACAATTTAAAAATTATTGGACTACCTGAAAGCCATGATCAAGGAAAGAACCTAGAAATCACCCTTCAAGAAATTCTCAAGGAAAACTGCCCTGATGTTTTAGATCCAGAGGGCAAAATAGAGGTTGAAAGAATCCACCGATCACCTCCTGAAAAAGATCCCAAAAAGAAAACTCCCAGGAATATTATAGCCAGGTTCCAGAATCCCCAGATCAAGGAGAAAATACTACAAGCGGCCAGGAAGAAACAATTTCAATATTGTGGAAACACAATCAGAATAGCCCAGGACCTGGCAGCTTCTACACTGAGGGATCGAAGGGCATGGAATATGATATTCCAGAGGGCAAAAGAACTGGGAATGAACCCAAGGGTCACCTACCCAGCAAAACTGAGTATTTTGTTTCAGGGAAAATATGGTCATTCAGTGGAATAGAGGACTTTCAAGCATTCTTGAGGAAAAAACCAGAATTGAATAGAAAATTTGACATCCAGACACAAGAAGCAAGAGATGCCTGAGAAGGTAATCAGGGAAAAGAAATCAAAAGGAACTTATCAAAGTTGAACTATTTACATTCCTATATGGAAAAGCAATAACTGTGACTGATGATATCTTTCTCACTATGAAAATAATGGAAGAAGGGGGTGTGGTCATATGAATACATATGTGAATGTGTGTGTATATGGTTACAGTTATATATGGATAGAGGGCATAGGTTGAATTTGTTGGGAAAGGAGAGTACTCAAGGGATGAAATTATGAGGTGAGAGAGGAAAATGGCAAGAGGAGATGGGGAGAGACATGGTAGGGTAAACTATCTCATGTAGGGGAAGTGGTTGCAAAGGAGGGGGAGAATAAGGAAGGCTAAAAAGGCAAAACCACATTCACATTGAATTTGGTTCAGGGAGAAAATGACATACATACTAAATGGGATATCTCAACCTGCAGCAGGATAGGGGGAAGGGGGATGAGAGGAGGGATGATGGATGGGAGGGCATCCTTGGGGTGAGGGGAGGTTGGAAGCACCCACTATAGAAGAGGGACAGGATCATGTAGGGAATGGACCAGGTGGGGGGTGGGATGAGTGGGAGGGAATTATAAGCAGCCTTGTACAATATATCTACTATGATAATGTTTTGCATAGCTAGACATGTACAACATATACTGAATTACTTATATCCCAAGAAGGAATGGGTGACAAGGGAGGAAGGAAATGGATCTGAAATTCAAGGTCGTAACATAAAATGTTTCAAATATATATATAAATACTAAAAAATAAATAAATAAATAAATAAAAAAGAAAATGAAAAAAAAAATAGACTAACTCAAATGGCAAAGGAGGCCCAAAAGGGCAATGAGGAGAAGAATGCCTTAAAAAGTCGAATTTGCCAGATGGAAAAAGAATCTCAAAAGTTCACTGAGGAGATTCATTCCTTCAGAGTTAGACTGGAGCAAATGGAAGCTAGTGACTTTATGAGAAATCAAGATGCTGTTAAGCAGATCCAAACAAATGAAAGATTAGAAGGCAATGTGAAATATCTCATGGGAAAAACCACTGACCTGGAAAATAGATCCAGGAGAGACAATTTAAAAATTATTGGACTACCTGAAAGCCATGATCAAAGAAAGAACCTAGAAATCACCCTTCAAGAAATTCTCAAGGAAAATTGCCCTGATGTTTTAGACCCAGACACAAAATAGAGGTTGAAAGAATCCACAGATCACCTCCTGAAAAAGATCCCAAAAAGAAAACTCCTAGGAATATTATAGCCAGGTTCCAGAACTCCCAGATCAAGGAGAAAATACTACAAGCAGCCAGGAAGAAACAATTTCAATATTGTGGAAACACAATCAGAATAGCACAGGACCTGGCAGCCAGAGGGCAAAAGAACTGGGAATGAACCCAAGGGTCACCTACCCAGCAAAACTGAGTATTTTGTTTCAGGGGAAAATATGGTCATTCAGTGGAATAGAGGACTTTCAAGCACTCTTAAGGAAAAAACCAGAATTGAATAGAAAATTTGACATCCAGACACAAGAAGGAAGAGATGCCTGAGAAGGTAATCAGGGGAAAAAAAATCAAAAGGAACTTATCAAAGTTGAACTATATACATTCCTATATGGAAAAGCAGTAACTGTGACTGATGATATCTTTCTCACTATGAAAATAATGGAAGAAGGGGGTGTGGTCATATGAATACATATGTGAATGTGTGTGTATATGGTTACAGTTATATATGGATAAAGGGCATAGGTTGAATTTGTTGGGAAAGGAGAATACCCAAGGGATGAAATTATGAGGTGAGAGAGGAAAATGGCAAGAGGAGATGGGGAGAGAAAGGTTAGGGTAAGCTATCTCATGTAGAAGAAGCAAGGGGAAGTGGTTGAAAGGGAGGGGGAGAATAGGAAGGTAAAAAAGGCAAAACCACATTCTCATTGAATTTGGTTCAGGGAGAGAATGACATACATACTAAATGGGATATCTCAACCTGCAACAGAATAGGGGGAAGGGGGATGAGAGGAGGGATGATGGATGGGAGGGCATCCTTGGGGGGAGTGGAGATTGGAAGCACCCACTATAGAAGAGGGACAGGATCATGTAGGGAATGGACCAGGTGGGGGGTGGGATGAGTGGGAGGGAATTCTAAGCAGCCTTGTACAATATATCTACTATGATAATGTTTTGCATAGCTAGACATGTACAACATATACTGAATTACTTATCTCCCCAGAGGGCATGGGTGACAAGGGAGGAAGGAAATGGATCTGAAATTCAAGGTCTTAACATTAAATGTTTCAAATATAAAAAAAAAATTCCCTTGTCCTACTCAACCAACATTTTTAAAGCAGTGATTTGATACATCACTAATATTGGAATCTACATCCACCCAAGATGTGGCCTTGAAGGCATTTAAATTCCTAAGTTGCTTAAGGCTGATTGCTCAT
Source organism: Gymnobelideus leadbeateri (assembly GCA_011680675.1). Taxonomy (NCBI): domain Eukaryota; kingdom Metazoa; phylum Chordata; class Mammalia; order Diprotodontia; family Petauridae; genus Gymnobelideus; species Gymnobelideus leadbeateri. The sequence goes on along the minus strand of WOXC01008944.1, from coordinate 159,484 downwards.
TTCCTTTCTCCATGTCACCTTGGACTCCTAGTATTTCCTGTGTCTGTGCCTTTGCAAAGATGATTCCTGCTGCCTGGAACCCAGTCTTTCCTCATCTCCACTTCTTAGAATTCCTAATTCCCTTCAAGGTTCAGCTCAGGGACTATGACTTATAAGAGGTCTTTCCTAATTGCCCCCCAGGAGTTTTCTTCTATTTATGCATCGGTGCAGAAATTGTTTCTCCCCATGAGAACAAATATTTCTTGAGAGCAGATTTTCATCTTGTTCCATTTCTGTTTTTGCTTCCCTGTCAACTAGCAGAGTTCTTGACACAGTCCATGCTTAACAAATAAATACTTGTGGAATTAAATTGTGGTGAAAGGAACTCACTAAGAGACCAAGCTTTTTATGAGGCAATAGCAATCTGGTCCTAAAGTAGCATATAGAGCTTACCTATCTGGTAATGGTATTCACCATTCTGAAACACAACTGTTAGAAAGGAAGGAAGTTTTATAGTCATAGTTCTCTACAAGTATGCTGAACTTCATGCCTTTAACTCATAGAGAGTACCTTGGGTTTTTACTCTGGGCCTATTGACTCATATTTACCACATAATTTTAAGACATCTAGTCATTTGGTTTCTAAGTGTAGACAGATAAGAAGAAGCACATTAGAAGGTGGTAGAGAAGCTTCTATAGGCAGGTACAGTGATGAGAATGAAAATAGATATTGGGAAGCAAGGAAGGTGATTTTAAAGCTAATAAAAAGCACATGAACTTGTGGTCATTTTGTATAGAGTCATGTCAGCCATGACAAATATTGTTTGGTATATTATAGAAGGACAACACTCATTGTGCTTGTCCTAAGAAGGCATAACCAAGAGACATGGGGAGAATTTGATCAGAATCATAGAATCAAAAACTAAGAGTTGGAAGGGACTTCAGTGGCCACCTAGTCCAACCCATATACAGTAAGAGTCCCCACTCAAATGTATCTTACAAGTGGTCATCCAGCCTCTATGGGAAGATCCACAAGGACAAGAAACCCACCATTTCTCAAGGCAGTTCATTGCACTTTTGAACAGCTCTAATGGTTAAGATGCCATCTTTAACAATCAAATTTAACTTGTACCAATTGCTCCTGGTTCTGTTTCTGTTCTGCTCCATGGGACTAAAAAAACAAAAGCAAGTCTACCCCCTACCCTTTTTTATAAGATGACCTTTCAAATAATTGAATACAGCTGTCATTCCCTCCCTACCCTGAGTCTTCTCTTCTCAAACTTAAACATGCCTAGTTCCTTAAAATGATTTTCCTACAACATGGGCTCAAGCTCCTTTACCATTCTGATTGCCTTCCTCAAACTCTCCTGCATAGTGCTCAAGGTACATTAGCCAAGCATATGGTCAAATACCACCCTTCCACCACCCCCACCCCACCACCACCACCACCACCACCATCATCATCACAATAATAACTAACATTTATGTAGTGCTTACCATGTCCCAGGCACTTTATAACTGTAATCTAATTTGATCTCATTTGCATCTTCTTTAATGTCATTATCACTGATAAAACTATACCAGTTGCTGATGTTGAACCATCTGACAGGGCCGAGGCCTTTCTTCTCTGGGTCTTCCATAAATGTGTCTCTAGCCTATGCAGAAGCCATTGCCAGGTTACATCACTACAAGGCTTGTTTTCCAGGACAATGACTATAGAGATTGGGATGGAAACATTGTCGCTCCCAAAGCTCTTGGCTTCAAGGTTCTAGGATGTTACCATCAAGGTCTGCCGGTAAGATGGTAGTCAAGGGGTTAGAGGTGGTTTGGCTTTCCTGGTGCATACTGTCTCCTGTGTCTCCCTCATCTCAGGGTCCCTTTTTGCTTCATGGAGGCTGACTTGCTTGCCCTATGGGTGACAGTAAGCTGGCAGTTGATGGGGATGGCTGGATCCCTCTCTATAGCAGTTGCTTCTTAGATGATGGGGAATAATAGCTAAAAAATTGTTGTTGTTTTCAATTTAATATTTTATTTTATTTTTTCTCAATTACATGTAATGTTGTTTTTAACCAAAACTATGATTTCATCAGCATAGAAAGTATGGCTGTAAAATTGCCTCCACCAATGATGAGTAAACTTCTGAGTAACTTACATAATAGGGGTACTGAGTTTGGGAAACAGGTGTAATGGGAAAAGTATTGAACTTGGAGTTATTTCACTTACATTAAGATCCCAGCTCTATCACTTATTACTCAAATGACCCTACAAGTTAAGTTTTTGCTTCTCTAGGCTTCAGTTTCCTCATCTGTAAAATGAGGGGGCTGGACTAGGTGACCTCCAAGGTCCATCCCAGCTCTGGATCTATGAATTATGAGCCCATGAATATCCCACATAGCATTTGGGCCCCAGGATTTCCACTGTGTGGTGTTTGATCCTTAGTTTGAGTGGCCAAGAGAAGGGGGTAAAGAATGGGGGGAAGTACTTCTGAAGTTATGGAATCCTTAACCTGGGAACTATATCTAGCCAAAAGAGTCTCTAAAATATCTAACATTTTGGTTTGGGTGGAAAAGAATGGGGGTAGGAGAGAGAGAAAGAGAGAGACAGAGACAGAGACGCAGAGAGAGAGAGAGAGACGCAGAGAGAGAGAGACAGAGAGAGACAGAGAGAGAGACAGAGAGAGAAACAGAGAGAGATAGAGACAGAGAGAGAGGGAAAGAGAGCTAGGGAGAGAGAGAGAGAGAGAGAGAGAGAGAGAGACAGACAGAGAGAGAGAGACAGACAGAGAGACAGAGAGACAGAGAGAGACAGAGAGAGAGGGAGAGACAGACAGACAGAGACAGAGAGACAGAGAGAGACAGAGAAACAGAGAGACAGAGAGAGAGAGGAGAAGGAGACAGAGAGACAGAGAGAGAGAGAGAGACGGGGGGAGAGAGAGACAGAGAGAGGAGGGGCAGAGAGAGAGACAGAGAGATGGGGTGGAAGGGAGAAGAAAAGAAAAAAGACAGAGGGAGAAAGAAAAACAAAGAAGCAAAGTTAGTTGAGTAAAATAATTCTTATTCTCAAAAATACACTAAGAATAATTTAATTTAATGTTAAGGCCCCTATCTAAATAAAATTCATTCCCTATTATAAACATCATAAACTTTCTGAGTCCCCACACAGAAGCTGTTCCCATCTTAATAACCATGTCTAACATAATCCTGTTTCTTAGTGTTAATCAGTTACCAAACATACAAAGGTACCTAGTATTGACACAGATGGTTCGGGGGATCCATGTGATTGTCTGCCAAGTCACAAATGGATACAATGTCTTTGTCAACATGGTGGGTAAAGGTTTTTGTTAAGGTTGTTTTAATGAATATGTTTGTTTTGCAGCCTGAAGGGCCATGTCACAATGGAAAAGGACCACAATAGAAGCAGAATTAGAAGACAGAGGCTGGAGTAGGAATACAGAAATCTTGTAACTCCCATATGCAAAGATGGGTTCAAACAAGAGTCTTAGAATTAAGTCAGAATTAGAAAGGGCCTCAGAAGTCATTTAAACTGTACCTGAACCCTCCACCCCATCATTATGGTCATCTAGTCCCCTCTGGAAGACCTCTAATAGTGGGGAGTCCATCTCCTGTCAAGGTTACCCATTCCAATTTTGGAGGGCTCTATTTGATAGGAAGTTTTGACTTTCTGCTTCTTTGTTTACTTATGCTTAAGCCTTATACTAGAGCCACTGCAAATTCTCCCCACTTCTCTATCCTCTGAGACCAAGCTGAGCAATTCTTAATCCTCTTAAATATAACGCCCCTTCAAGCACTTGAAAATAGCTACCAAGTAGCCTTAGAATGTCAGATTTGAAGTCAAAGGGCCTGCATTCAAATCTCCCTCTGCCACTTATTAGTTATGGGACGTTCAGCAATTCACTTGACCTCTCTAAGCATCAGCTTCCTTGTTTGTAAAATGATGAAGTTGCAACAGATGGTTCTAAGGCAGCTCCCAACTCTAAATCTATGATGCTATGATGATCTCTAGGTTAAACAGCTCCAACCAAGTCCAAGACCTTCAACCAATCCCCAAATGGCACACCCTAAACCATCCCAATTCTCCTCCCTTTGTATATTCTTCACCTTGTCCACATTCTCCCTAAAATACAGCACTTAGAAATAAACACAAACTCAAATCATGGCTAGAATGGGCTATCACCTCTCTAGTCCCGGACTACCTATCTGAATGCAACCTAAAACATAGCATTAGCATTTTTGGCTTCCATCAAACTGTTGGTTATTTTGAGCTTTCAGCCCACTAAATCTTTTCAGGTCAAAGGATAATAATAGGTCATAGGCTCATCAATGTAGAGTATAAAGGGACCTTATCAGAAAGTGAGTTCACTCCATTTTACAGATGAGAAAACTGTGACACAGAGGTGAATTGACTTACCCAGCCAGTAAGTGTTTGAGATGAGATTCAGAACTTCCTCAAATTCAAATTCAGCCCTCTATCCACTGGCGCACATGGCTTTCTAGCCATGTCTCCTCCATTTTGTACTTGGAGTGATGTTGTGTAGTTGGGTTTTGCCTTGTTTTATTTTTTGGTTAACCCTACTATATGTCTTCATCTGTTTGGCTCCAGAGAGGAGAACCAGGAGTAAACTGAGAGGTTTGATGTCAGAGGAAATAAACTTTCTAACAGTGCTGTTCTAGAGAGGTGGTTATAGAGGGTAGGTATAGAGGGGATATAATTTATAGACTGGATATCTTGAACCAGTTGTTAGGATGTCTTATTAGGAATTTCCTATAGCTACTAAGGCTCTTTCCAGTATTCAGTTCTGTGACTCTTTGACTTCCCATTAGAATTCATTCTTCTTAGATTTATCCCAAAGTTCTAGCCAGTTGATGGCTTTTTGTATGCTGACTCTCACCTGGTGTGGAAATCGTTCCTCCTAGTATCCTATTACTATTGGTAAAATTATTAAGCATGCCATCTATGCATTTATACAGGACATTCATAAAACCTTTAACACCATAGGAGTAAGGGCAGATCCTTGGAGCACTTCCTCCTTTCCCTAGCCCCTTTCCTCTATCACAAGATCAATCCGTTCTTTTGCTGTGTTTACTTCTTCATGAAAAAATCCCAGGCAATATAACTAGGGTCACTTCTTTTCATAGCTCATTAACACAATTCCCCCAAAACAAGGGGAATATTCACTGGTAAGATGGATTTAATTTCTCGATGTATGCTCATGAGAAGCAAAATTGGGAATAAGATGGAAGAGGAAGAGGAGAAATGTCTTCACACTAAATTGATCTTGTACTTTTTATCTTCCACAAATGGCTTTTCTAGCAATGTAAACATTGTATCATGGTTTCCATTTTATAGTTGTGGAAACTGAATCTCAGAGATGTAGGTGCTATTATTTCCCCCACTTTTACAGTTGAGGAAACTGAGGCAGAAAGAGGTTAAATGACTTGCCCAGGATCACATAATTAAGTCAATGCCTGAGGCTATATTCAAACTCAGGTCTTCCTGATACCCGCCCTACCTCCCATTAAATTGAAGGTCATTGAAGTCAGGGGCTGTCTTTTGCCTCTTTTTATATCTCCAGCATTTAGCACAGAGCCTAGCACATAGTAGGTACTTAATAAATGTTTATTGAGTTGTCCACTGCTAACTGTAGTCCTCTAATCTCAGAGCCAATGTTGAATTGAACAGTGTATAGATTTGGAGCACTGGGCATCAGGAAGTCCTGAGTTCAAATCTTCCCCTGCTCCAACATTTAATATATATGTCACCATGGGTACTTAACTTATCTAAGCTCACTATTATTTGTCTCCTGATGGCTTGTGATTGGCATCAGTGGTATTAGTGCAGGGATGAAATCACTGATGCTTCATTTCTTGAGCTATGCTAGTTTGTTCATTATGTTTTTGGAGAAAGGAATGTGGGTTTCTCCTTAGAGGAGAAGAGACCAGGCTTAATTCCACCAGGAAGAAGAGGCCAAAGTGGTTCGGTGGTGTGTTCTCTCTCACATGTCTGGGTCATTTTCTCTTCAGATGTGCTTTAAAACTGCCAAAGTTAAAGCAACTCAGCCATGAGGAAGGAAATAGGAGTGGCCCAAGGTAGATTTCCTGATGCCTTCTCTCCCCTAGCTGCTTTAAAACTGGAGAGGGAGGTCACAACCCAGAATGTGGGGTAGCGTCTGTCAGTGAGGGCTCATTCTATGGTGACTACAGGAATCCTGGCTTTCAAGTGGTTATAAATGACGCATAAAAAATGAACTCAAGGAATGACATTATCAAGGAGCCTTCAGCTGAGTCAGGGTGATGGCATTCTAAACAAAACCATCTGATAGCAGGGGAAGAATCTGAAAATTAAATTCCAACCTAGGTGTTATGATGAAAGGCTAGCAGAAAGAGGAGGTAGAGAGAGAGCTGGCTTTAGAGCCTTAAGGATCTGAGTCAGACCCATATGAGCAGCATAGTCATGAGCCTCTCTGTGGGCTAGGCAGTGACATCAAATTCAAATAGAAATGGCAGATAAACCATATATACAAATTCCTGTAGGCTGTATATTGACTTAGCCACATACATATTAACATTATCTTTATTTTGTTAAATATTTACATGTTAATAATTACATGTTAATCTAGGGCAGGAGTGTTGTGACTCCTATTCTAGGCAATTAGCACTGACTATAAATTATAGAGAAGATGCCAACCTGCATTGGTAATGGGAGCTTCCTCACCTAGAAGTTCCCTATGCCAATGAAATGATGGGCCCATTCTTTATTCCCATCAGCTTCATTGCGACAAATTCAACTCACCTTCCTAGAGTTCCAAAATCTACATATCCAGACCCCAGTTTAAAAAAATATGTATTCAAAATCCTAACCTTTAAGACACTAATTCTTTCTTTCAGGTATGAATTGGACTAGATAGTTGCTAAAGGGTTGAAATTGTGTAGACAAATCAACTCCTTAAACTTTTTAATCTATAAAATGAGGATAGTAATGTTCAACCAAGCAACCTCAGAGGCTTATTTAAAGGATCCAGGAAGATGATTCTAGACTCATAAGAACACAAATTTCAGGATGGAAATGTACCTAGGAATCTAGATTAATCCCTTCATTTTAGAGACCACTTAGTTAATAAATAGGAGAGAACATAAATTTATTTTCCTTTCACTACACATGGTTTTGTAAATCATATTATACTATCCTTCACTTCTGAAGAGGTGAGATTTCAGCCTTATGGGTACTCTGTCTATTGATGCTGGTTGTGATCCTTCCAAACTTGAGTAGACAAAAATTGTAGTCAAAAATTAACTATCCCCTAATGGTCATCATCTTGCTGGTGAGCCTCTTAGAACTGAGGTAGACTGGTTTGTAGAAAATAGATACTCAATCCCTTGCCAAGCCAATAATATGTGACATCTATCTATCAGGGATAAATCCTATTAAAACTTGTGTTTTGCTGGCAGAATCTTTAAAAACCCTGGTTTACCTTTTCACTATGATGAAGATGCAGGGGAGAACTGAAGAAGAGAATAGAAATAAAAGTAATTGTTATTATTATTAGGGTCAGACTTACCAAGCCCCAAATGGAAATCTTCAATCAGAAGTTGAAAGACCTGGTTATATTAGGTTATTGTCAAGGCCATTCCTTGTTTTAATCAAACAATCAATAAGCATTGATTAGCACCTTCTATTTGCCAAGGAGTATGCAATGAATTGGAAACAAAAATATAAAGAATGAAATAATTCCTATTCTCAAAGAGCTTATGTTAGCTACAAAAGGCCCCTTTTAATTCTGAGATTCTATGTTGATAAATATAAGCACCTATAGACTTGGAGGAAGGGAAACCTGAGTTCAAATCCCACATCCAACACTAATTAGCTATGTGACCTTGGGCAAGTCTCTTAGCCTTAGTTTTTTCATCTATTAAAAAAATAACATCTATTTTACAGGGCTGTTTTAAGAATCAAATAATATATGTAAACCCCTTTATAAAACTTGAGGCATCTTAGAAAGGCTTATTATCATTATTAATTACTGTTACTGTGCACCCTGAGCAAATTACTCAACTTTCTTTAGCTTTTAGTTACTTAATGACTAAACCTCAATTCCTTCATCTGCAAAATGGGATTAATAACACCTGCTTTATGGGCTTGTTGTGAAGATCAAAGTACATTTAATGTACTTTTCCAACCTTTCATCTACAGAAATATTAGCTTATTGCAGGTTTCCCACATGGCCTCCACCATGATGTAATCATCACTCCACAGTAGCGCACATGTTCAGTAAACATCAGTGGGTAGAGTGGTATCTCTTTGCCCTCTGGAGGAAAATTAATAAAACCTAAAGGTTTCATCTTGGTTAGAAGGCATAAAAAGAGGTAAGTGCTGGCCACCACATTGCAAAGCCAGATTCCTCCACTCCGCTGACCTCTCAACAGTCTACCCTGCTCAATTCCAGCTGCCACAGTAAAGAGACAGATCTGTTTGCTTTCAGCCTCCGGGGAAATCCTGCAGCCTTAAGATAAGGTTTGCTAACCGTCCTTTTGTTGGCGTTCATTCATTTCAGCTGTGTTCGACTCTTCTTGACCCCATTTGGGAATTTTTTCGACAAAGTTACTGAAGTGGTTTGTCATTTCCTTCTGCAGTTCATTTTTACAGATGAGGAAACTGAGGCAAATAGGGTTAAGTGACTTGCCCAGGGTCGCACAGATAGTAAGTATCTGAGGCTAGTTTTGAACTCAGGTCTTCCTGACTCTAGGCCTGGTGTTCTATCCATTGAGTCACCTAGCTGCCCTCACTAACCAGCTACTGTCTCCCTTACTCTTTCTGTCCCAGTGAAGGTAACCAACTACTGTTCCCCATTAGAAAGTGAGCGTTTCAAGAACAGAAACCATCTTTCATGTTCCTAATCTCCTAGTCTGGTACAGTTCTATGCACATAATAAGTACTTAATAAACGCCATAGTCATTTATCCAGGATATTCCATCTCTAGTCCTTGTAACAACAACAATAATCATAGCTAACATTTATATAACACTTTCTATGTTCCAGGCACTGAGCGAAGAGATTTGCAAGTAATATACATTTCATTTTATCCTCACAAAAATCCCTGGGAAGGAGGTGCTATTATTATGCCTCTTTCACAGATGAGTGACTTACACAGAGTCACACAGCTAGTAAGTTTCTAAGGTTACATTTGAACTCAGGTCTTCTTAACTTTGGACCTGGCACTCTGTGCACTTTGGAGCCACCTAGGTGCCATTTTTGTACCTTTGAACGTGCTGGTCCTCTCCCCTCACCCCCCCATACCCACTTTTGTCTCTTGGAATCCCTTGCTCCCTTCAAGTAACACAGGCTCCTGATCACTGAAAGACCTCCAGCAGTGAGGTGCATTTTGAAGAGAGTAATCCTACATCATGTTGGGGTTGAGTTAGCCTCTGAACACTCTTTCAGCTCTAAAATACTCTGATTTTCTAACATCTCATAATTTTTTTCACTGCGTTGGTAAAAGATACAAGCATAGGAAAGTGGGAAATTTAAAGGCCAGAAATTCTATCATCATAGAGCATTTCTGTCATAAACTGAAGCCTAGACTACATGCCAATGGTAATCCAAGAAAAAGAGTATTGACTGTCTCATCAGTGGATACAGGTTCAAATACTATTTTCGATGTTTGCTATGTGACTTTGGGCAAGTCACTTCACTTTTCTCGGCCTAAGTTTCTTCATCTCTAAAATTAGCAGTAGGATTTGATGATCTCTAATGTCTCTCCCAATTCCAAATCAATGGTCCTCTGATCTTAAGATTCTGGGACTCCGGAATTTCTTTAATTTATATAATTATAGTTAATAATGTTATTAATTATGTTTAATAATTATTAATGGATACATTTTCATTTACTTAACTATTTAAGCCTAGAGGATATATTTGAGTTTCCATTCAGGAAAATATTTCTCTCAAATTGTCATTTTCAGCTGAATTTCTAATTAAATTCAAACCGGTTTCCCTCAAAAAGCTGGCTGTCATAAAGCTTTCTCCAAAATGGACAGACCACCATCATGACCCCAACTAGATAATGATCTACCCCAAGCTGATTTTGACTGCCTTCGTGCTATCCAACTAGACTATGTAAAACCAGTCAGAGATAATTACAATCTTTACACGGCAGCAATGGAAATCCGCCAGCTGAAGGGTTACCGTTTGCAGCAGAAATTTAAAATAAGAAATGGTAGATGATTTCTTGGGTCCCCCACCCAGGGGGATTTTTCCTCTTCTAAGTTTATGAAATGTGCTTTCAAAGGAAATCAATTGCACAAAAGCAGAATTAGATCCTGGCTTAAAAAGAGCAGGCTCAGGAAGTCATTTACTAGCAGACATTTATTATCTCTCTGGAGTTGTCTAGGACAGAGGTTGTTAGTAGCAACCTGAGAGAGAAATAAAACATCTGCAAGAGTTTTGGTATAGAGAAACCAAGTGATTTTCAGAATGTGTTTTCCATTTTGTACTCCTTTCTATTCTGTTCTAGGTCTATTCATTCATTCAACAGATAATGATTGAGCACCCATTATGGGATCAACACCATGGGAAAGCTCATCATAAGGGCTCCCATGTCTGGACCACTTAACAGTATACAAAATGCTTCCCTCAAAACAGCCTTGTGTGGTGGGGATTACAAAGAGTACCATCCCTAGGCTGTTCCCACTGGGGGAGTATAGGATTAACATTTAAAGACAGGGCCAAATTGTAGAAGGTCTGTTTAACAGGAAGACCAGATAAACATATACCAAAATATTCATGGCAGCATGTTTTTGTGGTAGCAAAGAATTGGAAACAAGGTACAGCAATTAGCTAATCCAATTGTATTATTTGAATGTAACAGGATAATTACTATAGCATAAGAAATGATGAATGTAAACTATTCGGAGAAGTATGAGAAGATTTATGAACTGATGCAGTTAAGTAATCAGAACCATGAAAACAATATATGCAATACTGTAATTTAAAGGGAAAAAAGATTGGTAACTAAGCTAAAAGTTGTATAACTAGAGTATCCAAAATCTGACCCCAGAAAAGATGAGAAAATATATTTTCCTCACTTACTTATAAAAGAGGGAGACTATCAATGTAGAAGGTTTCAGATCCCATTAAACTCAGTTGGTGTTAGTTTTACTGAATTGCTTTTATTTAAAAAAAATAAAGCCAATCTTGTTTGTTTTTATTCTATTAGAAAGGATAGCTTAATTGACAAAGGATGGGGAAGGGAAGAAATGCATTGGGAAATGGAGATGATATAAAAATAAAAAATAGCAATTTAGAATAAAAAAGAGGATTGTGGGACAGGATGGATGGATAGAAGGGATGTAAAATCTTCCATGCATCCAGGGTCAGGATCAGGTGAAGGAGAGATATGCAGTTTGGGAGGGCAGTATCCTTAGCAGTATACTATGAGACAATGAAGAACAAGGAGTGAAGGCAGATCACATGAGTGGGCAGAGTTTGGTTACCAGCTTAACAGATGGAGAGTCAAGGGAAAGACCAAAGGCAGGAGTCATGACTTCTGATGAAGATGTCAACAAAATCTGGGAAACTCCTTGTGTAATATACTGTAGAGGGAATTCCTGCTCAGATAAAGGTGCCTTCTAAGGGCAGAGCTAAGTCTGATAGGCTGTATCTATGGACTGACTAGCAAAACTCAGCAAGATCCCAGGGAGTCAATGCTAGGCAAGAATCAACAAACAGATCAGTAAAGTCTTGGGGTGGCTAGGTGGCACAATGAATAGAGCACTGTCCCTGGAGTCAGGAGGACCTGTGTTAGGATCTGGCCTCAGGCACTTAACACAAAAACTAGCTGTGTGACCTTGGGCAAGTCACTTAACCCTGATTGCCCTAAAAAAAAAAAGCAAATCAGTCAGCCTCTAGGCAGTCATGGAGCCTTCTTACCTGGCCCAGCACTGTTCTAGGTGCTCTGGATTTAAACACAGAATCTAGACAATCCCTGCCCTCAACTTACTTTCATACTAATGTGGGATGAGAGTTGGATGCCGCAGGTACATAGATAAACACAGGATCTAATACTTGGGGGGAATCAGGAAATGGCTCTTGAAGGAGGTTGTACTAGGGCTAATCCTGGGGCTTTCAAGAGGTAGAAAAGGAAAGTATCCCACTCAAAGAGTGAGATGGCTGTAGGAGACAGAATGTCTTGAATGGGCAAAAGCAATTAGATTACTTCAGCCAGAGTGTAAAAGATGTGAGAGGAAGCAAAGGGGAGAGATAGTCTGGATCCATACTGTGAAGGGCTTTCAATGGCCAACAAAGGAGTCTGCAGCTTGAGAGATGATAGGAAGCCTCTGAAGGGGCTTAAGCCCGGCAGTGATATGGTCAGACTTACACTCGAAGAATATCAACTTGGCAGCTAGGTAGAAGGTGAATGGGGAAGGTAAGAGATGGGTCTGAGCTAAAGCAAAAAGCTTCTCAAAATGCATTGCAGCCAGTGAGCTGAGCATCCCTGCAGATAATTAATCCACGTACATGATAATAACAACCTTCTCTCTCTATTTTTCTGCTTTCACTGAATTGTTCTACCTGTACCATTGTCTGAATGAGAGGTGTCTATGTAAAAATGGTGAAAGGCATCCCTTCTCCCCATTCTCTACATAAAGAGGAGCTGAAGGTACAGAAAGGTTGGGTTTTACCCAAGGTCTCACAGTTAGGAAGGGCACCAAAGAAACAAAGATATTATTCCTACCTATTTAAAAAAGGTATCCATCTCATTGGGAAGAAAAGTGTTAAACATTTAAATAATAATTCAGAACAGAATCTGATTAAATTTATGTAGAGTAAATTATAGATAATCAACAGAGAAGATAGTAGAATTAAAGGAGGGGTCAGGAAAGGCTTCCTATAGAAGAAGGCATTTAGCTGGGACTTGAAGGAAGCCAGGAGGAGGAGAGGAGGAGGAAGCATGTGCCAGATGTGAAGAACAGCCAGTGAAAATGCCTGAAGTTGGCAGATGTAGGGTCTGTAGAGAAATAGAACAAAGAGATTACCATCGCTGGAACACAGGGTACATGGAGGGGTATAAGGTATAAGATGATCAGAAAGGTGTGTATGTGTGTATATCTGTGTGTTGGTGTCTGTGTATTATAGGAGGGTTATGAAGGGTTTGAATGTCAAATAGAGGATTTCACATTTGGTCCTGAAGATGATGAGCAACCATGGGAATTTACTGAGTAGGAAGGCGGGGAGACATATTCAGACCTGTGTCTTAGGAAGATTAACTTGATAGTTGATTGGAAGATGAATTGAAATATGGAGAGACTTGAGCCAAAGAGACCAACCAATGGGCTATTGGAATAACCCAGGCAGGAGGTAACGGGAATCAGGTGGTGGTGATGGTGGTGGTGTCAGAAGAGACATGGGGGTATATATGAGAGATGTCACAAAAGTCAAACTGACAGGACTTGGCAACAGATTCAGTCTGGAGGGTGAGAGGCTGGCACCTAGGTTGTGAGTGTGGATGGTGTCCTAGATATGTCATGGCCCTGCTGATCCTCTCTGAGGCTTAGGGAGAGTTTCTCATCTCTTAAATTCCAAGCTCTGACAGATCTACAGATTGAAAGTTGTGCCCCTGCCATCTTCCTGCTTCCAAGGGACAAGGCAGTTTGAATCAAGGGGGTCCTACCCTATTTATGAGTGAAAGCTGCCTCCTCAAAGCACTACACATATTTGCTGGAGGTCACTTTCCTGGACAGAATTGAGTGGGAAAAGGATGAGGATTATGGTGCTTGATAATTCTCACTAAATAGCTTGGTCTTCTTGTCTGTACTTCTCTGTAACTCTGTCTCTCTGTCTCTGTCTCTGTCTCTCTCTCTGTCTCTCTCTCTCTGTCTCTCTCTGTCTCTGTCTCTCTCTCTGTCTCTGTCTCTCTGTCTCTGTCTCTCTCTCTGTCTCTCTCTGTCTCTCTCTGTCTCTCTCTCTGTCTCTCTCTCTGTCTCTCTCTCTCTCTCTGTCTCTCTCTGTCTCTCTCTGTCTCTCTTTCTCTCTCTGTCTCTGTCTCTCTCTGTCTCTCTCTCTCTGTCTCTCTGTCTCTCTCTCTCCCTCCCTCCCCCGCTCTCTCCGTCCCTCTCTCTCTCCAAAACACATCATTTTAATGGGGTCTACCTCACCAGGTAATTTTAGCTAGAAACTATTGATATTTTAGAGGCAGCTAAGTGGCATTGAGATAGCTTTCTAGAAGGAGTCAGTAAGATCTGAGTTTGAATCCTGCCTCAGATATTTATTAGCTATTTGCCCCTAGGCAAGTGGCTTAACTACCCTCAGTCTCAGTTTCCCCATCTATAAAATGGAAATAATAATAATGCCCATGTCACAGGGTTGTTGGGGAGACCAAAGGACTTTTCACATCTTAAAATACTAAATAAATGGTAGCTACTTTTTTACTATCTTGAGAGAAGTGAATTCTAATCAGCGCTGAGCTATGAGAGACTCATTAACAGTTTGAATTTTACTCTGGAATTGAATAATACAATTCTGCTCTTTAAACCAACATTCCATGACTCTCTCTTGAGACAGTAGTGAATCCATATTTTAATCTAATATTCCAGTTCCCTAGGATCTCATCAATATGTATGTTCCCCCCATCAATCAGTACAGACCACCACGGGGCAAACCTGACTGCCCACCTTGTTTAACTCTTGTCCATAGCATCCTCTAGGTTTTCCATAGGGTTGTTTACCCAGTACACTAGAGATCTCCCCTTTCTTTCTTGTCATCACTGAGATATTATTGACTATCACCATCAGTTATTCCTTGCTCTTGCCTCCTGACTTGGCTCAACTATTTCTTTTGGCATCTTTTATCATTATTCCAATTCACCTTCCTATTCCCTTGTTCATATGTAATGGCACTCCATGATGATCTTTCTCACTTTCCAATTCTCTCTGACGCAGAGCCTGGTCACAAGGACTAATAAGGGCTTGTCACGTCTTTCCAAAGTGCCAGTCTTTCACCACAGCAAAGAATGTGAACATTTGAGTCAGAGCATGGGGCTCCCATCCATATTACATATAACTTCTTAAAGCCTGATCACACTCACCTTGCACCTCTCCGGGGATCTTTAGATGACACACACTTAAAATTTTTCAGACAGTAGTATTCTTTTACTTAACAATCCCCAAAACAACATCAGTTAAAATGTCTTTATTAAAACAGTAGACCTTTGTTTCAAGCAAATACGGCGGGGAGGGGAGGATCATTAAAATAATTATTTTGCTGTTGTTTTGTTCAGTCCTGTCAGACCCCTTTGTGCCCCCATTTGGGGTTTTCTTAGCACAGATACTGGAGTGGTTTGCCATTTCCTTCTCCAGCTTATTTTACAGATGAGGAAACTGAGAGAAACAGGGTAAAGTGACTTGTCCAGGGTCACATAGCTAGTAAATGTCTGAGGTGAGATTTGAGCTCAGAAGATGAGTCTTCTTGACTCTAGGGTCAGCACTCAATCCACCGCCCCACCTAGTTGCACCATTTGAGGACTAATTAAGTTAAGTCCCTAGATGTTAAAACCAGACACATGATCATGCTTTTTTGGTGATGAAAATTTGCTGTCCTCATAAAACCAACTACTGAGGCATAAGGCCATAGTTTAGGGCTGAAACTATACCTCTGAGATCATCTTGTCCAACCCCTTTATTTTGCAAAGATGGAAACTGAGCACTAGAAATGTTGATTAAGTTGCCCATGGTCATACAAATAGCATATCTGTGATTTCAACTGAGATTCTCTGATCCAAAAGTCTATGCTGTACTTAGGGGTTGCATTCTAAATCAGTGAAAGGAAGGCCCAGAACTAGAGGAATAACTTCCCAAAATTTCCAGAAACAAAGAAGGAGATGGAGCTGATCCCAAATGCCTTTCTTCCAACTAAAGGAAGGGGAGGAGGAAGATATGAAGGAGAGGGAACAAGAGAACTCAGGGCCCTATGCAAAGTTTGACTCTCCCAAACAAAGCACTTTTTACAAAAATGAAATCTTTGCAAGTTATACATATTTAATTTGCTGATTCAAAGAGGAGTCAGAATAAAAAAACAAAGGGGAGGATCATTCGGATAGGGAAGAGAGAGCTGTCTTTTAGAGTGTTTACAAAGCCTAGCAGAGGTCAGTCTAACACACACCTAGGTCCATCAACATGCAGGATTTGTATTCATGGATGCAGCCAGTGAGCCTACATTAATAACGATCTGTATGTAGTAGATGGCATTAATCAATAGAAGAAGATAGAAAAAAGAGCCCTGTTCCCTCCCTGTGCTAGAAAAGAGAATGGTCCTTCATTCCTGAATGCGTACCCCATGCGTTTGCACTAGTCCCCAGTGGGGTGACTCATCCTGTGTCAGAATGTCATATCTTTGCTTGCTGAAAAGGAAGAAATTCAGGCCCTGAGGGGAATGGGGGAAGTGGCCAGAACTACTGATCAGAACACAGGCTATTGGTAAAGATGCCCAAAGGAGCATAGAAGGTCAAAGACAGAAAGAGCCTTTAAAGATCATCTGGTTCCATTTCTCCTTTGACAGATATGGTAACTGAGACCCAAAGGGAAGATATGATTTGCTTGTTTTTAAAGTTGTATTGGCATGCTTTGATTTTATATTGCAAACATTGACAGACTACTCTACTCAGTAAGAACACTCTTTTCATAAAATAAAACAATTAAGCAAATTAATACTATAACACAAGGCAGCTAGATGGCTCAGTAGATAAAACACTGGACCTAGAGACCTGAGTTCAAATCCAATCTTAGACACTTATTAGCTTTGTGACCCTGGGTAAGTTGCATAATCGGTTTGCCTCAGTTTCCTCAACTATAAAATAGAGATAATAATAGTACTTACCTCCTACCTCACAGAACCTTTAGGAGGATCAAATGAGGTAATATTTTTCAAGTGCTTACCACAGTGCCTAATATTAAATAGTAGGCACTATGCAAATGCTAATTTCCTTTTCCCTCTAGAAAATACATGCAGTATTCCAAATCTGCAGTACCTCTCCTCTGTTTTGCTCAATTAACAGGAATCTATTTTCTCTCCCACTACATGTAACAGATATACAGAGCTAAGCAAAACAAATCTCTTTATTACCATTATACAAATATACATATTACATACATACATACATATATGTACATATATAGTGTAAATATATACGTGTGTGTGTGTCTTATTTTGTACCTTAAATCCAAAACCTCCCTGTCAGGAAATAGATGGTACATTTCATCATTAATCCTATGGAATCATGAATAGTCATTGTATTGATCAGAGTTGTTATAGTTTTCAAAGTTGTACATTATTGCTGCTATTATAAAAATTGTTCTAGTTCTGCTCATCTCAATCTTTACCAGTTTCTAAAAGTCTTCAAAATAATATAATATTGATGTTATAGTATAAATTATTTTGGTTCTGCTCATTTTACTCTGTATCAGTTAATAAAACTCTTCTAATGCCTCTTAAAATAATCTATTTTCTCTTTTCTAACAGTATAATTATTTATATTTATTTATTATATTTATATATCATGATTTATTGAATAGGATAGTGACCACTAGGTGAAGGAATGACACAGAGTCATGGGTCTGGAGTCAGTTGCCATGAGTGTAAATCCATCCTCAGACACTGACTAGCTGTGTGACACTGAGCAAATCACTTAGCCTCAGTCTATCTCAGTTTTCTTAACTGTTCAAAAAATGGGGATAATTACAACACTTACTTCTCATGGCTGTTGTAAGAAACAAATGAGAAAATATTTGTAAAGAGTTTAGTATAGTGCCTAGCATATAATAGTTGCTTAATAAATACTTATTTCCCTCCTTCCTATTCCTCCTTCTTAGTCCCAGGCAACTTTCAAAAACCATGATCTTGAGTTCAAGGACCCATAGCTGTAAAGGGGTTGTGCTTCAAAAGTTTACATCACTCTTCCATTCATATTCCTGGTCTCAAAGAGCTCAAAAGTTAAAAATATGCAAAAGATTACAGCCAAACAAAACGTGTGTGTGTGTGTGTGTGTGTTTGTGTGTGCGTGCATGTCTATATATGTGAGTAGGTGGTACAGAAGATAAGAGTGCCAGGCCTCTTGTGATCAGGAAGACCTGAGTTTAAATCTGGCCTCAGACACTTACTAGTTGTATGACCCAGAACAAGTCACTTAATCCATTTGTTTCAGTTTCCTCTTCTGTCAAATGAGCTAAAGAAGGGTATGGCAATATCTCTGTCAATAAAATCCCCCGGAAGGGGGTCACAGAGAATCATACATGACTGAAACAGCTAAGCAACAACAATAATAATGACAACAAAATACATGCAGATGTGTATATATATACACATACATATATGTATATATGAGCATATGTGTATGTATATATGTATGTGTGTATATAATTGGGGTTCATCTCAGAAAAGATTATAAGGTTAATGAGAATGGGGAAAGGCTTCCTGAAGAATATGAGACTTTAGCTGAGGCTTAAAGAAAGCCAAGGAAGCTAGAAATAGGGGATGAGGAAGGAGAGCATTCCAGGCATCGGGACAGTTAATGAAAATGCCTAGAACTGGGAAATGGAGGGTCTTCTTAGAGGAAGATCAAGGATACTTGTGCCACTGGATCTCAGAGTACATGGAGGGAAGTAAGGTATAAGAAGACTGAAAAGGTAGGAAGGGCCTTAAAAGCTAAACAGAGCATTTCATATTTGATTCTGGAGCTGATCAGAAGCAGTTGGAGTCTACTGAATACAAATGTGAGAAATGCATTCTGGGAAGATCAGTTTCATAGTTGAGTGGAAAATGGATTGCAATGAGGACATAACTGGGGCAGGAAGATCAACCAGTTGATTACTGGTTATTGGAACGGTCCAAGCATGAGGTGATGAAGGCTTACATCAAGGTGGTAGCAGTGTCAGAGGAGAGAAGGGAATGTAATGGGAGATGCTACAAAAGTAAAGACAACAGGATTTGATTGGATGTGGAAGGTAAGTGCGGAGTGGAGGTTGCAAGCCTGGGGGACTGGGAGGATGATAGTCCCCTCAACAGTAATAGGAAGAAGAGAAGATGGGGGTGGGGTGGGGGAATATTGACTTCAGTTTTGGATATTTTGAGCTTAAGATGTCTATGGGACATCCTGTTCAAGATACCCAGGAGGCATCTAAAGATGTGATATTGGAGGTCAGCGGGTATGTTAAAACTCTAGTCCTGGGCATACAGGACAGAATATTTCCCACCCTTGTTTTGGGGGCTTCTCTGGAGACAATTCCATTTAGACTTAGAGTTAGGAATGCTAGAGATGCCTAAAAGGTTGTCATATGGGTAAAGACAAGGTATGCATCTGTCAAAAGCCCATAACTGTATGTAGGACTATCAATTGTGAATGTGCAATAATAAATTGCACTCACTTGGTTTAGTGATATGGGGATGGTGGAACTTCTTGGTCATTAAAAATTAAAGGGTTTTCTCCTGCCTGATGTGAGCAAAGCAGGTGCTAAAAGAAGTGGGCTGCTCCGAGAAGTGCACAGGAGATTATTTCGACCTAATATCTATACCTGTCCAGTAAAAGCTTATTTGGCATCATGCAAAACAATTTCAAAGGACCTTAAAACACAAAACAAAAAATGCTAAAGCTGAAAGGGACCTTAGAACACAGAACATGGTGTAAAAGCTGAAAAAGAACTTGGAACACAGACATTTAGAGCTGACCTTAAAATAGAATATAATAATTAGCATAATTAGTATTTAGTTCTTGACAACTACTACATTGCTTTGTTCTTACAACCTTAGGAGATGATGGCTATTATTTATCTTCATTTTAGAAATGAGTAAATGGCTGAATGAGGTGGCCCAGGGTCACACAGCTAAAGTTCTGTCTTTATCACTTTCTTCAACTAATTCATTTTGCTAGTCCCAAGTAGTCAAATCAACCATCGCCTTTGGAAGGAGTGTGGCAATAGATTGCCCTATGACTCTATTCACCATTCCTATGACGTTTTGTTTTTTGTTTTTTGGGGTGAGGGGGAAGGCAAGGCAGATGGAGTTAAGTGACTTGCCCAAGGTCACACATCCCTGACTTCTTAGGCCAAAACACCTTTCTTGAGCATATTCTAATATCTTCTGTCTTAACTCTTCTCTAGGATTCCTGGTTTGATTGGAGCTGATGCTTCCAGACTTGGAAGAAGAGAACAGATATATCATAATATATTGATATTAAATATGTGTATATATTATATATTCTTTCCCATGTCCATCTTGACACTCTCATTCACTAAGTTCTCTCAAAAATTGACTCCAAAACCGATAACCTTCACACTTCATCTTTCTTTTTTTTTTTTTTTGGAGGGGTGAGGGCAGGGCAATTGGGGTTATGTGACTTGCCCAGGGTCACACAGCTAGTTTTTTATGTGAGGTGTCTGAGGCCGGATTTGAACTCAGGTCTTCCTGACTACATGGCTGGTGCTCTGCTCACTGCACCACCTAGCCACCCCAAATGCAATCTTCCTCTTGAATATCATACACATATGTCTAAACTACCCACAGAATGCCTGCACTTGGATGTCCCATGGGACCATAAAACCCGACACATCCCAAATAAAACTTTTGACAATGTTAAATAATAATAATACTGAAAAAGGTAACTAAAATGTATATAGCACTTAAAGCCTAAAGAGCACTTTACAATTATTTCACTTGATCCTCAAAAATACCCTGGGAAATACATATTGTCATCATCTTCATTTTACAGATAAGGAAAGTAAATTGACAGAAGTTAAGTGACTTGCCCAGGGTCATACAAATTGTATGTTAGTTTTTGTTTTGTTTTGTTTTAAAGCAGCCTTAAGATAATTCAGATCTCAGTTTGACTGAGGCAGCACCAATCATGTCTGTTTTGGCCAGAAAGCCAGAGGGTCTTTCCCTCCCAGATCTTTATTATATTTTTAAAAGACCATTCTTTGCCTCATTTGTTATTACAACTTAATCACTGAATGGACACTGCATTAGTCAGACTGAGATCTGTTAAAGACCTTAGCTTGTTAAGGCCAAGGTCTCCCACACATCCTGGGTCATCTCCACTAATCCTGATCGATATCTGACCTCTGGATCCAGATGGTTCTGGAGGAGAAAGGAGAAACTCTGCACAATGCTCCCTCATTTAAAGCCAATGCACTTGCATGTCAGGGCATCGCCTCCCTGACTTCATGGTCCTCTTTGAGAGCTAAGGACAAACTAAGGCCCTGAAAGTTTCTGGGATTCCCTAAAATCACAAAGACAGTAAGTGGCAGAGCAAGATTCAAACCCAAATCTTATCACTTCCAGTACAATGTCTGGTTTAATTTAATGCCCACTGCGGTCCCTGCTAACTTTCAAATTCTGTGAAAACTAGGGACCAGACTAGGAAGTACAGAGAAGCTTACTGGGGGAAGGCTGACTGCTAAGTAAGGAATTCTTTGGCCATAGCAACCCCTGAAATAGGAGAGAAAAATACATGAGGCTCCTCTGGCCTTGTCCCCTTCGTCTTTAGCACCCACGTTAGTGGGGGTGATGGGAAAGGGGGGCAGGTGGAGAATAACTGGTTTTGAGTCATCCACAAACAAAAGCTTTGACAGCAGTGCAGAAACTCTGTCAAAACCTACCCAGGTCAAAAGGCTTTGAACAAGGGCCCACAGAATGAGGGATCTCATTACGATGCAGTTCAGCTATGTTTCTTTTCTTTTTTTCCTTCAGGAGATAGAAGCAGATGTGGATAATTATCCTTTCCTGCTCTGCTTTCACCTGATAGAGAAAAATGATGGTGGAATTTAAGAAGTAATAGGTTAAAAAAATGGAATTGAGTGACCTAGTTCACTCCCCGGCTAACTTCTGGGACCAGCTAGCAAAGAAACACAGATGAAAGAGGTCCAGCTTTGGAATAAGAACCACTGGATTTGAATCCTGCTCTGCCTCTTACTAGCTCTGTGGCATTGGGTGAGTCACTTCCCCTCTATGTACCTCAGTCTCCTTCTCTAGGAAATGGGCCAAGTCAGCCAACAAGTATTTATTAACCACTTACTATGTGCCAGGCATTGTGTTTAGTGCTGAGAATACAAAGAAATGCTAAAACAGTTCCTGCCTTCAAGGAGCTCACATTCCAAAGGGGTAGACCCCTGGCTGTGCATGTGTAAGAGATATGCAAGGTGTCCCAAAAGTTTTATTGCAGTTTTAAGCTATTAAAACCAAAGACTTTGGGGATAGCCTGTACAATGTGAATGAGAAATGGCTTCTGGCTGCCTCAGTTTCCTCAAGTATAAAATGGAGGTAATAATAACACCTACCTCCCAGGTTGTCATGAGGATCAATGGGGATAATATTGGTAAAGCCTTGAGCACTGTGCTTTCTGTTGTTTTGTTGCTTGGTCCTTTTTTTCTGTCCTGTCTGATTCTCCATGACCCCATTTGGGGTTTTCTTGGCAGAGATACTAGAGTGGTTTGCCATTTCCTTCTCCAGCTCATTTTACAGATGAGGAAACTGAAGCAAACAGGGTGAAGTGACTTACCCAAGGTCACACAGCTAGTAAGTGTCTGAGGTTGGATTTGAACTCAGGAAAATGGGTCTTCTTGACTCCATGGCTAGTGCTCTATCTATTGAGCTACCTAGCTCATACAGCACTGTGCCTGGCACAAAGTAAATGCTGTATAAATATTATTTGTTATTATGATGAAAAGCAGGTTTGCTACAGAGGGAGGCAGCCTGATATAGTGAAAAGGGGGTCAGTTTTTCCCTCTCTTTGCCCCCTCTACCTAGATTCAAATCCTGGTTCTACCAATTTGTGACTTGTGCGATTTGGGAGCAAATCACGAAAGCTTTCTGGGCCTCAGTTTTCCCATTAGTAAAATGAAGTGTGTGTGTGTGTGTGTGTGTGTGTGTGTGTGTGTGTGTGTGTGTTGAGGTGGTAGAGTGAATTCAGAGGAAGATTAACAATTCTGAAGACTGGATTAGATCAAGGAGAGGATGTGTTGGGGGAACGTCTCTGTTTTTTGACCAGGCATGTGAAGGCCTGTGTCGAGGTTGCCTAAATGGGGCGGGCGAAAAGGGGGAATTGAACACAGACATAAAGTCCATGCCCATCTGCCAGAGCTCCCAGAGCCAGGAAGGGCTGCAAAGATTGTTGGCATGCATCTGTGCGTGTGTTTGGCACAGCACGAGCCTTCCCAGCTGAACGAGGAGACCCAGAGGTCATCTGCTTCAGCTTCTTCAGTCTTGAGATGGAGGGAGAAAAAACCACGCAACCCAGACAAGCCAAGTATCCCCTTGGAGAAACCGCCTGAATCCCCCATGGAGGGAACCACATGATGCCATGAGTGCCAGAGCCGCCGCTGAGATTTCTCTTGACTCCCCGGCAAGGTGGGATCTTAGAAAAGAGCTTCCTGGGCGGCTAGGTGGCGCAGTGAGTAGAGCGTCGGCCCTGGAGTCAGAAGGACCTGAGTTCGGATCTGGCCTCAGACACTTAATGCACACACAAACAGAAACCTAGCCGTGTGACCTTGGGCAAGTTACTTAATCCCAATTGCCCTCCAAAAAGCAAAAAAAAAAAAAAAAAAAAATATATATATACTGCTCCTCTTTTGGGGCGGCTAGGTGGCGCAGTGAGTAAGAGTGCCGGCCTCGGAGTTTGGATGACCCGAGATCAGATCCGGCCTCAGAAAATGAGCACCCATGCATAAATCAAATGACTAGCCGTGTAACCTTGAGCAAGTTACTTAACCCCAATTGCTTTATAAAAAATAAATAAATAAATAAAAAGAAAAGAAAAGAGCTTCCCCAGGGAGCACGTGGACTGGCATAGCCAGAGGCCCAAGAAACCACCTGCTTGCTTCACCGAAACTGGACATGGCATGAACTTGGTCCTGGGATGGGGAAGGAGGGAGAGAAGAGAGTTCTCAGCATCCTCTCTCTGTCTCTCTCCTATTTCTCCTCCCCCCCCCTTCTTCTTCTTCTTCTTCTTCTTCTTCTTCTTCTTCTTCTTCTTCTTCTTCTTCTTCTTCTTCTTCTTCTTCTTCTCTCTCTCTCTCTCTCTCTCTCTCTCTCTCTCACACACACACACACACACTTTTTTTTCTCCATTTGTACATTGAAGTAGGATCTGAAATAGTGCTTATAATTCTCCCTCTTGCCTATCTCTGTCTCATATGATATCTTGAACTCTTGAAAAATAGGATCATTTGTAGAGAACTGAAAGGGACCTTAGAGCATATGGGGTTCAAGCCCCTAGTTTTACAGATGAAAAAACAGAGACTGAGAGCTTACTTGAAGTCAAAGGTCATATAAGACTGTGAGCTCCCTGTGAGCAGAGACTTTCTTCCTTTCTTTGCATCCCTTGCCCTTAGCACAATATCTGGCACATAGTAGTTGCTTAATAAATGCTTGGTGATGTGACCTGTGCATATTAGGTGTTTATTGAATGCTTATTTACTGATGACACAAGCAGAAGTAGAAGGGCGATCCACACCCAAGTCCTTTGCCCTGCTCCTTCCCACACAGCCTTGTTACAAAATCACAGCTTGGGAACTAAAAAGGTCTTCAGAGATCACCTAATCTAGTCACCTTGCTTCATGATGAACTGAGACCCAGGGAGGCTTAAGTGACTTGCTCTTATAGGTGGCACTAACGATCAATAGCAGATTTAAACCCAGGTCCTCTGACTCCAAACCCTCTTCCACCTTGCTGCTTCCCCCAACCCAATATTAATGGTCCCTTCCCCAACAATTCTGAGAAGGTGGAGGGACCATCCTTTGCTGTTCTGGTCCCAGGGTGTCAAAATCTGAAAAGTCAGAAAATCAGATGTGGGCCCTACATTACTATGAAGAATATAACTGATGCCTTTCTTGGAAATATTCTCTTTACAAGTCAGGGTTTCATGTACATTCTGAAAGGGGTTTGAAAAGGCAAGGGATCAGGCAACTCAACTCTTAGACTGTCCTTGTACTCAATGAACCCCAAGCTTGATGGAACCATGAAGGTGCTCCTTTCCCTAGCCTTCTGAGCTCTTAACTTGGAGTCAGGAAGTTTTGAGTTCAAATCCCGTCTCAGACACTCACTAGCTGCATACCTAAGTCATTCTCAACCTCAGTTTCCTTATCTGTAAAATGGGGATAATAACAGCACTTATCTCTCTGGGTTGTTGTGAAGATCCAATGGTATGAAATAGATAAAGCACTATGCAAACATTGAAACACAATCTAAATTTTAGCTATTTTGTTTCCTGAGGGAGATTAGATGGATATGAAATTATATACGCAGAATAATTTGGAAGTGGGAAGAGGAAATTCCACTACATTCAACTACATGTGGGAGTAGGATGGGGGTATAAAGAGAGAAGTTTTGGTGGGGGAGAAAGGAGGGAAGCGTTTTGTCCTTTAAGCAAAAAGCAGAATGAGATCAAGGGAACAGAGTTTGAAGTCAGAAGAGCTGGGTTCCAATTCAGACTCAACTACTTAATATCTGTGTGACCTTGAACAAGTTACTTAGCTTCTCTGGGACTATGGGCCTGAGTTTTTTCCTTTGTAAAATATTACATATAATTATATAATATATAAATTTATATATACTTATGTGTGTGTGTGTGTGTGTGTGTGTGTGTGTGTGTGTGTGTGTGTGTAGATACACATACACAGTAAATATAATTTTGCTAGGGGAAGAACTAGCAACTGTGGAGATGAGAAAGTCCCAGACCCATTCTTCCCTTCCACCACTGGAACACCTCACTGGGGCTTACTTTCTGGCTATCACCCCAAATCTTTTCCTCTCCCCCTTTCAAAGAGACAACTGTTTTCCATTGCCTCAGGGACGTGTTCTCTGTAAGGGTCACTCTAATAAATTCATTTATACTAAAGTGATAACTACTGATAATGACTTCTGAATAACATTTACTTTTTAAAAACTGCCTTTAATCGGGGCGGCTAGGTGGCACAGTGAGTAGAGTGTCGGCCCCGGAGTCAGAAGGACCTGAGTTCGGATCCGACCTCAGACACTTAACGCACACACAAACAAAAAACCTAGCCGTGTGACTTTGGGCAAGTTACTTAACCCCAACTGCCCTCCAAAAAGCAAAAACAAAAACAAAAACAAAACAAAAAAAAAAAAAAACTGCCTTTAACTAGTCAAGTGAGAATTCATACATTATATATATATATATGCTTGTGCCCTGGTGTTGGTGCCAGGCCCTTAGAAGGCAAAAATAAAATAGTTACTGCTCTCAGAGGACTTAGGAGTAATTAATGGGGGACTCAGAGGTTCTGTGAGAGGCCCAGTTGGGGAGATATATTTAGGCAGGACTGTCTTTCCCAGACCACCTCAAATTACATCAGGATATTACCACCTACTCTGCCCATACAGTAGGCCCAATGTGAGCATAATTAAGGTAAAGGTGGTTATGTCATAGGAGAAGGAGTTATTCTGAAATTCAGAAGACCCAGGTTCTTGTCCCAGCCCTACCATGAAGGGCCGGATGCCTACATAGCTTTGGATGATTCACAGTATCTCACTTGGCTCATATTTCTCATATGTCAAATGATTTAACGAGCCTGCCTCAGAGGGGCCTTCCAGCTCTAAAGTCATGATCTTATGACCTCTAACATTCTGTGAGATGAGTCGAGGTTGTGCCAAAGAGTACTAAGGAACACTCCGTCCCCAGAATGAGTAGTGGGAAAGGGAGCTTTTGTACTGAGAGCAGTAGCATGGTGACAAGAGGCAATGAATTAAACCCTAGGTGTAGAAATTTCTAGTTAGTCTTCTGGTAAGAGGCTGGGGAGGGCAGAAAGAAGAGCTACTACTTGATATAACTATAGATTTAGAGCTAGAATGGACCTTCCAGGCCACTGAGTCTGATGCCTATTTTACAAATAAGGAAACTGAGGTGGGAAGCTCTTAAGTGGCATGCCCAGCATTATATAGCTTATAAATAACTGAAATGAGATTTTAACACAGGTCCTCCAGACTCTGAATCCAACACCCTATCCATTAGGCAACACTGACACTATTACTTGTAAAAGAACCTTTCAAGCTCATTTCATATTCTTTTTTCTACAATCTTTATTATGCCCTGTAACAGCAAGCACCCTGGCATACCCAGGATGGATACTAGCACAGGTTCTTTGATCTGCTTTTCTAAAGGAAAGCAACTCTAAAGGGGTTAACAATTTTACTTTAATCAAACATATATATCATTCACTTAGTTCAGGGGAAAAAGTCAGGACCCTGAACTTCAGAAAAAAATACAAATAGAAATTACCAACAGACAAAAAATAGAGACAGATAAAATAAAACGATTCAGCAGACCAACAGACAGGGCTTTTAGCTGACCATCACATATCTACATAGTTACCAGAGAGAGAAGCACCAACATCTAGGTTTTCTAAGGGGGAGGGGGACTCAACAGTTGCCCAGAGAGTCAGAGAACATCACAACTTTCCTGACCCACTAATTATAAAGTAACAAAAGGTGGACCTTCCTGAAAAACAAACCCCTAAGCAAGCGTCTCCTGTTGGGCTCCAAGTAAGATCCATTAAGGGTCAGGGAAGATCTTCAAATTCCCTTACCATTATACCCCCCTCACCCAACACTGTATATTGCTATCTGCCCCATCCTTCAATGCCCACGTTAAAGTCTACCTCCCCCTTTTCAGCTACAAGCAATCTCACGTTCATCTGAACTCAAGGTTTTTCATCATCTCCTTATGCACTTACTATATTCCATTCTGTGTTCTTTTTGGGTCAAGCCTGTGATTTCACTGGGGTAAGAAACTTCCTCTATCAATACAGATTAGCTACTAGTAGTCAACTTGCAGTCTGAGAGATTTCCCTGGGACAACAAGAAGCTGAGTTACTCAGTCACATAGAATTAAGTTTCTGAGGCAAGCCCTAACCCACATCTTCTTGACTCTGAAGACCACTCTCTATCATATCATCCTGCTCTCCTTGTATTCTGTAAATGTATTTTATCTCTTTACTAGATAGTAAATTTCTTGAGGGCAGGCACCATGTTTTATTTATCTTGGCATCTTCCCTCATGCCCACCCACCACCATACATTGCAGAGAGTAGGCACACAATAGATACTTGTTAACTAATCAATGAATCAATGATTCCTTTGGCAAGTATTTCTTCAATGTAGTTTTCTTTTACCAATAATGCATCCATTGTTACCTTTCTCCACCCTTCCACCATTTTTCCCACATTATAGCCAAATATCAGCAAACCAGAGGCCTTAAAGGAAGTGTCCCTCCCACCCTCAGAACTCCCATGCTGGGGCTTACTGTCTTGATTGTTTACTTGGTTACTTCTTCTACCAAAAGAGAAAAATCCCTAGCCATGCTTTGCTTCATTCTTTATTCTTCCACCATCTCCTTAACCTCATCAATGGCCTTGGGATCCCATCCCCATGCCAGTGACTTTGGGACCCTTCCACCCCTATTCCATGATCAGAGTCATCTCTATCAAAGTTCTTTAACAAGGTGCATCTCCTCTCACCAATCCCATAGCTTTTCAAACCAAATTTCCCCTCCTATATGTGTGGAGTCTCCCCCATTATGCTTTTAGGGTAGGATCAGTATTTAACACATAGTAAACATTCGATAAATGCATTATAGTCATTCACTTCCATCCACCCTCAAAAATACCCTCAACCTTTTCACCACATACAATAAAATCAACAAACATTTCATATAACAACAATTTTATTTAATGATCTTGTGAAGGTAAAAGCTTTAAAAGACCTAAGAACTCTGACTAATGCAGTGACTAAATGACAATTCTGGATGGCCTCTGACAACCTATGGTCCCCACATCCTGACAGACAGAAGATGGACTCAAGATGCCGTACAAGACAGACATTTGTGAACATGGACAAGATGGGAATTCGTTTTGCTTAACTGCATATTTGTGTATATTTGTTATAAGGGTTTTTGTTTTCATTTTTCCCTCAGTGGAAGGGAGGTAAATAGGGAAGAAAATTGATTTTTGTTCTTTGAAAAAAGAATTTTTCTAAAGAAAGTTGAAATCAGTCATGACAATGGTAATTTCCCAACACTAGAAATTCAGAGTTAATTAAGGGTCAACAGACACTGAGAGACCCAGAATGTGGAAGGTGAAAGAGCTAGTCAGGTCCTGGGAGGCACCAGCTATTTATCATACAGGAGTTGGAGCCAGGTAGTGATGAATGGGGAGCACAAATGAAGCAGAGTCTGGAAGCATCAGCTCCAATCAAAAGCAGGAATCCTAGAGAAGAGCTAAGACAGAAGAAATTAGAATATGCTCCAGTCAAACTGTAAACAGTAGCTAGCAATGAATAAAACTACCCAACCACTACAGCTCCTGCTTCTTAAATGGGTAAAAGGAATGTGCATGGCTGGGATACGCAAGAATGGTTCAATTGGTTTGCCATAAACTGCCTGGAAAAAAGAAAAAGCTTCAACTGGGGCAAACTTAACCAGCTCCATTCAAAATAACTAGTTCTACGGAAAGAATGTTCTGGGTTTGAAATAGGAAAACTTGGGTTTGGACCCTGATTTTGCAGTTTACTAACTGGATGAATCTGGGCAAGCCACAGTCTTGTCTGGGTCCTTCATCTGTAAAATGAGACCTTTGGGCTTTGTGTCTTCTCAGGACCCTTCAAGTTCCATGATTCTATGATCCCATGTTCCGATGATCGAATGATGTCAATATTTCCTATGCCTTCCCATCTCCACCCAGCCAATATGCAATGGGCATGGTTCCTCCAGTAGAAAAGTAACTCCCTAAGGTCATTGACTATCTTGTATTTTATCATTTCTAGCCTAATATTATCTCTTGTGTGTGCCCTTTCCTTGCCACTCAAACTGCTAAGATTCTAGTTCAGACCCTCATTCCCTCTCACCTAAACTATTCATCATGGTCTACCTCCTTCAAGTCTCTGCCCATTCCAAACTTCCATGCCAAAATGATTTCCCTAGATTATAAAAAATTAAAAACTAAAACAAATAAACAATAAAATAAATAATTTCCCTAAAGCATAGGTCTGACCATGTTATCCCTACCCCTCCCAATAACGTACAATGGCTCCCTATGACCTCCAGAATCAAGTATAAAAATGTCCTTTTGACATTTAATGCTCTTCACAGACTGGTCCCTTCCTATCTTCCCAGTCTTTTCACTTCATACTCCCCTCTATGCATTCTGCGATCCATTCACTATTACATCTTCTCTGTGCCCCATGCCTGGAATGTTCTCTGACCTCCTGTCCACGTTTTGGCATTGCTGGTCTCTTTCAACACTGCCTTCTGCAGGAGCCCTTTGCCAGTCTCTGCCTTCTCCTCCAAGGCTTTTCTCCTTCTGTTCTCTAAGTATCTTGTATGTACTTTTTTCTCCATGCTCTCTCTCCTTTTAGAATGTAAGTTCTCTAAGGGCAGAATGGCATGTCTATCTGGGGCATGTGGACAATGCAGAGATTTGTTTCCTCTAACTGTGTAGATTTGTTAATGACAGTTTTGTTTTACTTTTCCCCAGTGTCAGAGAGAAGGCAGAGGACAGAAAGAAAATAGATTTTTGTTGATTGAGAAAATTAAATTAAAAGATAAATACTTGAATTTGATTATTAATATATATATAAACTCATATATACATATGTATGTGTGTGTATAGTAGGCCCAGAAAGAGTACCTCGATGCCTTTGTTCTCAGGCTTTCACTGTCCAACAGATCATGTTCTTTTTCAAGCCTAGCACATCTCTCATAACCATAATGCTTCTCATTTCTAGCAAATTTCCAGATTTCCTAGAAAAATGAACTCCCCACCATGCAGCTAGCTCTCACCAGGAGCCAACAAAAATTGATTACAGAATAAGCCAAGTGCCCCACAGAATATGAAGCATGCTTGCTCCCTTATTAATGTTGAATAATGTGTTATACGTTACCTCATGCCCACAGGATTTCCAATTAAGTCGGCTGGAGACAAACAATGATACGTTCAGTATGTTTTGGTGCTTAGGACATATTATGTAACTTACTAATGCAGGCTATAGTCAATGAAAACCATTGGCCATGGTTAACAAAACAACACTTAATCATCACATAGAGGGTTCAATACTCCCCCCAAAAAATATACAATTGCTTATCATTATAATAATGATAGTTAATATTTTCTAATGTTTGCTTTGGGCCAGGCATTATGCTAAGTATTTTATTTGACACTCACCACAATCACGGGAGCTAAGTGCTATTATTATCCCCATTTTATAATTAAGAAAACTGAGGCAGACAGAGGTTAAGTGACTTGCCCAGGGTCACACAGCTAGGAAGGGTTTAAGTCAGGATTTGAACTCAGGTCTTCCTGACTTCAGGCCTGATTCTATATCAGGTCAGCAAGAAGGGAATTTGGGACCTGCCTCTGACCATTACTAGCTCTAGGACTCTGAGTAAGGCACATAACTGAGATATTTCAGGTAACTAAGTAATAGCTGGGTTATAGTCTGGACTGGTGGATGAAGTTTCCACAATAGGAGTTTCCCCAAACTGCTGAAATTTTAGACCTTTTGCCCATTTGTGTATTGAATGTAAAGAATCTATTAGACATACAGGCAGAGCAGGGTATTGGAAAGAGTACTGAACTGAGGACCTCAGCCTAGTCTTGACTCTTTTGCTTGCCATATAGTCAAGGTGGGAAGTTGATCCCAGAAGTCTTCACAAGTCCCATGGGCTTCAGACTATGTGAAAACGTAGTCCTTCTGGCGCTGAGTCGAATTCTCTTTGCTTTGTTAACCATGCCCAAGATGAACAGAAACTTAGAACACACAGCCCTCTTTTTTGTTCTAAAGAGCCTACCCCAAAGATATGAGCCACAAATAGGAGCAGAAACATCACTTGTTGCTGCTTTGCTGGGATGAGAATTAGAGAATCTTGACAGGGATACCAGTTAGGGAATTTGATATGGAGGAGTGAAAATGGAAGTCATGGGCACTTAATTCAAAATAAAGGTACTGAGAGGAATAGACTGATCAGAGGAAAGGGCCATGGGGGAGGAGGGATTTTCACTAACATTTGGTTTCCTTTGTCATCTCAGTTATTTCATTATATGGATTTAGAAATGTTATTCTAAGAAGGGGTTCATAGACCTCACTAGACTGCCAAAATGGTCCATGATGCACCAAAAATATGTTAAGAACTCTGGTTGACTGAGACCTCAGAAGACTAATGATGATGTGATTCCATCAGTGTGGACACACCCTCCATCAAGACACCTGCTTTATAATTTAGAGCCTCAGAATATTGTCTAAGCCCTGAGAAATTGAGTGACTGTCCCTATAGTCATGTAATCTCTAAACCAACATAATATATGACTCTATCTACTATACCCTTACTATACCCTCCTCCATCTCTATTATTTTAGAGTGAAATAAATACAAGTTTTTCAAGTCAGTGTAGTTTTAAGCTTACTGATATTTTTATCATTAGATGTCAACTCCATGAAGGCAGGGATTATCGTTTGCCTCTTTTTTGTATCTTCAGAGTTCACTACAGTGCCTAGAACATAGTAGGTACTTAATAAATGTTTACTGACTGATTGATTAAAGCTTTCAAAGTCTTTAGACTGTCTGATAGCTCTTGTTTAGTTGTTTTCAGCTATACCTGACTCTCCAAGACCTCATTTGGGCTGGGTTTGGTTTTTTTGGGCAAAGATACTGGAGTGGTTTGCCATTTCCTTCTCCAGTTCATTTGACAGATGAGGAAACTGAGACAAACAAGGTTACTTGCCCAGGCTCACACAATAGGTACTCTTATGACTCCCATTTTACAGATGAGGAAACTTAAGCAGCCAGCAGTAGAGTAGTAAAGCAGTGAAGAGTCACACAGCCAGTACATGTCTGAAATAGATTTGAATTCAGGAAGATGAGTCGTCCTGACTATAGGCCAGCACTGTGCCTCCTAGTTGCTCTATCAAAGTTCAAGGCTATACTAGGACTTTTGGGACACCTTGTGTACTCACTTTGTCCCATTCACACATATAAAGAAGGATAGCAAATTAAAAAGATAATCTTTATGTCATCTTCTGGTTCACAAATTCAATGATTTCATAAATATTTAAAAACAATAAAGCAATGATTAATTGGACTGTAAAAATGTATTTCTAAAAGGAGAAAGGAAGGAAGGAAGGAAAAAAACATTGTATAAGAAAATTAATAAGGAGAATGATGTATGTCTAGAAAAGAAAGCAGGCCAATCATGAGGAATAACTTATGGACAACATATGTTCTTGGTGAGCAGTCATGCAATGTCAAGGGGCCAAGAAGACATCTTGCAGAATGTCAGGTAGGTACCTTATGGAAGATTTATAGGAGATATTAACAAGAGTCACAGGGGATAAGAAAGTGTGGAAGGCTTTCAATCTTCACAAGGTCCCCCAATAAGGAGACTGCAAATCCATCAAAGAAGTATTTAGATGTTACTAATTACAAGAGATCCCCCCAACATCCACCCCCAACTAAAATTCTATCCTGATACTCATCATGATGAGGAGCTGTCCCCAGCTCCCCAAAGGCTAAAGAAGAGAAATATAAGCTCTGCCTGGCCCTGCTAAGCTGGGAAGTCTTTGAGTCTCTTCATCCAAAGACCCGACCAGCTAGGGATTGAGAAGCCATCAGATATGACCACCAGGTACAGAATTTTGGAGGAGCCACAGGAGTTAATAAAGATCTCAGCTTAAGGCACAAAGAGGCTGAAATCTGCATCACTGGAAGGAATACCCACACCAGGAAATTCACAGCCCTGTAAAGTATGGGAATGAATCACCACCAGTAACCAAACTGTTTCAAGCTTTTCTTACCCATGTTAGATTTCATGTACTGATAGAATGGAAACTCCTCGAAGGCTGAAGCACTTTCATTTTTGTATTTCTATCCCCACCTCCTAACATAGTGTCTGAAATACACAGTCCCTGTGCATTAAATATGTATTTAAACTACTCAAACTTTAAAATGCACTATGACTTTTGGGACTCCTATCCCAAATCAGATAAAGCTCTGAACTTAAGAGTCAGAAGACTCAGTTTTAAGGCTTGGCCAGGCATGGGGAAGCTGGGGCCTTGAGGCCACATGTGGCCACAGGTTCCCCACCCCTTTGCTAGATGCCTCATTCATTAACGTTATGCCCAAGAGGCCCTACAGCACAGTGGGTAGAGAACCAACCTCAGAGTAGCAAAGACTTGCGTTGAAGCCCCATCTTGGATGTCTACTAGCTGAATGATGCTGGTCAAGTCTCAACACTACTCTGTAAGATTATAATGGCTATTAATAAAGAATTATAAATATCAGGCCAGGTGCAGTTGTTTATTTTTTAAGAGTTCTATGACTGCAGTTCCCTATACCAATGAAATAAGATAGGGGAAAGAAAGAAACAGACAGACAGACAAATACAGAGAGACAGTGATAGAGAGACATGTATATAGAGACAGAGACAGAGAGACAGAAACAGAGAGAGACAGAGACAGACAGATATATACATATACATATATATATATATATATGTATATGTATGTATGTGTACAGAGAGACAGAGACAGATGTAGAGGATAAAAAGGGAGAAGGAAGTAATGGAAGGGAAAGAGTGTTAGTAAGTCTTTCTGTGTGAGCCTTAGGTGTCTCATTTATGAAATGGGGATAATAATGCCCTCGTTAATGATATCATGGGACAAAAACAAAGGGTGTTCCTCTAGTGATTCTAGGTCTACAGAGTATTTATCTCCTAACAACCTGGTGAGGGAGGTAGTGTAAATATTAGTAGTCCTATTCTATATATGAAGCTAAGGCATAGAAAAGGTAAGTGACTTTAGCCATAGTCACAAAGCCAGGACCAAAGCCAGGACTCAGACCCTGATCTACCACTTCCAAGTACAGAACTTCTTTTCATGATATGATTTTGTCTTACAGGGGTTGTGGTAAGGAAAGCATACTGTGGAATACGAGCTAAATATGAGTTATTATTATGGTTATTCATAAATATTGTCCCAGGCTCCAGGAAGGCTGCTACTATGCCCATAAAATATCTACACCATCACAATACAAAATGGTTCATATTTGCATTCCAAGAGACTTACATAATTAATTTAGGCAGACATGACATTATTTCCACATGCATACTCTAATGCTATGTTTAATATCAGAAGTCATCAGGTTTCCTTAGGAAATGGTTTCTTATTCGAACCTCTTCTAGGCCTCAGTGTTGTACTATGGAAAGATCTCTGGAGAAGGTTTAAAACTCATCTGTGATATTTTCTACCTGAGTAATGTTCAACAAGTGATAACTTCTCTAGCCTCATTTTCCTCATCTGTAAAATGATGGAGCTGTGTTAGATGACCCCTGCCCTCCCTTCTAGCTCTATATCTATGACCAAAGATAATTACCTCAGTGAATTTGTTTGAAGAGAATGAAAAAAGACCCAGATGCCAGGCTCCAAGCCGCCTCCTAAACATCTTTTCCAATCCAATCCAATAATGAATGTATAAATGAATAAATGAATGAAAAAAATAACCTCTAAGCAGCATGCTGGATAGAAGCAGATAACGAGGATGAGGAAGAACTTTGAGTTTTTGTTAATATTAGGATGACATTGGGTAGAGCGTGTGCTTGAAGTCAGGAAGACAAGATCATACCATACCTTGGGTACCCACTAGCTCTAAGACCTCATGAGTTTACCCAAGGCTGGGGCCACTTGGTCCAGTGAAGGTTCAGATCCTTCAGTGTTCAGGCCATCATTTCCCCTCCTACACCTGAAAACAAACATCTATTCAGTAACTATTATGGGCATGGCATTGTGCTAGCCCTGAGCATAGTCATCATCATTCTAACAGTTACCATAAGACTAGGTTTGCAAAGACCCTTTGTCATCTCATTTGTTCTCCACAACAACCTTGGGAGGCAGGTGCTACTGTGATCCCTGTTTTACAGAAGAGTAAACTAGGGTCACACAGCTAGTAAGTGTCTGAGGCAGGGTTGAAGTCAGGTCTCCTTGACCAATCAGAGGAGGGGACCAAATCCAGCCTCATCCCTGCTTAGCTAAGGACAAAATGAACACATAGAGATAAACTAAAAAGGGAGTGGGGTGTAGGAGAAGGAATCTGTGTGGGGGCATGGAGGAGAAAGAAGCCTGGAGAGTCAGACATAGAGCTCAGAGACAAATGGAGGAGTGAATGTGGCTGGCCTGGGCACTTCCCTTAAAATAAAGGTTATGGGAGGAACTGAGCACCCAGAGGAGGGGGCCAAAGGGGAAAAGTGATCCTCCAGAGAGAGAATGCTATGCCCTCCCTCTCTAACTTTCTTGTACTTAACTACTTTGTAGTTTTGTTTATATACATATATTTGTGTGTGTGTGTGTGTATATACATATACATATATGTGTATGTATATATGTAAGTATACATGCATATATGTATATGTGTGTGTATAAAACACCTCATTGGGTGGTGCTTAAAAGACACCTGGTGGTGCCCTCTATTACAATAATTAATTATGATGATGATATATAAAAAGAATAATGCTGAGCCTCATCTATGGAGCAAGACATGACTCCTGATTGGGTGAGAAACCTCTCTGAGCCAGGACACTCAGAAAATGAAGATGTTTGAGAACCTGGGGACATGGACAAGATGGGGTGGCGGCTAACAGGAGCTCCCACAGCTGTAGACACACAGAAGAGTCAACTTCCATCATGTCTTACAGCTTCTAAAACATTACATCCCCAAGAGCCTGCTTCAAGCAGATTCGTTGATGAGATTGTTCCTCCTCTTGGTTGTTAAGCTGAGTCTGATCTCATTCCTTGCTAAGGACTCCTTTATTATTGTATATTCTTTCATCTATTCCATAACTTCCCCCAATTCTATATAGTGTTTTGCTTGGATAAATTAGTTTACTTTCAGTTTCCTTCTTGTGATGGTCTTTTGTGTAACCAACATTTAGTAGGAGGAAACTCTACAGGAAATATGAAACTAAGTGTGTCTATTTGAGAGTGATTAGGGAAAATGATATGTTTCCTGGATACCCAAAAATATTGTATCCTTAGACTTACAGATACTTGAAGTGTAGTATATGTAATTCTATATGCATAGACATAAATATATAAAGATAAAATTCTAACCTAGTATCCCTCTTTTATAGATATGAAAAAGAGCAGGTCCCCAGCCACATACCTCCTTCTGTTCCCCTCAGAAGCAGTAATCAGTTTCCTTTGGAGAAGCATAAGACAGATCCCAGATCAGATATCTAACAATGTCCCCTTTGAGTAAATTGTCTATATATTTAGATAGCACACCAACATCTTACTTAAATGTATTTATTCTCTTTTTTTTATATACTGTGTATTCATATATACATCTCTCTCTCTCTCTCTCTCTCTCTCTCTCTCTCTCTCTCTCTCTCTCTCTCTATCTATCTATCTATCTTTCCCATCAGATTATAAGCTCTTTGTGAGCAGAGATTGCTTCATTCATTGTACTTGAATATTTGTATCTTCAGCTACAAGCACAAGTCCTAGAATGTAGTAGGTATTTAACAAATTCTTGGTGATTGAATGATTGATTGAAAGTTAAGCTGGAAGTAGATTGCAAAAGGCTTTAAATGCCAAGCCAAGGAGTTTTTCTTTTTTTTTTTTTTAATTTTTCTCCAGTAGATAAGAGAGACACTGAAACTTCCTAACCAAGGGAGTGACAAGGGAAGTGCCTTAGGAAGATGATTTTCACAGTAGTGTGGAAGAGAGATTAAAGAGGAGAAACACAGGAAGCCAGGAATCCAACCAAGCGACTATCGTGATATTTCATTGGAAAGTGCCTGATGAGGGCTGGACCAAATCTGGAGCCCAAGGGAATGGAGAAAAGGGGACAAATGGGACAGAGGTGGTGGGGATGGAATAGATGAAATCTTGGTAACTGATCATGATGCAAAGCAGAGGGGAAGAAAGGGGCAAAGATGGATCCAAGTGTTATGGAAATGGGAATCTGAAGATCTTCCCTGACCCTTGGCCCTTTGATAGGTGTAAGTGACTCTGAGAACCTTCCCTGATTTAAAAATATACTCTGCCCCCTAATAGGCTAAATGTGGTCACATGGAGCCTATGGCAGGAGTCTAGGTTTTCAGGAATGCCCACACCTCAGTGCTTTGTTATTGGGCAATAGGTCAAGAGGGTTGTGACATT
Source organism: Gymnobelideus leadbeateri (assembly GCA_011680675.1). Taxonomy (NCBI): domain Eukaryota; kingdom Metazoa; phylum Chordata; class Mammalia; order Diprotodontia; family Petauridae; genus Gymnobelideus; species Gymnobelideus leadbeateri. The sequence continues at coordinate 121,297 of WOXC01008944.1, read as the reverse complement.
CTCTGAACCAGGAGAAGGCTATATATACCCTGATGTGAGGTTTTGCTTTGGGGCTTACTATGAGAAGAGTTGTATGATTTGACCCAAGACTCTGGGCGACTGTTGAGCCTCCCAGCTTTGAAAACCCAGATGTTGGTGCTTCCCTCTCTGGTAACTGACTAGGTATGGATGTAATGGTCAGATAGCTGGAAGCCTGTCTGCTGATCTGTCTGTCTGCTTATAACTTCTGCTTGTAACTTGTTTGTATTCTCTGATGTTCGGGGTGCTGACCCTTTTTCCCCTGAACTAGGTAAATGGCATATGTTTGATTAAAGCAAGATTGTTAACCCATTTTGAGTTGCTTTCCTTTAGAAAAGCAGATCTAAGAACCTGTGTTGGCAGCCATCCTGGGCATTCTAGGATTCTTGCTGCTACACCAAGATTAGATGTTCTAATGTCCTGAACATTATCCTACCCTTCAAATCACCATGAATCTGAAAAGATTATCTCAGCAACTGGGAGGGGGGAATCATCCAATAAAATAGGGTCAGATAAGGGAGCTATGAGAAAGGAGAGTTGACATCTTCCATGGTGGCCCAAGCAAAAAGGTGCTATCCTCATGGCCAGTTGGACAGATGGATGTAACAGTTAATATCGCCAAGTAACTTAGGAGGAGGAGAAAACGGAATAGAAGTGGATAACCAAGATTCTAGAGGCTGAAAAATACAGCAGATATTACAGAATCTGTTTGAAAAGGTGCTAAAGACATGCAAAGGGAAGGAAATGAGGGAATAAAAATTTATTAAGTTGCCTGCTAAGCAGTTTTTCTCATTTGATCCTTACAACAACTCTGAGAGTTACGTGCTATTATAATTCTCATCTGACAGTTGAAGAAACTGAGGCAGACAGAGATTAAGTGGCTTGCCCAGCTAGAAAGTACCTAAGGCTGGATTCTAACTCAGGTCTTCCCAACTCCAATCCCAGAGCTCTACCCATTGATGCTGATATGGGTAGCTGTTTGGATTATTTGTTACGAGGGTTAGTGATTTTTTTTTTTAATTTGGTAACTGTGGCTTGAGGGATGGGGTTTAAAAGGGAAGCTAAAAAAGGAAGAAATAAAAAAGGGTCACAAGCATTGTTTTAATGCACAGGAGATAGCAGAAGGAAGTTTATAGGGAGGTGCTGACAAGCAAAATTGCTTTGAAACTAAGATGTTCAATGTATTCAATGTGCTTTAACAAATATTGTATGTGATAAAGATTCATAATTTCACATAGAGCACAATTTTCTTTCTTTTCTTCACCTATGGAAATATCTCTGTGTATTGGTATTTGTTCAGAATAAAAAATCTAGATGATTAAAAAGAAAAAAAAAAAGAGAAAAGGGGAGGGAGAGGCAGGTCTGTCACTAGGCATGCTCCATGACATATGGCCAATAGGTTGTTGGTAAATATTTAATGCCTTGAAACAGGAGACTCTGACGTAAAACCTCTAGTGTTACAGCGAAGGAAAGGCATCATGACAAAGCCAGGGCCTGTCAGGGACAAGGGTGCTGGGTTACACTATTCCTATCTGCAAACTAAAATTAAAACTCACTCTGTTCCCACCACACAGCTCCCCAAGGGAGGCCCCAGGAGATTTTCCCTTTAGTTAAAGCTGTCTTGTACGGTTCAGCAGCCTTTACACCAGAGTAAAATTATACTGTTTGGGCTTTAACATCTGTCTTACATAGTGTATGATAAATAGCACTGCCGCTCCCTCTTGGAATTCCCCTGTTCCCTGCCCAATAGGCTGTTTATCGCTGGCTAAATTTTTCTTTCTCCCTCTTCTCTTAACAGGGTGTAGTGGGCTCAAAGTAGTCCCTAGTGCAGGAACTGGTCTGAGATGGTTGCAGAAGATTAAAGGAATCAAGAAAGCTGAATGAGATGGAGGGAAAAGCCAAGAGTCGAGACCCAGGTTTTCACCCCTGTTCTGTCTCCCCCTAGCTAAGTGACCTTGGGCAAGAGATTTAGACTCTGTGGGCCTCAGTTCCCTCATCAGTAAAATAGCCATGAGAGTCCTACACACACACACACACACACACACACACACACACACACACACACACACACATACACATACACACACACGTGTATACACACACACAAACACATGTGTATATATGTATACATGTATACATGTGTGTATGTATGTATAATTTTAGCTGCTTTTATCACAGAGAAATAGGCAGAATGAATATTATATCTCCGTTTTTCAGATGAGAAAGCCTGCCCAGAGTCACCCTACTGACTGCTGTGCAAGTAAAGACTCAAGGCAAGGTCTTTGGATAATGGACCTGATGATCTCATAGATCCTTTCTCCTGCTTCCAGTTCCAGAGTTTAATGGATAGGAAGCTAATCTAATATTTCCTTTACCAAGATGGAAGGTTGAAAGGTAATGGGTTTGTGAATGAGGGGATAGAAACTGGAACACCTCACCTAGAGAAGAAGAAACTTGCAGGGATTTTGATGGAGGATTTTAATAGACTATCATGTGAGAGAGGAATTACTTAGGCTTGTTTTATTGGGCATAAAGAGAAGGCTGGGTGCAACTGGGAGAAGTTGTAAAAAGGGAGATTTAGGTTTGTGGTTGGAGAAATGATTTACATTACCACGGATCATTTTGTTCTATAGAGTCATGGGCCATGAATATCTCTGAAGAATTGACAATATGTATTACCCCAAAGGCATTGGAGAAGTGTATGAAGAGTATAAGCAGGCTGCCAAATATTACAAACAGGGACTTATGAAGGAAAATTGTATTAAAATGTTCTCAAAGAAATATATAACCAAAAGGAAAAAAGAAAATTGATGGGTCATGTGGCAAGAACAAGGGATAATTAATGAGCAACCCATGTGTTCCATTGGTATGCTCCTACTGTCAAGATAATGCCAACTTAATCACCTCCCACCACACTCCTCCCTCAGCATATTGAAAGAATCCTCTTGGGGTGAACTTATAGGAGGCTATGCAGAAAAGCTGCACAGAATGGTCAGGTATGTATGTATAGGTGTGCTCTGTGTCTTTGGAGGTAATTGTTCAATCATTTCAATTGTGTCCAACTCTTCATGACCCTAATTAGGGTTTTCTTACCAAAGATACTGAAGTGATTTGCCACTTCCTTCTCCAATTCAATTAACAGATGAGGAAACCGAGGCAAGCAGAGTTAAATGACTTGCCAAGGGTCACACAATTATTAAGTGTCTGAGGTCAGATTTGAACTCAGAGAAATGAGTCTTCCTTACTCCAGCCCAGCACTCTGTCCACTGGGCCATCCAGCTGCCTGAATACCTACTTAATTAGACCATAGATCCACTGATGTATTTGACAGAGTTATCACCAAGTGGCTCTGACTGCTTTGGAAGATGGTAGGTTCCCTCTCACCGGAGGATGCCAGTCAAATAAAGGCTGGATGGCCACCAATCACCCCTGAAGTCCCTTCCAAGTCTGAGCTGATGTTTTTACTGGGTGATCAGTAAGTCAGAAGGAACAATCTCAGATAAGATGCTTCCAAGCCTTTGATAATGTCCCCAAGCCAGTCCATGTGGGCTGAAACAGTACCCCAGAATCTGAGAACTGGAAAGGAGCTCAGCAGTCCAGACCATGCCAGAAAGGAATCCTTGCTCTGACATACCCAACAAGTGGCCATCCAGCCTCTTTTTGAAGACCGCTCGCAAGAGGAAACCTACTGCCTTTCAAAGTGACCCATTCCATTTTTGAACAGCTCTTATTGTTGGAAAACTCTTTCTGGAATCAGATCTTACCACACTGCTCTGACTACTCATAGTTTTGCCTCTGGGGCCAACAAAACAAACTTAATCCCTTCTTCCAGGTGCTGGATCTCCAAGGGCTTGAAAACAATTAACATGACTTCCATCACTGAGTCTTCTATTCCCCAGACTGTTGTTGTTGTTCACTTATTTCAGTCGTGTCCAACTTTTTGTGACCCCATTTGGGGTTTTCTTGGCAAAAAATACTGGAATGGTTTGCCATTTCTTCTCTAGCTCATTTTATAGATAAGGAAACCTGGGCAAACTGGGTAAAGTGACTTGCCCAGAGTCACACAGCTAGGAAGTGTCTGGGGCCAGATTTGAACTTAGGAGGTTAAGTCTCCAGGTTAAACATTTTCCCCTAACCTCACAGAATACACTCAAGGATGTTCACTGAGATGTTGATTGTCTTCCTCTGGAATGTCTACAACTTAGCAATATCCCTCTTAAAGAGCAGCATTCATAATGGAAAATGATCACTTATCTATTACAAAGTCTGGAGCCATGGGTTCAAAACTGGTGCTGTCATTTACTCCCTGTACGATTTTGGGCAAGTCACTTAACCACTCTATGCTTCACCTTCCTCATATATAAAATGAGGAGGTCAGATTCAATAGCCTCTAAAGTCCATTCCAACTCCAAGTGGAAACCAAATAATATTATGGTCTCAACCTGGGCATGGACTCCCACGTGGCCAGAGAAGCATTTCGAGCCGGGAGTTAGATCAGTTCCCATAGCCTCCATCTCCATCTGAAAAATGGCTTACACTCAACCCTGTGCCCTGGGCAACAGCAACACCAGAAGATGAGGCAGCCCCAGAAGCCCAGCTTTCACGTGTTTCTCGAACACAAAACTGGCATAAGACACACACTCAGGATGCAGATGCCATTCTCCTTGGGATAGAGGTCTGGACAAAAAATCTCTGCCTGATCTGGCCAATGGTGGTCTGACTCTGCCGATGGCTATATCCTGAGTTACCCCAGGATGGTGACACCATCCTTCCTTGTGTGCTCATCCAGGGGACGTGGTTGGTCAGGGATCTCAAGCACCCCACCAAGCCCTCAGCTGGCTGCTAGTGGGAAGGGGGGTCAGGTGATTGTGTCTGTCTTGCATTACTCAGCGTGATATATTCCTGCCAAACGAGTAACATATGTAATACTTATAGTCATTCTGGCATTACTCTTAATTAGCAACCACGATCTGAGCATTTGTTATTTAAACTCGTTTAATTCTAGCCAGATTACAGTGTGTCGCAACAGCAAACTGCCTTCTGCCTCATCAGTGAGAGGTTCCATTAGGCCAGCTCCAAGAAAACACAAAAAGTCATATCCAATCAGTGGTTGTCAGAGTAAGCTGTCCTGAGTGAAGAGGGTAGCGGGCTCTGGCATCTGCCACGATGTGAGGGGAGACCAGCAGATGGCACCGTCAGAGAGGGAGGTGCCTGCCAGGCCCACACCTTCGAGATGGCAACAGGCCTTTTTAATTTTCGGCCACATGTTACATAATAAACAGTATTTCCAAGCTGTGCTTCTCTGGGATTGTGGCAGCTGAGACCTCAGTGGCTACGTGATCCCAGGGTCTCAGATATCAAAATCATTCAAGGTCCCCATGCTTGTGTTGACTTGGGGGAAGAAGGAGGCCCCCTAATGAAGATTAATGATTTTATTTCTCTTAATTAAGAAAGCGTCAGATTATCGGTTCAAAGGCCGCCAATGGGCTGTGTGGCATGTCATAGGGGCTGGAGGGGGTTGATGAATTGAGGCTGAAATTATACAGCTCTTTCTAATCAAGTCTCCAGTTTTGAATGTCGAATCTGGCAAGGTTTGTCTCCCCCCAGACACGAAGAACAGTCTCTGCCAGGATGTGTGAGGAATCAGGGGAAGCCAGAAGGAAACCGAGAAAGGAAAAGAAACATAATAAGTGTTCATTCGTCTTTCTGTAGAGAGACAGAGGAGTAAGAATCAACCCAAGCACTTAGTGTGTCTACCAAAGCCTATGGAAAGGGTTTGGAGCATGTGTGTTTTGTTTTCTGAGCAGGGAGTGATACAGGAGGCCTGGGCAGAGTAGGGAGTGAGCCAAGAAGGAAGATGGTAAGTTGACTAAACATAGTTTAGAACCATGGAATCAGAAAGGGACAGAAAATCAGGAGACCTGATTAATTCATCTTCTTGGGTCTCAGTTTCCTATAAAATGAAGTATTTGGATTTGAAGATATTGACCCTCATTCATCCATTCATTTATTCATTCACTGAGCCACTGCTATGTAAAGAGCACTAATTCTAGTTCTAGAGAGAAATATTAGTTCTAGATAAGATCCTCCTTGCCTTCAGGAAGCTTATAGTCTGCTAGTGAGAGAATAAAGTGCCAACACATGTAACCATAAAGCATAATGCTTCATGGTTCATGAACACAGTGAAGTCCAAGAGGGGCTTTGCTGTTAATGAATCAGGGAGAGATTCTTGGAAAAGGGAGCACTGGATGGGGTGTTCAGGACTAGTAAAAAGGGGACCCAACCTTACTCTGTCCTCATCAGACCACATCTGGAGGGTTCTGGTCATTCCTGGAAGCCAGATCTGGGAGTTCATGAGACTGTGGACTCCTCTAGGGCAGTGAGGCCTGGCTCTTGCCTTTATTTGTATTTTCAGTGCTTAGCACAGGGCCTGGCACATAGCAGGCCCTTGGTAAATGTGAAAATTTACTTTTCAGGAATGACACCGGTAAGGCTGGACTTACTAGCGTCATAGGTCAAATAAGCACAGATTTAGAACTGAAAGAGACATTCATTTCAGAGCTCTGAATCCACCCCTCATCTTACAGATGAGGAGACTGAGAGATAGAGATATTAAACTGACTTGCCCAGGGTCATCCATAGCAAGAATCTGAAGTGGGATTTGGACCCATGTCTTTCTGACTGCAAGGCCGGTGTCCTCTCATCTATACCATGCAGAAGAAGGTAACCAGAATGGGGAAGAGGAAGAGGCCTGAGGGAAGGAATGGAGCTATTTAGTCTTGAAAAAATAAGACATAGGCACACAAGAGCTTGTCTTCAACTATCTGAAGGCTTGTCACAAGGAGAAGGGACCAAATTTGTGCTACTTGGCCCCAGAGAGCAAAACTAGAAGCAGCAGGTGAAAGTTACAGAAAAGAAAGTGGAAGCTTTCTGTTGTCAGTCCCACCTCCAACCCAGCCTCCACAGAGCTGCCAAAGGGATTCCTTAAGCACAGATCTCTCCCTCCCTCTCTCTCTCTCTCTCTCTCTCTCTCTCTCTCTCTCTCTCTCTCTCTGTGTCTCTCTCTCTGTCTCTCTCTCTCTGTCTCTCTCTGTCTCTCTCCCTCTCTCTCTCTGTCTCTGTCTCTGTCTGTCTGTCTGTCTCTGTATCTCTCTGTCTCTCTCTCACTCCCATCTCCCACCTAATAAATTCTAATGACTTCTTAATGCCTTTAAGATCAAATAAAAACTCCTGTTTAGCTATTACACTTATTCACCACCTAACCCCAACCCATCTTCCCAGCTTCATCATGTATTAGTGCCCTTCCCACACTCTACAGTTCAGCCATGATGGATTTACTGCTGATCCTCCCACCTCCCATAGATAGATACATAGATATGGAGAGAGAGAGACAGAGACAGAGACAGAGACAGAGAGAGACAGAGAGAGACAGAGAGAGAGAGAGAGAGAGAGAGAGAGAGAGAGAGAGAGAGAGAGAGAGAGAGAGAGATGGATGGATGGATGGATGGTTGGATGGATGGATGGTTGGATGGATGAATGGATGGGTGGATGGGTGGATGGATGGATAGATAGATAGACAGACAGATGGACACATGGACAAATAGGTAATACTGTCACATTCTATCTATATGACTTTGGAAAAGACATATAAAGCTTTGCAAATAGCTTGTTAATTTTTGTTGAATCTCCTTCATTAGATTTGGATTTCGCCCTCACCTGCATTAACCAATAAAAATGGATAATGCTAACTTCACAGGAGGAAGCTAACTTATTTTGAGGAAAGCACTTTTTAAACATGACCTTTAGCTTGACCTCTAAAGGATCTTAGAGATCAATAAAGAACATCCTCCTCAGTTGATATATAGGAAAACAGACCCAGAACAAAGAAAGACTCTGACTTGAACCCAGGCACTCTGTCTCCAAATCTAGCCCTTAGTCCATCAGTGGGGGGAGTCTCCACATGAGACATTTCCAACACCAATGAAATAACAGTTCTGGAAATTAAATAAATCTTTAAAATATATGCCCTATATTGGAGCTCTGTAAAATGAAAATTGCTACATCATTCGTTAAGATTCTCATTATGAGAAGATAAGGAAAGGGTTAAAATTAAGCCATACTGTGATCCAATGAGTGGTCTGGACTCTGAAGTTCAGGGAGGAAAGGAATAGCACACGGCGCCTTCTGCTCCAGCACCTCCCCCCAAATCTCCCCTTCTCTCCCCTTCAATCCCTATGTAGGCCAGGGGTTTGAAGGTTGCTATCAGATCAGCCTGGCCTGTTTCCAGGAAGGGCATGGCTTATCTCATACCAATACTTCAGCTCTCTGTGTACAGCAGTGTCTTCTTGGAAAAGATCAAGATTAAAATAGATCAGGGACTGACTCACCTCTCCAACTGCCCTCAATCAATACTTGGGCTTCGGGGCAGATGGAGGATCACCAACTGTGGGCAGGAAGTATCTTCTCCCTATAGGGTTGGCACAGTGGCCCAGGTACATCGGAGGGGGAGAGACTTTCATCTTCCTCTGAAGCATCCAAAACCAGTCCCTGCCAGAGGCAGGGAGCCAGGCTGGAGGGCCCACTGGCCTGCAGAGGATTTTGAGAATGATGGAAAATGTGTCTGCAAATGAGATGCCGATACAGAAAGGGATGTTTACTTGGCCCTCATGAAGACTGTTGGCATAGCTTCCTCGAGGCATCAGAGGCCACAGCCACCCAGCCAAGGGTAAGCAGAGGGCAGAAGAACCATTGGAAAAAGGCAAGCTGTGAAGTTAGGAGATGATGTGAGTAAAGCCCTTCACAAACCTTATAGTAACACATAAAATGCCAAATGTTATTAATCAGAGAAGAGAGTGAAATTATGCAAGCCCGGGAATATCAACCCCATCATCCCGAATGTTATTGGAGTTTATACGGAGGATGTTTACAGAAAGCCTACAGAGGATGAACTGATATACCAGATTATTTTTATTCAACTATACCAAGCAGTTATTTTATCCACCTGAAGTGGAAGTCCACAAAATGCTAAATTTAAAAGAATAACATGACAACAACTTGTCCCATGATCATTTCTATCTGCAATCCATCCAAAAAATAATAACTTATTGTCATCATTGTTTATTAGTCAATAATTTATTATATTATTTTACTCCTACATAATCTTTATAATTTAATAATTTATTAAGAAATAAGAAATATACTAATTTTAGAAAATTTAATATTCATTGCTAGCTTTTGATAATTATTAAAGCAATTACAATATATTAATGATTAATTTAATATTATTAAAGTAACTACCTTCATAATTAATTTTATATTATAATTATTGAATAAATTATATTTTAATGATTATCTTTTATTATATCAATTATTTCTTTCAAAATAATTTACCAAACCTGTGATTTCATTTATATAAGATTCTCCCAGTGAGGAGCTTTAACTATCAATGCAAATCAGCACTCATAGTCTTAGTGAATTGCCTGGGATCCTGAGAATTTAGGTGATTTGCCCAAGGTCACACAACCAGGATGTGTTGGAGATAGGAGATAGGCTTTGAACCTGCATTTTCCAGTCTGCAGTCTAGCTCTCTACCAACAGCTCCACACCCCCTCTCAATGATTGATTATAGTGATGGTGATGAAGATGAAGACTATATTGATAAAGATGTGGTAAAGTCAAATCTATTTTTAGTGAAAAAAACTATATATATATATATATGTGTGTGTGTGTGTGTGTGTGTGTGTGTGTGTATGTATATATATATATATATACATATATATATATATATATATATACACACCTAAATATAATCTATATCTTTTAAACAATTAAGTGATTTTATAGATGGATCTGCTGTAGAGAATCTCTTGGAAAAATCTGCCTCCTCCCTCCTATTTTCATAAAAAATATATTCTCAATGTATTAATAAAGATTTTATTAGGGTAACAAAGAAGATATGGTACAAAGTAGTTATTGTTTTCTCTGTCTTTTGGGTAGAATAATATTATTCAAGGTGAGTTTTATTGTTGTTTTATTTTGTTTTGCCTTGTCCTTTTAGTATCTTCCATTCCCTGAGACTTTTTTTTTAGTGTCCCCATCTTGCCCAGGCTGAAAGTACAGGAGCTATTCATTAGCTTGATTCATTTCCCACCTGAGCCAGTTCAATCCTCTTTAAACAACTTGTTGGCTCTCCACTCCCAAGGGTCACCATTTTGATGCCAAACTTAGTGGGGATATCCAATAAGCATAGCAGACTGAAAATTAGAACTCCCAAGTTCAAGAGATCTCCCCAGTAGTTGGGGTTACAGGTATCCACCAATATATCTAACCCTCCCTGAGATATTCCTGTGAAACAATTCCTTTCAATATTTTGCTATCTCTGACTTGGATTTCCTTTTGGGCATATATTTGATCTGCTTCTTCCACTTTTTGTATTATATGACATTTCAACTTCTTCATGTAAGCACATCAGGGATGAAGGTGTCTAAATGTATTGGTTCCTCTGGCATTACTGATAAAAATAAGTAATTTTGAAAATAGTGATAAATTTGTTCAATTTTCTATCTGCTGTTTGTCCAGTCACTTTTGTCTATGATTGCTCTTGGGATGGGATGGTTACCCTAGATCTTATGGTAAACTTTGCTTTCATTGCTTTACATTCACTGTTTTATGGGGTCATACTTATCATAAATTAGATCCACAGTCTTCTATGATGCTTTACAAGTGAATTTGTACTCTATACCAGTATTACCCTTGACTACTATATCTTTCTACTTAGTAAAGAGAACAAGCAATTGCTAACTGGGAGATTTCTGGGATTTTCTGCCTATTTGCAATATCTTCACATTTCTCTATTTCCCACTTTTCAGCATCAGTGGTTCATTTGAATAGGTCAAGTTGAAGCTGTTACAATTGTTCACAACACCTTTTCATCTTCATTATTTTTTGTAAACCAATGTTGATTTTTACCTTTGTTCTAACTAAACAATGAAAATAGACATAGACAGCTGATTTTGATATTACTCACACATCATTAACCAGTGGTTTCAAGCCTATTAATATATAATCACTTTTAGTTCTTTCCATCCAGAAGGGGCAGAAATACTATCTAGGACCTTCTTCTCACAAGCTGGTAATAGTGAGGGAAGAGAGGGGACCCTTACCAGGCCAAGGCTGATCTTTGACCTGATTCCTTCCCTCAGATAATCAGACATATGGTGAAGTAGCACTTGAGCCATTGTTGGCTTAATATGAAGAGATTGCTAGACTAAGTGATCAGTCAGCTGGGGCAAGGCCTAGACTTCCTACTTGCTTGGGAGGTAGGTCATATCTTGGGTTCCATCAGTCTCATTAACCTTGGGTCCCATCTCCTCTGCCCAGGAGACCTAGAAGACCATCATATTCTTCCTGTCTCAGCTCAGGAAAATCCTGTCCCTTTTTCCACCTGCTACATTCCACTCCTTGTCTTTCATCAGATATGGCATCTTCCGACTAAAACAAACACTTACTAGCTGTGTGACCTAGGGCAAGTCACTTAACCCCAATTGCCCTGTCTTCCCCCATTCAAAAAGAAAAAAGAAAGGAAAGAAGGAAGGAAGGAAGGAAGGAAGGAAGGAAGGAAGGAAGGAAGAAAGAAAGAAAGAAAGAAAGAAAGAAAGAAAGAAAGAAAGAAAGAAAGAAAGAAAGAAAGAGAAAGAAAGAAAAAGAAAGAAAAAGAAAGAAAAAGAGAAAGAAAGAAAAAGAAAGAGAAAGAAAGAAAGAAAGAAAGAAAGAAAGAAAGAAAGAAAGAAAGAAAGAAAGAAGGAAGGAAAGAAAGAGAGAGAGAGAGAAAGAAAAAACAAGCAAATATTGTTCTGTGGGGACTTTTAAATTAATCAACTTGAGAAAGGGCTTACATTTCCTTGCCCTACTTACAATAGTACTAGGACCCCATATACATGCACAATCTCAATTGCTGGCTGAACAGACATGAAGTGAGTACTAGGGGGAGTGCCTCAAAATTCTTCCCTCAACAGCTTTCATAATCCCTAAATCAAGGTCCACCCTTCAGAAATCCACAACTGCACACAAACATGCTCACTTTTTAACACTTTTGAAACTCTCAAATCATTCTCATACTATATCTTATCCTCTTGTTCTCTATTCTAGTATTTTAATCCTATTTTCTGCTTTCAACATTACTCTGATCACCTACTTTCAACAGCCATTGACACATTCTATCATAAATATCCAGATCCTCTTTCATCAGTTAATACAATTTTTTATTTTAATAGAATTTTTCCCAATTACATGTAAAGACAATTTTTAGCATTCATTTCTGCAAGATTTTTAATTTTAATATTTCTTTCTCCTTCCCTCCCCTCCCCTCTACCTAAATGATAGGTAATTTGATATAGATTATACATGTGCTATCATGTAAAACGTGTTTACATATTAGTCACAGTTGTGAAAGAAGAAAGGTCAAAAGGGGGAAAAACACCAAAAAGAACAAAGTGAAAAAAACATGCCTCAATCTGCACTCAGAGTTCATCGGTTCTTTATCTAGATATGGATAGTATTTTCCTTCATGAGTTATTTGTACTCGTGAAAACAGATCAAAAGGGGAAAAAATACAAAAAAGAATAAAGACTGGAGTCTTTGGGTTTATCAAACACTAGGTTACTATGGTCATCTACCACTGTCTTATGTACCTAATATATTCCACTGATCCACCACTCTATTGCTTAGCCAGTACCCAATAGTTTTGATGATTACTGCTTTATAATATAGTTTGAGATCTGGTATGGCTAGATCACTTTCCTCTGTATTATTTTCATTTATTCTCTTTATATTACTGATCTTTTATTCTTCCAGATTAATGTTGCTATTTTGTCTAGCTCTATAAAATAATTTTCAGTAGTTTGATTGGTATGGCACTGAATAAGTAAATTAACTTAGATAGAATTGTACTTTTTATATGAGAAATTGATATTTTTTACAATTGTTTAGATCTGACTTCATTTGTGCAAAAAATGTTTTATAATTGTGTTCACATAGTTTCTGGGATTGTCTTGGCCGGTAGCCTTCCAAGTATTTTATATTGTTTACAGTTATTTTAAATGGAATTTCTCTTTCAAAGAAATGCTGATGATTTATGTGGGTTTATCTTATATCCTACAAGTTTGCTATGATTAATATTTCAAATAGTTTTTTAGTTGATTTTCTAGGGTTTTCTAAATATACCATCATATCATCTTCAAAGATAGCTTTTGTTTCCTCACTGCTTATTGAAATGCCTTCTATTTCTTTTTTTTTCTCTTATTGGTAAACACTAACATTTCTAATACAATACTGAATAATAGTGGTGATAACAGGCATCCTTGCTTCACCCCTGATCTTATTGGGAAGGCTTCTAGCTTATCAGCGTTACAGATAATGCTTGCTGATGGTTTTAGGTAGATACTGTTTATCTTTTTAAGAAACATTCCCTTTATTCCTATGCTCTCTAGTGTTTTTAATAGGAATGAGTGCTATATTTTTTCAAATGCTTTTTCAGCATCTGTTGAGATAATTATATGATTTCTGTTGGTTTTGTTATTGATGTGGTCATTTATGTTGATAGTTTTCCAAATATTGAACCAACTCTGCATTCCTGGTATAAATCACATCTGGTCATAGTGAATAATCCTAGTGACATATTGTAGTAATTACTTTTCTTGTATTTTGTTCAAAATTTTTGCTTTGATATTCATTAGAGAAATTGTTCTATAATTTTTTTTTCTGCTTTAGCTCTTCCTGGTTTAGGTGTCAGCTCCTATTCTTCAAAACTTTTTTTATAGTATTGGAATCAATCATGAACCCATCTAGCCCTGGGAATATTTTTTCTTAGAGAATTCATTAATGGCTTGTTCATTTTTTTTTCTAATTTGGGGTTCCTCAGACATTTTATTTCCTGATATGTTAATATAGGTAATTTATATTTTCATAAATATTCATCAATTTTGCTTAGATTGTCAGATTTATTGACACAGGACTGGGAGAAATATGTCCTAATTATTGCTTTAATTTCTGCTTCATTAGAGCTGATTTCACCTTGTTCATTTTTGATACTGTCTTTCTTTTTTTAATCAAATTAACCCATGCTTATCTATCTTGTTGTTGCTGTTGTTGTAGTCATTTTCCCATAAAACCAGTCCCTAGTTTTATTTATTAGCTCAATTATTTGTTGATTTTTTCTTTCAATTTTATTAATCTCTCCTTTGATTTTCAGGATTTCCAATCTGGTATTACTTGACAATTTTTAATTTGTTCTTTTTGTAGGTTTTTTTTAGCTACATGCCCAATTAATTGATCTGTTCTTCCTCTATTTTATTGATGTAAGAATTTCGAGAAATAAATTTTCCCCTAAGTACTGCCTTGCCTGCATTCCATAAATTTAGGAATATTATCTCATCATTGTCATTCTCTTAAATGGAATGATTATTTTTATGATTTGTTCTTTGACCCACTTATTCCTAAGGATTAGATTATTTAGTTTCCAATTAATTTTTGAATGCATTTCTTATTGCATCATGATCCAAAGAGAATACATTTAATATTTCTGCCTTTCTGCAATTGATTGTGAGGTTTTTATGCCCTAATACATAGACAATTTTTGTGTAGATACCAGGTGCTGTTGAAAAAAAGTCATATTCCTCTGTTCCTATTCAGTTTTCTCCAAATATCTCTCATATCTAACTATTCTGATATTTTATTCACCTCCTTAATTTCTTTCTTGTTCATTTTTTCAGTTGAATTTATTACGTTCTAAGAGGGACAATTAAGAGCTCCCCCACTAGTGTAGTTTTGTTGTCTATTTCTTCCTGTAACTCCGTAACTTCTCTTTTAAGAATTTGAATGCTACATTCAGAGAAAGAAGTAGAAAAAAACAGTTTGAATGCAGATTGAAGCAAATTACCTTCTCTCTTTCTTTTTCTTGTTTGGTTTTGTTTCCTTTTTCCCATTGTTCATTCCATCTGATACAATCCTTCTTTATAACCTGACCAGTGTCTATTGTGAAAGTATCTGCAGATTGTATACTTGATTGTATGCCGCCATGGGCAGGGAGGGAGGGGAAGAAAATTTGAAACTCCAAAGAACTGGGGGACTGAATCTTGTAAACTAAAAGTAAAGGAACAAATTAATAAAAGAAAAAAAGAGAAGAGAAAGTTATTTGAGAAATCATCTGTTCAGCATACAACCTCTGATAAAGAGTTGATGTTGAAGAAATAAAATAAATTAATACAAATCTGTGAGAACAAATAAAAATGGTCAAATACATGAAAAAAAACTTTCAAAATAAGAAATGTAAGCTATCAACAACTGTGTGCAGGAATTTTCCAAATTACTAATAAAAGAAACCCAAATTTTAAAAATAAATAAAAATTTGAATGCTATACCACTTTGTGTATATATATTTAGTATTGGTATTACTTTATTGTCTCTGGTGTCTGTCTTTTAGCAAGATGTAATTTCCTTCCTTATCTTTTTTAATTGGTCTATTTTTGCCTTTGCTTTGTTTGAGATCAAGATTGCTACCCCTGATTTTTTTTTTACTTCAGCTGAAGCACAATCGATTCAGTTTTAGGCCCTTTCCTTTTTAATTTAATTTCATTTTAAAAATTTATTTATTTTTGGTTTTCAACATTCACTTCCAAAAGTTTTAAATTTTCTCCCCCTCCCTTCCCAAGATGGCATGCAACATGATATGACTCTACACATACATTCCTATTAAACAAATTTTCACATTAGTCATGTTGCATAGAAAAATTATAATGAATGGGAGACACCATGAGAAAGAAAAAACAAAGCAAAACAAAAAAAGAAATACTCTGCAAAATACTCTGCTTCCCTCTGCATTCCAACTCCATAGTTCTTTCTCTGGATGTTTAGGTCCTTTCTTTTACTCTGTGTGTATCTCTCTGCCTCAAGTATGCTTCTTGTAAAGACAATATTGTAGGATTCTGATTTCTGATCCACTCTGCTATCCACTTCCATCTTATGGGAGAGTTCATCCCATTCACATTCACGGTTATGATTACTGTGTTTTTCCCTCTATCTTATTTTCCTTCCTGCTTGTCCTCTCTCTCTTTTCACCTTTTCCCTTCTCACCAATGTTTTGCTTCTGTTTACCACCTCACTGATCTACCCTCTTTTCTCTCAGTTCCCCCCACACATTAGTTAATCTTCTCCTCTCCTGCTTCTATGTTGGGTAAAATAAATTTCTACACTCAACTGTGTGTATTATTCTCTCTTTGAGCCAATACTGATGAGAGTAAGGTTCAAGTGATGCCCATCACTTACCCTTCCCTCCTTCCTTCCACTGTAATAAGTTTTCATGTCTCTTCATGTGAAATAATTTACCCCATTCTATATCTCCCTTCCTTTTGTAACTTGTGTACTCCTCTTTCTCATTCAGTGATCATTTTTTATTTCATTCCCTCAAATTCACCTTATACCTGTGCCCTCTGTCTATGTATATTCCTTCTAACTGTAATATTATTGGTACAATTTTTAAGAATTACAAGTATCATCTTCCCATGTAGGGATGTAAAAGTTCTGTTCCAGTAAATCCCTTATATCTCTTTTCTTTTTACTTTTTTAGACTTCTCTTGAATCTTTATATAGGAGATCAAATTTTTTGTTCAATTCTGTTCTTCTCTTTATGAAAGTTTGAAATCCTTATGTTTCATTGAATGACCATTTTTCCCCTTGATTTATTATGCTTAATTTTACCAGGTCAGTGTTTCTTGGTTGTAGTCCTAGGTCTTTTACCTTCCAGATTATCATGTTCCATGACCTACAAACTTTTAATTTTGCAGCTGCTAATTCAATATTTGAATTGTTTTTGACCACTTGCAGAATATCCTTGACCTGATAGTTCTGAAATTTGGCTATAATACTCCTTGGAGTTGTTTTTTATTATTATTATTATTAATTTTGTGGTCTCTTTATTGAGGTGATCAATGTATTCTTTCAATAAATATTTTGCCCTCTGATTCCAGGATATCAGGGCAGTTTTCCATGATAATTTCTTGAAAGATGTTGTCCAGGTTCTCCTTTTGATTATGACTTTCAGGTAGTCCAATGATTCTGATATCATGTCTCCTGGATCTATTGTTCCATGTCAATTGTTTTTCCCATGAGGTGTTTTACATTTTCTTCTATTTTTTTCATTCTTTTGGATTTGTTCCCTTGATCCTTAATGTCTCATAGAATCATTAGCCTCCACTTGCCAAATTCTAACTTTGGAGGAATTATTTTCCTCAACTAGATTTTGTACTTCCTTTTCCATTTGGCCAGTTGTACTTTTTTAGGGAGTTGTTTGCTTCAGTGGATTTTTGTATTCCTTTTTCCATTTGGCCAATTTGACTTTTTAAGCAGTTGTTTTCTTTTTCCAAGCTGCTGACTCTTTTTTTTTCTACAATTCTCTTGCCTCACTCTCATTCTTTTTCCCAATTTTTCTTCTCCCTCTCTTATGTGATTTTAAAGCTCCTTTTCAAGCTCTTCCATGAGTTCTTTCTGGGCTTGAGATCACTTCCTGTTTTTGCTTGGGGCTTTGCCCATATGTGTTTTGACTTCTTGTCCTCTTCTGAGTTTGTTTCTTGATCTTCCCTGTCACCATAATAACTTTCTATGGTCAGATTATTTTGTTGTTGTTGCTTATTCATCTTTTTTGGCCTTTTTCCTTTCTTTTAAATTTGAGCTGTACTGGGATGGAAAGGACACTCTCTCAGGTTTCTGATGCCAGGGGCCGCAGGCCCTGGTTATTTACCTGGTGCTACACTGATGTTGCCCTGAAGCCCCCTGGGGACCCTTGTGTCTGGTGCTTCACTGAGGGTGTTAGGGTTGGGGGTTGGTTGGTGCTGCTAGACATCACAGGAGTCTGGCAGCTTGCTTGATGTGAAGCCAGGGTCCTAGTGCTGGTGTTTAGTGACCAGTGAGTTGTTTCTGCAATTCCCAGAGCTATGCTAAAGCACAGGCCAGGGGCCAGCATCAATAGCTGCTTATTTACTTAGGTACTCTTAGATCTGGTGTCTACCTGTTTGCCCAGGACTATACTGAAGTACATGGTAGTTCACATAGCTAGAGGCTCCAAGTTCCCCTGCCTGTGCTGAAGTATGTGGTGGTCCTGGTCTTGGCGTTTGCCTTCTCCATTGCACTGGGGTTTAAGATATCCCCCTGGTTTGCTGAGGTTGGATTTGCTGCTGGTTTGCTAGGATACTTCCTGTCTTAGACTATATTCCCACTTTACCTGAGTGAGACAGACCTTTTCTGCTGATCTTCCATGTTTCATGGGCTAAATGATTATTTCACCCTGTCTTTTTACTGGTTCTTCTGTTCCAGGATTTGTTTTGGGGTTCTATTTTGTGGTTGCTTGGAGGTGAATATGGGAGAGTTACAGCAATTTACTGTTTAATCCACCATCATGGCTCCCAGAAGTCCAATTAACACCATTTCTAAAAAGTCCTGACTGCTTTTTCATAGCCTGAAGGTTAATAATAGCTGTGAGCAGTTGCAAGCCCTCTTCCCCTTAAACATACAGCTCTCTTTATCCCTTTCAGACTTCATCAGTATGTCCTCAGTGAAATCTAGCTTTCAAACCAGCCAGATGAGGAAGCGGAAGCCCTGTGCTGGAAGCTTTGTACAGAGAGAACTATGGCATGTACTAGGTAGAGAAAATGCTTTGGTCACAGTATGACTCTACACAAAGGATGCAGTTGGGGCAGAGACACATGTAATTCCAGAGACTTTTTAGGAGAGATACATATGGAGAAAGAAGCTGCAAACATGTAGGGGAAGCCAATTCCTCAGCTCACTAATTTCTGGCTTGCCTCCCTAGAGAGAACTTGATTGGAACTCCTTAGCTGAGATCTAGTCTTCTCTCTTGGTTTAAGATAACCTCTCATCTCACTAGAGAAGTCATTCACCCTTGTATATGCTTTGATATATTCTATCTATAGAACTCCATTTTCTGTATGTTGTATACTTGAATATTCATAATTTGAAATTTGTGATAACCTTTTGTGTAACCGTTGCTTGGTGGAAAGGCACTGAGCTGATAAGTGGACAAGGTGAGACCTACCCTACCTCTTAAGAGAGTGATCAGAGAGGCAATTTTTTTCTTTCTGAACCAGACTCCTACCCTGAGACAACCAATATTTAAGGAGGCAGATAGTTATAATTCTAGTCTGATACCCATTTTGGAGATTTGGGGGAAGGAGAAACTTTCTAATAATGGCCCTTTTCCTCTTTGCCTTTCAACAGAAAATATAGTCTCCCTTTGAGAGTGGAGAGACACATCCTATAGATATCTATCCATGCCAATCACCAGCTATGGCTATTCAATTAAATGGCCCATGTGGTCACCAGGATAGATGGATAAAGACATAGAAATACAGATAGAGAGATATCCTAAGATATATGTATCTGTCCATTTATAGATATAAATATATCTATATATATATATAGTTATATGCATATAGAGAGATGGATAGATACAAATGGTCAAATATATATATATATATATATATATATACATATATATCTGTATAGATAGATAAAGTTATAAATAGTTAAGTCTATATCTTAAGATATATGTATCTGCCCAGATATAGATATAGATAGCTATATAGCTATAGAGAGAAATACAGATAAACCTAGATATAGATATTGATGTAGATATAGATAAATATCTAGATATACACGGGCAGCTAGATGATGTAATGGATAGAATGCTGGGCCTGGATTCGGGAGTTTGAACCTGAGTTCAAATCTGACCTTAAACACTTATAGCTGTATGACCCTGGGCAAGTAACTTAACCCTGTTTGCCTCAGTTTCCTCATCTATAAAATGAGCTGGAGAAGAAAAAGAGAATCCACTCCAATATCTTTGCCAAGACCAAATGGGGTCTTGAAGAGCTGGACATGACCAAAAAAGTGAACAACAACAAAAAGATATAGATATCTTAAGATATCTGTATTTTCCCATTTAAGATATAGATATATCTGTGTCTATATTATATCTACATGCTAAACTGGCATACATATAAATAAATATGTAACAATAATATAATAGGTATAATATAGACATAGATGTATCCACATCTATATCTTATATTGGCAGATACATAGCTATAATACAATAGAACAGCTATAATATAGACATAGATATATTTAAATCTTAAATAGACAGATAGATATAATGAATATAGATATATCTACATCTTAAGTGGAAATATACATACATACATATGTATATATATATATATATATATATATGTATCTTATATCAACATTACTAATTAAAAGTGGGCCATATACTGATCTCTAAGCCCAATGTGTTTCCATATGCAAGTTTCCTGCCACACCCCAGACTAGGTCTCCTTCAGTAGAGCAGATTGTCTCTAGGGAGCCCAGGTTACTCCTAGATCAAACAGAAAAGTTTAATAATCTCTTGACCAGATGTGCTAACAGCTGCTAACTTTTATACTGATAACTTTTTTTTGCTTTTTGGAAGGGGGAAAGTAGGGCAATTGGGGCTAAGTGACTTGCCCAAGATCACATGGCTATTTTTTGTGTTGTGTCTAACGTCGGATTTGAACTCAGGTCCTCCTGACTCCAGGGCCTGTGTTCTATTCACTGTGCCACCTAGGTGCCCCAATAACTTTTCTGAGAGACAATAAAGTTGTTCACTTTTGTTCTCACTCAGAAATGCTCTTTCATAGGGGTCTCTCTGGATTTCACAAAAGGGCTACATAGAAAGTTTCTATTTGCTATGAGTTTGGTGACATTACCTGGCCAATAAAAGATCTCTAAAGGGATGATAGTGCAGATTAGGTCATCTCCAGGTTGTCTTCCAGGTCTGGAGCTTATGATGTCTCATTATGTCAAGCAGGATCACACAGGGGATTGTCCAGCATGCCACCATGAGATGTACAGCACAGCTTAGCCACACCAGAAAGAACAGACCAGATGTTTTCACTCAGCAAGACAATAAGGAAACATCATTCACTTGTGTTGTCATCATTTATAAATAATGAGGGGAATGAGATAAGGAGTGAAGTTAGACCTTTGTCCAGCTGTGGCAATCTAATGTGACCAGGCTGGTCAGCCATCAAGACGAAACAGTGGAAAAAGAGCTGGGTCTGGAATTGGAAAGACCTGAGTTCAAACTGAGCCTCATATGCTCACTAATGTGTAAAGTGCTTAGTGTATAGTAAGAACTCTATAAATAATAGCGATGATGGTGGTGGTGGTGGTGGTGATAGGGGTTTATAATTAAACTTGTGTATTCAGGCTTATCACAAGTCACACACTTGATCTTGAGATGGCTCCTGTGCTTGGCAGGGTGTTGGAAGGTTGTAGTATACGACATAGGATAATTCTTCCCTTGAGCACCAGGGTATCAGCACCAATTACAACTCAAACACAATAATATCTCAACCAATCAAACCAGCAGTTAGTAAGTACCCATTATGTGCCAGGTACTATGCTAATCCCTGGGGCTACAAAGACAAAAATTAAATAACCCTTGCCCTCAGGGTAATTATATTCTGTTGGGAGAGACAAGATATGTATATATCATTATTTACAGAAAGCTAGGTTGCACAGTGGATAGAGTGCCAGGTCTGGAGTCAAGAAGACACTTCTTTGTGAGTTCAGATCCAGCCTCAGACACTTACTAGCTGTATGACCCTGGGCAAGTCACTTCACCCTGTTTGCCTCAGTTTCTTCATCTGTAAAATGAACTGCAGAAGGAAATGGCAAACCACTCCAGTATCTCTGCCAAGAAAATTCCAAATGAGGTCATGGAGAGTCGGACAAGATCAAAATGACTGAACAACAACAAAAAAGTATATATAGGACACAGACACAGCAGTTGCAAGATAACTTTCCATGAGAAGGTACTAGTAGCTGAGGGAAATGGGACAGGCCTCCTGCCGAAGGTAGGACCTGAATGAGTCTTTGTTTTTTGAAGGGGAGAATGCAAGGTAATTGTAGTTAAATGACTTACCAAAGGTCACACAGCTAGTAAGTATCAAGTGTCTGAGGTCAGATTTGAACTCAGGTTCTCCTGATTCCAGGGCTCCAGGGTAGATGCTCTATTCACTGCATACCCTAGCTGCCCCTAAGCTGAGTCTTGAAGGATGCCAGGGCCTCTAACAGAACAAAAGCATAGAGCAAGGAGATGGATTGTGTGTATAGAACAAGCCTGAGCCTGTATTAGTGGTGATAACTCATGTGAAGAGTTTAGCAAACATTTTTCTCACAACCTCCCTGGAAATATAGATGTAGAGACTTGATCGTGCCCATTTTACAGATGAGTAAAATGGAGCTCAGAGAGTTAAAGTAATTTGCCCACATTCATATATGTATATGTGTCCAAGTCAAAGTAAGAACCCACTCCTGTTCCACATGATAAGAACTTTTCCATTCTAGATCCTATATTCATTGGACTATCCCATTTGTGTAACTTTGGGACCATAGATTTAGAACCAGAAGGAGCCTCAGGATCCATCAGGTCTGACTCCCTCAGTTTTACAGATGAGATGGAGAAGTTACCCACCCAAGATTCTTCAGACAGGAAGAATCAGAGCTGAGATCTGAACCCAGGTCCCCAGAGTTCTTTCCACTGAAGCAGGCCACCTCCATTTTGAGGCTTATGGCAGACTGCCTATTAGAACTAGGTCCTTCCCTCATTTTCCTCCCCCATCGTGATTCTTGCTTAAATTTATGCTTTCGTGTTTTGCCCATGCATCACTTAGAACTTTTTTTTTAATAAACCTGACTCGAAATTCCACTGCAGCAAAGACATTTCATCTTGAAGAATGAGTCAGATTTGCACTTGAGCTTGGCGCAGGCCTCCAGGATTTTTTTTCTGCTGTCACTGAAGCCCCTTCTTCTGCCAGGGCTCTGTAGTGTGCCCTTCTCTTTGGTGCCTTCAGAAAGGGTTTTTCATGCCTCCCTCCTCCCTCCCTCAGCCCCCCTCCCCCCAGGGCAGAGAAGGCTTATTCATTTCACGAGGGAAAAAATGCAGGAAATTTGAAATGGAATACCTTTATTTAACATGGGAAGGTGTGGTGCTTTTCTCTTTCTCTTCCCCTTGGTTATTTTAAATGTTGAAATATAGCAGTGCGTTTGACAGAGATCTGTCTCCAGCACTGAACTGAAAGGCTATAACTATGCAGGGCCACACTTTATCTCCAGAAGCATGGTTTGAATCAAGTCTTTCATAGCTATATATAACCTCCCTAACTGGTCTCCTTGCAAGCAGGATCTCCACCCCCTCCCTAGCCCACCCCAGCACATGGCCCCTGGACTAATACTTCTTAAACACTTTTCATCACATTACTGCTTAGATCAAGAGTTTAGGAGGGCTCCCTGCTGCCTCGAGGGTCAAACCCCACAATCCTGTCCAATGAGCTTTCAGGAGGATGGCTCAAAGGCATCTGCTCTCCGTGTCATTCCGGGCCATCCCACCTTTTACCTTATCCAACCTTGTCACCCAAGGCCCCCTAACATATGGCCTCCTTGCTCCTGGGCAACTAGATAGTACAGTATTTAGAATCCTGGTGCTAGAGTTAGGAAGACCTGAATTCAAATCCTGCCCAAGGTTTGCACCAGTTATATGATCCTGGGCAAGAGGTTTAAATTTCAGTTTCCTCGTCCTTATTAATTTTTTTTTATTTATTATTCAATTGGCTTGTTGTTGTTCAATCATTTCAGTCATATCTAACTCTCTGTGACCCCATTTGGGGTTTTCTTGGCAAACTTTGCCCATTTCCTTCTCTAGCTCATTCTACAGATGAGGAAACTGAGGCAAATAGAGTGAAGTGACTTGCCCAGGGTCACACAGTTACTAAGTATATGAGGCCAGATTTGAACCCAGGAAGATGAGTCTTCCTGATTCTAAGCCCAGTACTCTGTGCACTATGGC
This sequence comes from Gymnobelideus leadbeateri, assembly GCA_011680675.1. Taxonomy (NCBI): domain Eukaryota; kingdom Metazoa; phylum Chordata; class Mammalia; order Diprotodontia; family Petauridae; genus Gymnobelideus; species Gymnobelideus leadbeateri. The sequence continues at coordinate 97,323 of WOXC01008944.1, read as the reverse complement.
ACCACCTAGCTGCTCCTTTCTTTTTTTCTTTTTTCTTTTTTGGGCTATACCAAGGTAATAAATGCTGTGTACGTGATTCTCATAAGGAATAAGCATAATAGCAAATACCTTGTAGGGTTACTGTGTGGGTCAGATGAAGATTCTATAAATGCTATTATTGTTTAGCCAAATGCCCAAGGAGATAGTGCTGTGACAAGCTATGTGACCCTGGGCAAGTCACTTAACCTCGAAGGGCCTCGGTTTCCTCATCTATATTGTAGTTAACTGTGAATCCCATTTTAGATCTAAATCTACAATCCCTTGATCCCCCACACAGATCATGTTTATTTCTCACCACGGAGGTAGTGAGGCTCTGCAGTGAACAGACTTGGAGTCAGGAAGAATTGAGTTTAAATCCAGCCTCAAGCACTAACGCAACTGTGTGACCCTGGGCAAGTCATTTAACCACCATCTGCTTCAGTCTCCTTAACTGTAAAGTAGGAGAAGGAAGAGCACCTCCCTCGCAAAGTTGTTGTGAGGATTAGGGCACAGTAGACATTAATAAATGAGTATTTCCTTCCTTCCTACCTTATTTGCATCATCCCTTTTGGGTAGAATGCCTATGTATATCCCACTGGTTCAAATCCCCCAAAATTGCTTTGTTCCTTTCCAATATATTGGTTATATATTATATTGTAGTTATATATATATACATATATATGTATATGTATATATATATATATAACTACAATGTAAAATGCGGAATTTGGGGATGGGGCCAAGACATATTTGTGATTTCATCAACATGGGAAATTCCATCTTCCAATGAACATGTATAGATTACTGTCTTGCAAGAGAGTTGCCTGGGGCATTGAGGAGTTAGGTAAGCTGCCCAGGGCCACAAAACTAGCCTGAGACTGAAGACAGCTTTCTCCTCGCTACTCTGCCCCTTTTTATACAAAGATAACTAAAAGCTGAACCCTGCCCTCAAAGTGCTTTTTATCTAGTGAGAGAAGACTAAAACCTGCACATCCACAAATATTATGCAAATTAAAACATAAGCAGCACAGAAATTTTGTGAGATTAAATGAGAGAGAAATTCCTTTTAGCTGAGAGCACCCAGGAAGTTTTCAGAGAAGATGCAGCATTGGGGCAGGCGCGTGAAAAATGGATTCTATATCAATGAATGGAAGCCTTATCTGACTATTCTGACTCACATTAATCTATTAGCTTTCTTGCAGGCCAAATACCAGAAAGGCAATTGTGGTTCAGTGAAAAGAGTCCTGAACAAGCAGTCTGGGAAACATCAGAGATTATATCTCTGGGAAATTATACCTGGAGGAAATATCAGAGATTATAGATGTGAAGCTGGGAGAAACGTAGAAATCACCAAATCCAATGAACACTCTCATTTTACAGATAAGGAAACTAAGGCACCAAGAAGTTATGTGAGCTCTCTAATATCACTCGCCTAAAGCATCTGGGACAGGATTAAAACCCAGGTGTTCCTAATCCCAAATCCAGTGACCTCTCTGCTATATAACATCACCTCATTTTATATATAATTCATAAAAACATATTTATTCGGTTCAAAACGTGGCTGTTTCCTTGGGTGAGAAACTTCATTTCTCTAAGTCTTAGGTCTCTCATCTGTAAAATGAGGAGGTTGGACATGTTGGTCCCTATGGTCCTTTCTAACCACTGGAATGTATATGGTCTATGCTATGGCTATATGGCATATTCAGTCTTTTTTTTTTTTTGGTCTCCATTTTCACGTGTGAAAATTGTCTTATCAATGAGACTAGAATTTCCCTTGAAGGCAGGGTCCTAGATGGCCCATTCTTTTCTTCCATCCTCCTATCCCTAATCTCAGTTCTATACTCTAATATGTTCACAGAACATAATTCTTGAACTGAATTAAGGCTCAAAATACAAGTAGTGAGCAAATCTTCGCAAATTCAATAACTAAATGTATAAGATGTCTACCCCCCATCTTAATCTTAGAAAGCACCACTGGCTGGCAGCTCTATCTGAAGAGTGAGGGAGAAACAGATGTTAGCCTACTTTATGAAATATTTTTTCCACTGCCCAAGAAATAGGAGGCACCTTATTTAGCTTGATCCTCCAAGCCCATGGCAATGCCTGATTCTGATATGGTTGTATATTTCATCGTGTGATTGACGGGTCCATTCCCTATGGAAGAAAAGGTTTGGCTCTTAGAGTGTGAAATTAAACCCATCAGTTCAGGCACCACTTAAGCAGTGTGGTTCCAGTGTGGGAAAGTTAACAATAAAAGAATTCCCAAAGAGTCTATTAAAGGAAGCAGAAAAAGAGGCATAAGATGCCAGTGAGAGGATGGTGAGGGAGCAGGAATTGGGATGGAACCACAGGAAGGTTTCTCCTAGTATTTTCCCACTGATGAGCTGAGGAATACAGTGCACCATGAAATGTATAATTCCTAGCTGCTTGATTCCAGAGACGACTAGAACTGGAAGGAACCTTAAATACCACCTCGTTCAATGTCTTCATTTTGTACATGAGGAAACTGAGGCCCAGAGTTATTCAGGGTCACAAAATGACTTACTAACGTCATATAGCTAATAAATGGCAGAGCAAAGATTTGAAGTTGAGTCTCTTGACTGTGGGTCCAATGTTCTTTCTACTATATCAACATTGACTTGCTCGTGGAGGTCAAGGTTGTCCTTAACTATGGACACATGAGTAAATATTTAACAACCAGATTTTTTTAAAGTCTACACAACATGTTTTTAAGCTAAATTTGCATTATTAACATTTTTCCCCTTCAGTTTCTTAAGTCTAGATAATCAGCAAAGTAAGGTCTGATTTGTGGCATTTGCAAATTTCTAAGCTATAAATGTTCACACTGAAAATTTAACTATCAGCTCTGATAAACCAGTTCAAGCTAGTTACAGTACACCCCTGGGCCCTTACCCATAAGCAGAGTAGGCAGCTATCTCTATGGCCATCTGTCTATATGAGAGCCATGAAAGGCTCCTATTCACCATAAACTTCCCCTACCAATCCTATTATAAGGTCTCAGATTCCCTCACTGCTCCTGCTTTTGAAATAAAGTATTATAAAAATGCAGATGTTCTCTGGGACACAGTCAATTAGAATTTATTAAGCACTCACTGTGTTTGGCACTATTCCAAGTACCGGGGATAGAAAGGAAACTTATTGAACCATCACTGACCCTTATTATCATAGCACCAAATGATTCAGCAAATCAGTCCCTGTCACTAGACAGGGCCATAAGGTTTGGGGACAATATGATTCCCAACCTACATGACTCAATGGATGGACCACTGGGCCTGGAGTCAGGTTATAAGTTCAGATCTGACCTCAGACAATTACTTAGCTGTAAGACCCTGGGTAAGTCACTTAAACACTGTCTGCCTCCGTTTCTACAACTATAAAATGGGGAAAATAATAGCTCTTACCTCATGAGGTTATTGTAAGGATCAATGAGACAATAATTATAACACATTTAGCACAGTGGCTAGCACATAGTAGGTGCTTAGTAAATCCTTAGTCCCTCTCCAAACTTTTCTCCCACAGCTTCTTATCTCAAGCCTGCTCTGTAGAGAACAGTCTAAAATTAACCCCTCCCTCCACACAATCATGGTTCTCTACCTAGTTCTTTTACCTCTTTCTCTCTGTTTTTTCCTCTCTTCCTCTTGTTTGCTAAATGGGTACATTTTTCCAGAAACCAGCCCCTATCTATATCCTCTCCCTATGGGAACTCATGCCATCTGCACTCATCTGCAGATGAACTGAGCATACTGTATCTTCTGGGAACCAGGCTTCTGAACTCATAGTGGTATTTGTCTCTGCTACCAACTTCTGGACTCCACCTCTTCAGGGCACCTGCGGGTCATTTGGTATACGACTTGATACGTACAGTGACTAGAAAGCCTTCCCATACTGAGAGCAAGCTGAAAGCTCTATTGGTGAATATGTGGTAGGTCTAGGGGTGCCACAGTCACCTAAAGGACTGTCTAGGGAACAGGTGGGACACAAAAGCCAGCCAGGGTACCTCAGACTAAGATCGAATTTGTCTGGTGCTAATTCAAAAATCCATTGCTCCAAACAAATATAAGACTTAAGGTTAGAAACTTCTTGGAACTTTCCTTTAAGGCCCTCTATGGGTCCTGTGCCCCCAAAATCTATCTTGTGGGGGCTCTGCTATAAAAATCCTATAGTAACAATGTGTAACTTGAAGGTATAGAGCCCCTTATTCTCTATATCCTATTAGGACTGGCATGCAAATGAATCTAAACAAATCTAAATAACATCTAAAAGAAAAAGTAAATCAAGACCCTCCTTCCTCCAAGCCCACAATATCTTCTAATAGCAAACATATTGGCCTTTCTGACGCAGGTTTCTCTACTCGCCATTTCCCCTCCTATAACACAAATGTGCCTCCTACCTGTCAGTGATGGCTTGTTCCAAAGTCTTGAGAATGCTCTGGAAGCTAAATTTGTAAAATCTGGTTTTGAAGACAAAGCTCGAGCCCATAAGGAGGCAGTAGATTCAATCTATTTAATAAGCCTACTGTGTGTCAGGCATTATGCTAAGCACTGGGGATACAAAAAGAGACAAACAAGTCATCTCTCTATATCTTCTGAATCATTTTCCTTCAAAGGCATTTTAAGGATAAGGATAGAGAGGAAAAAAAGATACCCATAGTAGCTGAGTCCAAGAGCAAAGTCATCCAAGTTTCTTCTTGCTGGAAACAAAGTCAAGATGAAGACCTGACTGAAGAGCTAGCTTCCCCTCCTTTAAAGATTTCATCTGATGCTTTTTACTGCTCCCCATGGAGCATCATTTTCTCCTCCTCCATCTCTTCCTCCTCCTCCTTTTTCTTTGTTGGGAAATAGGAATAGAAACCCCAAGAACAAGAAAGTTTCTGATCAGAGACATATTTCTTCTGGAATATGATTTCTGACATAGATACATATTTTTCTTTTGTTTAAAGCGCAGAGAACCAAGACATGCCACACACAGCCAGAAGAGGTCCTAGAATCCATCTGAATCCCACCCTTTCATTTTACAAGGTGGGGGGGGAGACTGAGACTCATATAATCAATCATCAACAAACATTTATTAAGTGCCTACTATGTACCAGGAACTTGTTAAGACCTAGAGGGGAAATGATTTGCCCAAGGTCACACAAATGGTGAGTGGCCAAGCCAGAAATTAGAACCCAGATCTATAGATAATCATCTGGTCTTTTGTCCTTGACTGTCAGAATCAGAGAGAAGGCCAATTTTTTTTCCTTTTTCCAACTAAGAACATCCAGCCCAGGGATGAGTAAGCAGGCACTGAAGTTCTTTTTTAACTTCCTAAAGATATAACAACTTGGATGCCTTTAAGTGCCAATCAAGCCATTCCTTTATAGTCTCACTTCCTATCCTGGCCACTGGCAAAGTGGCCTTATTATCCTGTGAGTCATGCTACTAATAAAGAAATCTAATTTGAAGATAACCCCTTCTTCCCTTGCCTACACGACTTTATTTCCCCCATCCTTCTGCTTCTTGTAACATTCCCTGGTGCCAATGAAAGAAATAACACAGAAGCCAGGGAGGGAGGAAAGGAGGTGTGAAGAGGGGACCGAAGGAGGAGTATGAGTTCAGAGACCGGCAAAGCTGAAGCTAGATGGAAGACATCACTGAATGGGAAAGCAGGGTCCCGCCTCCAGCTAGCCTAGCTGGCTGCCTGGGCAGGTCATGCCTCCTCTTGGCTACAAAGAAAAAGCAGCTGGAGGAGACCATCTCTAATGTTCCCCTTCCCTGACTGTGTGATCTTGGGTAAATCACTTCCCCTTATTGAGCCTCAGTTTCCTTTGATAAAATGAGGTCTTTGGACTAGATGCTTCCTAAGATCCCTTTTGGCTCTTATTTTCAATGGACTATGTTTTAAAGTCCCTTCTACCTGTGGTAATGATTCCATGCCTTTATTCATAGTAGAGAAGGAGGACTTCCATTGGCTTAACTCTAAAGCTCTTCTGGATTATGTCAGTCTACTCAAAAATAATGAAAATGGTTTCACCATATACATGAGCAAACAGAAGATAAACGTTCATTATGCTCCAACATCTGCTGCTAAGGCTAAACAGAAGAATACAGTAATCATCGTCATGATCATCATTGTTCACATTTATATAATACCTATTATGTGTGTTACTAATATCATCTCATTGGATCTTGGAGGGAAGTGTTATCATTATGCACATTTTATAGATAAGAAAACAGGCAGAGCTTAAATGGCTTGCCCAAGGTCACACAGTGTCTGAAAACAGATTGAGGGTTAAAATTCTATGAAGATCTTCCATATGATGTCAATGTTTACTTTGTTACTTGATAAATTCAGTACAAAAGTAGGTGGAAGGAAGGACAACACCAGGCCTGGAGTCAGAAAGACCTGAGTTCAGATCTGGCCTCAGATACTTATCAGCTGTGTAAACCTAGGCAAGCCATTTTATGTTTGCCTGCCTCAGTTTCCTCATCTATAAAATGGGGATAATAATAGCATTTACTATCCAGGGTCCTTGTGAGAATTTAATTGTAAAAGGCTTACTTAGCAGAGTACCTGACACATAGTAAGTGCCATATAAATGTTAACTATTGTTATAACAAAAAATGAAACCGACTATATTTTAACATATGGGAAATGATCATTAACTTAACGTACGTGAGTCATTTTAGAATCAGCTATGTGAAGATCAACAAGTCCAGAGCAAGGATAGAGTCAGCACTGAATTAAATGAAACAATAAAGGACACTGTAGCTCTGACCCAACCTGTTGAAATAACTCCTAAACCTGAGATGTTGGGAGATGGACAATTGCCTCTATTTCCATTTCTTGAAGAATCAGAACTAATGCAAAACAGTTGACAAAATAAGGAGGCGAAGCCTAGATATCACCTCAGTCAGATGATGTTTTACCTCCTGGTGAGGCATAGGGATGTACAAAGTCCTCTGAAAGACAGATGAAAGATCTCCTCACAGAATGGTGAGAGGCAACTGAGATCAATCTGAACCCGACCCAGCTATGCAGGTCATCCCATAAACATGTGTAAAGAAAGCCTGATGGAAGACCACAAACAGATGTGAAATGGGGATGGGTCTACCATGCTTTTGCAGAAAGTTCATCCAGTAATTATGAAGCATGTGCTATATGCCAGGCATTGTGCAGATCTACGCCCATTGGTGGCAACAGTGAAAATGGCATATGTCATGCTGGGAAAGAAGCAGCAGTACTTAAAAAGGAGAATGAAGCCTGATGTAAGGGGTGGGGGAGAATCACTAGATATGAAATCACAAAACCTGGGTTTGAATCCTAACTACCTATTTCATTTAACCCTCTGGACCTCCATTTCTTCAAATGTTAAATAAGGCAGTCTTGATCTCTAAGGCCTCTCCTAGCTTCAAATCCTTTAATGTTATGAGTTCAGAAGAATGGCTTGACCTGACCATATGGCAACCCTATTTAAAAGGCCCTGAGGAATGGATTTTAATGTAATTTCAGAGGGGGGTATTCTAAGAAGAATGGAAAAGATCATAGGCAATACCATTAGGACCAGAAAAGCTGAATGAGAAAACATCAGTGACTCCCCACCCATCTGCCTACTTCCTCATATCTATAAAAATCTTTATTAGAATGCACATTTTTAGAGTGTGCTTAATGAAAACATGAGAAGGAAATGGGCAGTCTCTCCCAGACAATTTTCTATTGCAGACCACATGTTTGTAGTTCTACAATTGATGGCTGACATTTATATAGAAAAATGTTGTATGGTTCACAAAGTGCTTTAGAGGCATCATCTCATCTGACCCTCACAATAACTCTGTGAGGATGGCATTACAGGCTTTATCAGCCCCATTTTTCAGATGAGAAAAAAGAGACTCAGAATGACCATGGGACTTGTTGATGGTCACATAACTAATAAGTTTCAAAGGGAAAGATTTGAACTCATTTGTTTGTGGATCATAAGGTCAAAGATGTAGAGTGGGAAATTCCCTCAAAAGCAATCTAGACCAATCCTGTCATTTAACAAAAAATTTTAAAATTAATTAAATAAAACAAAATAAAAATTTTAAAATTATCAATCTTTTATTTTGAACATCACCTATCTTTCCCAGCTCATCCTAACCCCTTATAACAAAGAAGGAAAAAAAGTAGTATCAAAACTAACCAAAATATCAAAAACTTCTGCATTATCGGCAGTATTCACACTGATTGTCCTTCACCTCTGCAAAGAAACAGAAAGAAATGCCTTGTCATCCATTCTTTGGGCCCAAATTTAATCATTATAATTTTATAGCATTCATTCAGTTTTTATTATTTGATTTTTTTCTTCCATTTACATTGTTGTACTCATTGTGTATATTATTTTCCTGGTCCTGTTTCTCATTTCTTTCAGCATAATAATTTTCCATCACATTCAAGTACAACAATTAGTTTAACCCCTTTATTTAATAAATGACTAAACTGGGTCCACAGAACTACACTGAGTCAAATCAAATGAACAAGCATTTATCAAGCCACTGTTCTGTGTCAGGCACTGTGCTAAGGGCTAGAGATGCAAAGAAAGTCAAAAAACATCCCCTGCCTTCAAGGAGTTCACAATCTTTTTTTGGAGGTGGGGAGGGGAAGAGGCAGGGTAATTTGGGTTAAGTGACTTGCCCGAGGTCACATAGCTAGTAACTGTGTCAAGTGTCTGAGGCCAAATTGAACTTAGGTCCTCCTGACTTCAGGTCCAGTGCTATATTCACTGTGTCACCTAGCTACCCCAGGAGTTCACAATCTAATGGGGAGACAGCCATGGACAAAGATAAACAAATAATGAATTGGAAACAAAACAATCTCTGATTAAAGATTATATAAAGTCTCCCTTTAGTGGGACATAAGGAGACAAGGAAAGCTATGAGGCAGAAATGAGGAAAGTGATTGTTACAGGCATGATGGATGGCCATTGTAAATGCCCAGAGGGGGACATGGAGTAGTAAGTATTAGTAGTAAGGATTTGAACCCAAGGCCTTTGACTTCAGAATCAGTGCATATCCCACCTTGCCTCTCCCAACACCAAGTTTAGTGTTCTTTCCACTGTGCTCTCCTGTCACTCAAATACGTAAAATTTGTAGATAATACAAAGTCCCACTATAGGAATGGTTACTTGCATAAGAAAAAAAAATGCCTTGGTAAAGTCAGATTCAAAGATTCTCTTCCAACTGTATGTGTCCCAGGCATCTGTTAGGATTAAATAAGATTCCTTTACAGAGATATAACTTTGTTCAAGTATCCTTGGAGTGTCCAAATCAAGTAAGACATCACATAGGGAGGAGAGCTCACCAAATGTGTTAGCCATTCTCTTTGAAGGCATCTTATGTAAAGTCCAAGTGGAGAAGAGATTCTCTGCTAAGCCAGAATTTCCACAGGGGATCCTTGGTATAAATGTCACTGTGTTGACTGCATCAAGGTCTTCTCAAGGTGATTTAAGCTCATTCAAATGAAATTGATTGATTTATCTATGCAAAGAGGAAAAACAAAATGGATTTTTAAAAGAAAATAGTCTCTACCTATTGTCTCCACTGTACCAACTCCTTAAAATCTGGCTTCCCATCTCACCACTCTACTGCAACTGTTCTCTCAAAAATCAAGAATAACCTCCTAAGAACTACATCCAATGGCCTTCTCAAGCTGCATCCCTTGGGATCTTTCTGAAGCATCTGACATTGCCCTTGTCTTCCATGACATGTGTCTTTCCTGGCTCTCCCCTACCAAACAAAGGAGTTATGTCTTGTTATGTCTTTTGCTAGACCTAACTGTGGGGTGACCCAAAGTCCTGGTCCCACACATTGCCTCTTTTCTTTTCTGTACTCTTTTCTTACTAGATAGCCATAGTGCTTTGCTGTTGCCCCTCCAATATGGTGAGATCATGGAAAGATTCCTAGTGCAGCTAGGAGTAGGATTTAGCCTTCATTGTTCAGTTGTAGAAAAGTAGGAGGCTGCCAACTTAGACAAAATGTCAATTTCCTTGCAGGCAGATTTCTTTAAAGCCCTGTATTATGTGGTCAGCCTTGCGCTCCTGTTTGTTTTGAAGTCTCTTTCACTGGAAAGCTCCAAATATTGTCACCATCTTCATCATTTCTCCATGGAAACATCAGAGTTCAAGAAGTTAGCTGGGATCATCTCCCTACCCTCAGGGCACTTGCTATCTCAAAGAAGCCACATCAATAATCTATGTATGTATGTACTTTAAATAACAGTTCCTTTTGTTCTTTATTTTATAAGGGAAAGACCCAGGGCTCGAGAAGTCAAAAAGGACAAACAGAAACCAAAGGATAAAGAAAGAACACACACACACACACACACACACACACACACACACATCTCTTAACCTCCATGCGGTTATTGTGCCTTCACTTAGTCCAATGCCTATTATTGTCTATATATTCTATTTGTTTGTCTTTATTTCATATGAGGATTGGTTTAAGGAAATGGGGAATATTGAGCCTAGAAAAAGACCTAGTGAGAACATAATAGCTGGATTTAATTATGTTTAATATATTTAATTATTAGGTCACTGGATAGAAGAGATTAGACTTTTCTACTCAACCCCAGAGGAAGGAGGGCAGCTAGGTGGCACAGTGAATAGGGTGTAGGTCCTGAAGTCAGGAAGACCTGCATTCAAATCTAGCCTCAGACATTTACTAGCTGTGTGCAAGTCCCTTAACCCTGCTTGCCTCAGTTTCCTCATCTGTAAAATAAGATGGAAAAGGAAACAGCAAACCACTCTAGTATCTCTGCCAAGAAAACCCCAAAAAGGATCAAGAATAGTCAGACAGAACTGAACAACAACAGAGAAAGGAAGTAACAGCAGTAGATTCAGTGAAGCCCAAACAGTCTTGACTGTGGACTCCAGTGCTCACTCTGTCTCTTGCTATATGTTTGACCTTGAGACAGTTAATTTTCCCTTCTATGCTACAGTTTTCACATCTGTAAATGATAGGGTTGGACCATATGACCATAAAGGTCCCTTCCTTCACTAAATCCATGATTCTACAAGTTAAAGAGATCTAGATTTCAACCTGATTTTTTAAAAAAGCTTCCCAAGAGTTGGCATCACCCCAAAATAGTATGGACAGCCCCAGGAGGTAGTGAGTCTGCAGGTCTTCAAGGAGAAACTAGGTAACTAGGTATTAGAGATGTTATGGGGAAGATTTATGTTCAGCTAATGCTGTCGCATGTCATATATATATGCTATAATCCTCAGAGTATACATATTTTCCCCTTGTTAAATGATAAGCTCCATGACGGCAGGGACAATAGCTTATCTAAGTTTTTTCATCTTCTCCCAGGCCTACCACAGGGTCCTGTACTTAGTAGCCATTTAATAGATGGGATTTTTTTTATTGATTGAAGTGATCTGATTCCTACAAGTAGCCTACATGCTGCCTAAAAGCAAGGACCATGTTTCCACTCATTTCTCCCACATCTCACCATTTGGGGGTACAAAAATATGGGGTTTAGAGTCAGAAGAACTGGGTTTAAATCTAGACTCCATCATTTCCTAGCCCTCAATCTCTAGATAACACCCTTCACCCCTTTTAGACCTCAGTTTCCTCATCTCTAAAATGAGATATTTGTCCTACTCACCAGGTGGCCATGTAGAAAGCTCTTGGCCAACTGTGAAGAGTTAGATTTGGAATGTGACTAGCATATAAGGACACTTTGGGGGATACAGCCCTTGCTCTCAGATAGTTTGTAGTCAAAGGCAGCAGTTATAGAGAGAGCACTACACTCCAGAGAAGAACACCAAAGTTTAAATATTGCTTCAAACGTTTATTAGCTTTGCCATCTTGGGCCAAACAACATACCCTCTCTCAGGCTGTTTCTTCATCTGTAAGAGGAGGGGTCCCTTTCAACTCAAAATCTGTGATATCTATGAATTTCTAGAGCAAGAGAGCAGAGAATATGGAAAGGGTGCTGTTGGTTGGGACAGATGAAGGTTACTCTGGCAGGGACCATTTGCTCGACTTGGGAAAGCCTGGATGAGGAGAGTATAGGTTCTAGGGATATGAGATACATCAGTGGAGAAGGGATAAGGGAAAAAATGCCTTATTTCTCATTTATCTGCATTCCCAGATTTCCCTTCAGGGTCTGGGTCCAAAACCTAAAGCATTAAGCAAGCGACAAAAAGCCCTATATAAAGACCAGAGTTGGGGAAACCCTGAGCCTTCTGGCTTGGAATCACTAGGTGCCACTCAGGGAAAATAGATATGGAAAGGTCAAACCAGATTCCCCCGGTATAGGTTGAACCTCAGTATGACAAGAGAGAGTCATCTGTCTCTAGGCTTATGACCTAGAAAGGACCAATCCCAACCCTACTCCCATCCTTTTGGTAAGTCCAGAGCACAGAGTACATTCCCCAGTTCCCTATCTCTCCCCATCTCCCTCTCTCTCTCTCCCCATCTCCCTCTCCCTCTCTCTCTCTCTCTCTCTCTCTCTCTCTCTCTCTCTCTCTCTCTCTCTCTCTCTCTCTTTCTCACTGTCTCTCTCTTGGGGGAAGGGGGTGGGAAGGGCAGAGAAAGAAGGAAGGATCATTTGAATTGGTTGTGGAAGGGGGTGGAATATATCAGTGCCCCTCTGAGTAACCTTGAGTTCCTAAAGACGTCATGGAGATTCAATAAACCCAAGAACTATAAATGCATTTGATCATTTGGTCAAGTGTCAAAATCTGATTATTAATTAAAAGGCATTATTTGCAAAATTGACTTCTGACTCATCAATTTATACAAATTTATGCCTACAATCTAGAACAGAAGTCCTTAATCTTTTTTATGCATTGTCTACCTTCCTCACCCGTCTCCCCCGTGGCAATCTGGTGAAATCTATTCACTCCTTTTAAGAGTGTTTTTAAATTCATAAAATCAAGATTATAGTGGGAAGGAATTATAATGAAATCCAGTTATCCAAATATTTTTAGAAACAAGTTCATAGACCCTAGGTTAAGGACCCCTGATCTAGAGCAAGAAAGGACCTGAGAAGTCACCTAGATCAGCCTCCTTAGCTCACAGAGGAGAAACTGAGGCTAGAGAAACTCAGATATCTGTTGAAGGCCACACATCTGCCTAGTGAATTTGAACCCAAGCCTCTTGATTTCAAGCTCAGCATTCTTTCCACTCTACCAGGATGCCACCCAGTTGCACATTAGTAACCTCATTTCCAAGGACGTGTTTGTTTTCTTGGTTAGCAATGACATTCTGTGGGTCCCGGGAAATGTGAAGAAGAGGGATTTCACAGGCATGGGGCAGGGGGGGGGTGAGTTCTGCCCCAGGGCTCCCATTCCAGCTGGTGCTGGCATGGGACCTGATCTCTACCCCAGCTTCTACTCATCTAGCAGCTTTGTTGGTGGCTTGGGGGTAAGTAGAGATGAACCCAGAGAAGAAGGGGGGTGGAGAGCTCTCCCTCAGCCTGGTCCTCACTTCCAGAGCCTCTGATTGAAAAGGCGTGTCAGAGTTTTTCCAGCCCCATATTGGCTCCACTTCAGAAGTAACCAAGTGCTCCAACTTGGAGGGTAAAGTCGGTCTGACTCAAGTGGCTGAGGGGCATTTCCCCCAAAGCAGACAAAAACAATTAATTACTAGCATATGTGCACCAAGCCAGACCTCATTTAGGCCAAAAGCTCCCTTTGACATCCACTGTTAAACTTTCTAATTTTTCTTCTTCAACCTTCTAGAAAGTAAAGCTATTTGATATGTTTGATGTAAGTTTTCGTCAAAGTAACCTACCTGTTTTTACTTGAATTCAACATCTCATCTCCTACCTCTTTGCCTTTGCCCAGCAGTACCCCTACAGGCCTGGAATGTATTCCTACCTTCCCCTCACTTAGAATCCTCACTTAATTCAAGGTTCAGTCCCTGAGTTACTTCCCAGGGGAAGCCTTTCCTAACCCTCTCTTGCTATCTTCAAATTATCATGTGTATACTCATTTATATAAGTAAGGAGGGAGAAGTAAGGGAAGGAAAGAAAGAAGGAGAAGAGAGGAGAGAAAGAAAAGGAGAGAGAAAAAGAAAATGAAGTGAGAGGAAGAAAATATATATGTGGAGAGAGAGAGAGAGAGAGAGAGAGAGAGAGAGAGAGAGAGAGGAGAAGGAGGAGAAGAACAAGAAGAAGGAGAATGGAAGAGGTAGGGAAGAGGAAGGGGAAGAAAGGGAAAGAGATGGAGGACAGTAATAAGAAAGATCTGAGCACAAGGACTGTCTCTGAGAAGGAATAGTTGTGTGATTCTAGGGCAGTCAGTCAGCATCTCAGTGACTCAGGTTTTAGCACAAGCAAATGTGAATTGGTAGAAGGTCTTCCAAAAAAATAAAAATAAAAACCTATTATGCATTTGTTTACATGGCATGCCTCCATAGTAGACTCTAAGTTAGAACAATGTTTTTGTATCTCCAGCACTTGGTATATATAGGTACCTGGTGGTACAGTTCAAAGAGCCCTGGATCAAGAGTCAGGAAAATCTGAGTTCAAATCCAGCAGCAGACACCTCTTAGTTGTGTAACCCTAGGCAGGTCTCTTAACCTTTGTCTGCCTCAGTTTCATCAACTGTAAAATCAGAATACTAATACCTACTTCCTAGGGCAACTCAAATGAGATAATATTAGTAAAAACACTTTGCACAGTGTCCAACACATATTAGATGCTTAATAAGTACCTATTCCCTTCACTGTAGCTGCTATAACCAGGGGTGGGGAACCCGTAGCCTCGAGGCCACATGTGGCCTTCTAGGTCCTTGGGTGTGGCTTTTTAAGTGAGTTCAGGTTTTACAGAGCAAATCCTTTTATTAAGGAGATTTGTTCTGTGAAGTTTGGATTCAGTCAAAGGGCTGAACTTGACGACCTAGAGGGCCACATGTGGCCTTGAGGTGGCAGGTTCCCTACCCTGTCAGATATACTGTATCCCCTACATGATAAATTGGAAGAAAATTGTCATGCCTTAGACTGTAAGCTCCCTGAGGGCAGGGACTGTCTTTTTGTATTTGTACCCTCAGTACTTAGTGTCTACTGACTCATTGACTATGTCTTGTATGTAATATGATTGCAAGATCACAGCATTGTAGATTTAGAGTTTAAAAAACCCTTGGAGGTCAACTAAGTATATTGTGATATTATGTCATTGTAGATAATAGACTCCAAGGCCTTCAGATCCTTTTTTAACACCCTTATTTTACAAATGAAAAATCTGTCCAGAGGTTAAGGGACCTTCAAAGGTCACCCAGGTAGGATGTGGCAGAGTCAGAATCTGAACCTTTGACTCCAAACCCAGGCTCTTTCCATAGGATCAGGCTAACATCATACACTTTAAAAAATGTTTGTTGGATTGGATTGGATTTCCTGAATTTTAGGTAATATGCACTACACATTCCAGATAGATATATGCACATATACAGTTTGCTAGAGTTGACTTGGGGCCCCCTCCCTCGTGGCCACTTCCCAGGGGCCCACCAGCTATCAGAGAGTGGTGAACATTCCAAGCTCAGCCTCCCAATATACATGCTGCTTTTTCAAGTACAAAGACAGCACCACCTCATGAAGCCCCCTAAGGACAAATCACAGGCCCATATGTGAAGTGTCTGTACCAAGTGAGAGACCCCCTCAAGCCTTTTAAAATGGTCATCTGGGAAATGTCCAGTCAACCACTTGCCCTTGTGTGTATATTTCAAAGCCTGATTCACATGGGAAAAAGTTTAGGCCAATTAGTGGTCAGAGCTGGCCCCAAACAGAGAAGGAGGGGGGGCAGGAGGGAAGAAGAGGGAGATAAGAGAAAGATTATAGAGAGACAAGGAAAGACAGAAACAAAGAAAGACAGAGGAGGGATAGAGAGTGGAGGAGGGAAAAAGAGGGGGGGGAAGAAGAAGGAGGAAGGAGAAAGGGAGAGAACAGAGATAAAAGAGAAGAGACAGAACTAGAACAGACATAGTACAGAGACAGAGAAAAAGAAAGAATAGAGCAAAAAGAAGAGACCCAGAGAGAGAGGAGAGAGATACGAGAAAGGAAATAAAGGAAAAGAAAAAGAGAGAGAGAAAGAAAGAATGGGGAACAGAGAGGGTGGAGATGGAGACAGAAAGAAGAGAGAGATAGGAAAGAGAGACAGAGACAGGAAAAAAGAGAGAGAGAGAGCTCTCTCCCAACTATAACCTTCTGTTACTATTATCAAGTGAAAGACCCTTGGACCCAGAAGCCAGAGCCACCTGCTAGGTCACAGCTTGGCAGATGAGCTCATTATCTTTTCCACTTCTCCACCAACCCCTAAACTCTATTCTTTATATCCCCATTTTTCTCTTTTTCACTTGGAAGTATTTGAATTAAGGCACGGGCAGAGGAGGTAACAGAAGAGTTTAGACAAGAACCATTGCCCCTCCTCGTCCCCATGCTTCCCACCTCAACTCTGCTGGGCATCAGTGTGACCTCTGTCTTTAGCCCTGCCTAATCTTATTGCCTACCAATCAAACACACCAGAGCAGAGAGAAGAGGGCAATGAGGGATGGAAGACAATGGTAGGGAAGGGGGATACAGAAATAGCCAGTAAAAAAGAGAGAGAGAGGAGAGGAGAGGGGAGAAAGGGCAAAGGCTGAGAGGGGGAGGGGCAGGCTCCCCCCCGACCTGGCAGACTTTCCTATTTCCAGTTTCACAGAGCACAAGAGGTAATTGCAACTGAGTAAACCAAAGCAAGCCCCACTGTCAGGGACGTTTAAACTGTTTCTGGACCACTAGCCCCACCAGACTAAATGTATTCAGGAGGACAGGTCACAGAGGGGTGGGATCTTGGAGTTCAAAGTGAACTCAACAATCCTGGAGCCCAACTCCTGGTCAAATTTCTAACAGTTTTTGTCTGTCCATTTGTTTGACTTCCTTGACACAATAAACAGAGAGGAGACCCAGAGAGTCACCCTAACAAACTGGGGTTTTCTTTTTACCCAATCATTACCAAGTATTTGCTCAAGGACAGAAGACTGAGACAAAAAGAAAGTTTATTCTAACTTCAAGTGGAAACCTGGTCACTGAGGACATCTAAGATTTAGTCATGGGTATTTCAATTCAATCCAACAAGATTACTAAGGACCTAGTAGATATCATGCACTGTACTAGGCACTGGGGATACAAAGAAAAAGTTGAAAATGGTCCCTGCCCTCAAAAAACTATAATGATGATGATAGTGGTGGTGGTAATGAACATAATTAATAACAGCAATAATAATTTTATATAGTGCCTGAAGGCTTGAGAAGGGCTTCCCAAATATTACCTCATTTGGTCTTCAAAATAATCCTTGGAATAGATTGTATTACTTCCATTATACAGATGAGAAAACAGAAGCATAGAGAGGTTAAGTTACTATCTAAGATGATTCAAGCTGTCTTTCTGACTGATCACTCTATCCATTGAGCCACCTGTCTATTAGTAGGTCCTTAATACATACTTGATTAATTAATTATATGGAAGGAAAGGAGAGAGAGGGAGAGAGAGAAAGAGAGAGAGAGAGAGAGAAAGAGAGAGAGAGAGAGAGAGAGAGAGAGAGAGAGAGAGAGAGATCTATATAGCATAAAGGTAATATAATTTCCAGAGACACAAGAGAGTCATTAACCACCAAGGACATCAGGAAAGACCATATGTAAGCAGTGGCACCCAAGTTGAGCCTTGAAGGAAGGCCAAAAATTGGAGGTAAGGAAAGAAAATATTCTGTCCAGGGATAGCTATTAATAATCAATCAACAATGATTTGTTGAGTTCCTCATATTTTCCTAGGTGCTGGAGATACAACAACAAAGATGAAACCATCTCTGCCCTCAAGGTACGTATACAGACTATACTTGAAGCAAGCATCTCAAATACTTTTTGAAGGTACAAGGAAAATAGCCAGTGAGAGGCAGTAAGATTCAGTGAAAATCACAGTGACTGAATTTAGGTCAAGAAATTTGAGATTGAGTTTGAACTCTCACACTTACCAATGTGTTCCCACCCATGATTCATTTAGCCTTTCTGAGAACATATGCCCTTCAGTAAAATGGGAATGATGTTGCACTGTCCCCCATTTTCAAAGATGACCCGTGATATCACGGGAGATGGTTTGACTTGTGAGTGAATTGGATTTAAGTGAAGCAGAGCTGCACAAAATTGTCAGCCTCACTCTCTTCCAGAGTCACTAAAGTCCGGTGGCAAGACAAAAGTCAAGCCAACTGGTGATGCTTCAGGATGCAGTGGATGGCCTTGGCATCTTTGATATCTGACCAAGCTCTCCTAGTCCCACAGTGTCTGCTTCAGCTGCCTTTATGGCCAACAGGAGTAATACCTGCACTACCAAACTCAGAAAATTTGTAAAGAAATACGTTGTAAACCTTAAAATAAAATGTAAATGAAAGCTATCATTACATAAAGACAAGCTCTATGTGGAGCCTTGAAGCTTCAGAGTTGGCATTTTCTGGAAGAAATACTACAGAAAAAATAGGCAAAGCATGGTCCTTCTCTTCAGTCCCAATGCTGATTGATATTTTAAGACAAAAGGCATCTCCTGGAAAGCCTTGACCCCCACCCAAGGCAAGGCTCCTATAAAAAGGTATTCTTGAGACACTATAAAACCACCCATCCAAATAACTAGGGCCATGTGTTCTGAGGATCTATGGCTTTGTTCTCAGCATGCTTTGCCCTCTGATGTAGTTCAATAAAGGAATGAGCTTTCACAGCACATAGGATAGTAGGCAACAAGTAAGATCATCATGGTGTTCCCTCAGGGATTCCCCAGACATAAAGGTCTAGGAAAGGTAACATCTGTACTCAGTCTCATAAACATTCCAGTAACCCCCATTTAAATAAAATGAGAAAAATCATTTTCTCCTCTTCAGAATGGAATGGGTAAGTGAAGAGTGTTTTGAAAAAATACTTTTGTTTTGACTAACATTTCTAATAATAATAACTGACATTTAATAGCATTTTAAGTTTGCAAAGCTCATGACATATGTCTGAGACTCACAATCGTATTGAAGTAAGCGATACAACACTAGTATCCCAACATCCATTGTAAAGATGAAGAAATTGAGGTTCAGTTTTGTTAGTTATCAGAGACTAGATTTAAATTCATGTCTTTGTAACTCTAAATCCAACTCAAGAAGTTATACAAATTAAAAAACAACTAATGCCTATGTTTAAAAATAGTGATTAAAATATCTTACTTTTCTAGAAAACAAAGGCAGAAGACTATGTGCCAAATGTTTTTTTTTTAAATGAGACAAATATAGCCATTTTTCTTTTATGAATACCACCCTAATACTCAAACCAGGAAGAGAAAAATCAGAGAAAGAGAATTATTGACCAATTTCACAAGATTGCTGATATAAAAATATTTTACATAAAATTGCTCTGAGGAGACTAGAATCAATAGCCAATAAGTATTTATTAAGTGCCTACTATGTACCAGTCACTGTACTAAGCATTGTACTATAGTGCTTTTCAAAAAATAATTCATTATGACCAAGTTGGATTCATACTTGAAATGCAAGATTGGTCAACATTAGAGAAGCAATTAAAATACTAAATTAATCAATAAAGATAAAAAATAATTACTTTGACAAGCTAAAAATGCATTAAGTAAAATCTGGCATTTATTTATTTTAAAAACCGTAAGAAGCACAGACATATCAGGATCCTTTTTAAATATAATGAATGGCATATATTTAAAATGAAGAGCTAGCTTTGTTTACAATGGAAAGACAGTAGAAGCTTTTCCAAAAACACAGAGCGATACCACAAATATCTCTACTCTCCCCACTATTATTTGATAATTCTCTAGAAATGCAAACTATAGCAATAAGAAAAGAGAACATTAAAGCTATAAACACTGGCAATGAGTCAAAATTACTCCTCCTATATACAGATGGTGATTAGTGGGAAAAAATTAACCAGTGATTAATAGCTATATAAAAATTATAAGATTCTTGCAATAAATTCACAAAACATTAGCATTTGTGCAAAATTCTAATAAAAATGTGGAAAGAAAGATAATAGACAAATTTCATTTAAAATTAACTACAAAAGGCATCATATTTGGAACTACCCTACCAAGACACATAGAAGAAATAGAAATAATCTTTACAAAACAATCTTTAAAGAAATAAAAGGAGACATATTCATTATTTATGACTGAACCTTGACAATGTAATAAAATGATGATATTTTATAAATAAATTCACAGATTTGATAATATATCAATAACATTACTAGACAAAATAATAACAAAATTCCTTTGTAGGAACAAAGGGTCTAGAATGTTAAGGGAAATGGTTGGGGCCAGGGAGGAGTACAAATGAAAGGTTCATAACATTAGTATATCTCAAACTGTATTATACAGCAATAGTCATCAAAACTATTTGGTACTAGTTTAAAAAAACAGAGATGAATAGAACAGACAAGAAAAACAAGAAACAGATGCAATCTTAATCAATGGCCCAGTGTTTGATAAGCCCAAGAATAAATTATTGGGGAAGGAATTCTTCTCTGACAACTGAAAGGAAATTTAGAATAAAGTTTATAAGAAGTTAAGTTTAGAAAAACATCTCATATCATATTCAACAATATCCTCAAAATGGATATACAACCTGAATATAAAAGTTCATACTATTAAAGGAATTAAAAAAGAATAAAATAAAAAACTTTTCACAACTATGTGTAGGGGAAGAATATTTGACTTAAGAAGGGCAAGGAAGAGACCAAAACAGAAGAGACAATTTTGACTACATCAAATGTAAAAGCTTTTGCAAGAATAAAATCAAGGAAAATAGGATTAGAAGAGAAATGGAAAAGTAGGAAAATTTGGCTCTAAATAACACCAATAAAATTTGAGGTCCAAAATATGTAGGATCAAACAGTTTTCAAGAGAAAAATTGAAATTACATATGACCATATGAAAACATCGGTCAGGCAGCTTTTATGATGTAACAGGCCTGGGGTAGACAAAGAAACACAAAAATATGGCTCCTGTTCTCAAGGAGCTCCCAACAGAATGGGGGAGACAACATGTAACCAACCAACCAAGTACAAATGAGGTATAGACCATGTACATAGAAGGTTATCTCGGAATCAACAATAGATGAGAATGGGGACCCAGAGAGGCCTCTTTCAGAAGGATGGTTTGAAGGAAGCCAGGGAAGCCAAGAGGCACTGACTGATGAAGTAAAGCATCCCCAGCAAGAAGGACAGTCAGTGAAAATGCCTGGAGCCAGGAGATAGAGTGCCTTGTTTGAGGAGAAGCAAGGAGGATAATGTGACTGGATCATAAAGTAGGAGAGGAGTAAGGTGTAAGCCTAGAAAGGCAGGACAGGGTTGCAAGGTGCTTTAAAAGCTATTCCATAGGGAGCTGCTGGAATGATTGAGTGGTTGGGGGAGAGTGGATAAGAGGTCAGAGCTGACATCAATTTGTCAGCTGAGTAGAAATGGACTTGAGTGGGGAAGAGGCTTGAGTCACCGAGATCAACAGCAGTCTATCACCAAATGAAACAGCATAAAGGGGATAAGAGAAAAAAGCCCAGGAGAGAGCACTGGGGACACTCATGGACAACAGGTATGACCTAGATGGAGATGCCACACAGGAGATTAGGAAGGACAAGTAGACAGAAAACCAAGGGAGAATAATGCCACAAAAACCTTGAGAAGAGAGAGAAAATCTAGGAGAAGAAGGCAACCAACTGTATCAAAGATGGCAGAGAAGTCAAGAAAGACAAGGAAGGAGAGGATAGGCTCCCAACTCTAATAGTGTGAAAAATGTAAACTCAAACAGTTCTATGGCTTCATCTCACATCATTCAAATGGGCAAAGATGACCAAAAGTGGGGATTTCATGTGGAGTCAGATTTAACGTGTGTGTGTGTGTGTGTGTGTGTGTGTGTGTGTGTGTGTGTGTGTGTGAGAGAGAGAGAGAGAGAGAGAGAGAGAGAGAGAGAGAGAGAGATGGATTCCTATATCAATCCAGTAAAGCCTATAAAAAGGCAGCTGGGTGGCACAGTAGATAAAGTGCCAAGTCTGGAATCAAGGAAGACCTGAGTTCAAATTCAGCTTCAGATGTTTAGTAGCTGTGTGACCCTTGGCATGGCTCTTAACTCTGTTTGCCTCAGTTTCCTCATCTGTAAAATAATCTGGAGAAGGAAATGGCAAACCACTCTAGAATCTTTGCCAATAAAGGGGAGGGGGGTATGACTGAAACAACAACCAAAAAAGCCTATGTGACCCCTTCTCAGAATATTTTATTTTTAATTAAAAAATTTGGATATTAGTTGTGAGAAAAAAAACCAAAATCTATAAGGTTTCAAAAGAATTTTATTAGGTTATTTGGCAAAGGAAACAGCCAGAAAGAGGTATGATCCTCTGCCTAGTCTCTGCAAGGTTCATATTATGTAGAGTTCAGACAAGGGCATAAGGACATGAAATCTATCCACAGATCCCCTCCCCCAGGACCCATGTTTAAGAGCCTCTAGCATATATAAATAACAATTGTCTTCATTTTCTCTCTCTTCTGACCTTTGAATCTAGGGAAACTTTTCAATTAGAAATGAGAATGTAAGACTCTGGGAATGGAAAGACATAAATAATACAATTTCTTCCCTCAAGGAACTTCCATTCTAATGGGATGGGGGTGGACTCCTTAAATGAGTCTAGAAGAGAAGGATTTTAAAGGGTGGGATCCTAGCCTTCCTTGTCAAGTCCATTGAACTTTACTTTACCATGTCTACAAATAGAAGATAGCAGTTGAGAAAGTATGGAAGCAAGATTGTTCAAGTAGAATAGTATTATAGTATTGGAAAGGGAGCAGGGAGAATACAAGGTTCCCGTCCAGGAGGCGAAGGCCAATTGTTATGGAGCCGATGTCCCTGGCCTTGCACGTCTTCCAATGCTTGGAAAAAGCCCAGACACAACTCAGTGGGTGGCAGCTCAGTCCTCAGAAGATACATTGTGAGGGACACCACAGGCCAAAAATCCAGCACAGAGAAAGGAGAAAAGGAAAGGGACAGCATTGGGGCCTATAATTTAGTCCTGATTAAATGAACAACTACTGAGAGGACGGGCAGATCAAATATGAATTCCTGACATGCCCATACTAATGAGACAGTCTATAGTGTAATTAACGGTAGGGGGAATAAACTCCTTTAAAATGTACGGCCTGTGGACAGACGAGTGATTCACAACATGCCAGATATAAAACTGTTTGGAGGCTGAGTCATGTGGCACTCGGAGGGTTATTGATTTTTGCCAGTGGTGGTGGTAGTCATGTTCAGAAAGTTTAAAATATTAACTATGATTTAATTCATTTAGGTCCTGGATCAGAAGTACTGGATGGTGGGAGAGAAGGCTGCCTGGAGAGGGGAGCTGCTTACAAGGCAAGCCAGTTCAGTGTTAAAAATGGTGACCAGGGCAGAGCTGGCCTTTGCTGCTCAGTCGTTCTGACAGTGGAGCCATGAAAAGCACAAAACATGTTATCCTCTAGAATCAGAGGACCTAAGTTCGAATCTTCCCTCTGACATTTACTACCTGTGTGAGCTTAGGTAAGTCATAACCTACCATGAGCCCAAACCACCATGAAAGGCAGTGGCCCATTTACAAGGAAGTTGGGATCAAGGGGGTTCAAAATTTTTTCACTGTAGCTCAAATTCACATACATTGTCTCCTAAGAACCCCACAGCCATCCCGGGGGGAAGACATTATAGGTCCTATCAGACAAACCACCTGGCTTGATCTTTCCCAGCTCCTCCTGCTTTACTGCACAGGGAGTCCTCCATGGCAGGCATATACTCCTTCCCTCCCTCTACCTTAGTGAAATCCCTAGCTTGCTTCAGGATACAAGATTTAAAGTCAAAGAATCCAGATTCAAAACCCACCTCCACCATTTATTATCTTTGTGACCTTGGGCAAATCATTTCCTTTACCGGGTCTGCACACTTTTATCTATAAAATGAAGCAAGAGAGTGAATAGCTGATCTCTAAGGCCCTCTCCAGATTAGTCTCTGACCCTGAAACTTCAAAGGAGCCAATTTCTACCTTAAGGGGAAAAAATTCCTAACAATTCAATTGTAAAAGAGTAGCTTGGGCAGCTTTTCCAGCTAATCAGTTCCCCTCCCTAGAGGTTTTCAGAGAGGGGCCAGATGACCACTTCTTGTTTCACTTAATTTTTTGGTTGATTCTCTAGTGTTCTCTAAGTCAACCACCATTTCATATGCAAAAGGAAATAATTTTGTGCCATATTAACTGACCTCTTCTAAGGGACATTATATAGCAAGGCTTACTGCTCAAGTCCAGACTAGACCAAATCCAATCCCACAAGAATTTTTAGAATTCCTACTATGTGCAAGCCACAATTCTATTCAAAATCAACACACTCTCTCTCATATATATATATACACATATATATATATAAAAGCATGGTACCCATGACCTATGACTCAGACAAAGACAATGTGACCTCACCCTTCTCCTCTGTCCTGTTGGAATGGGATTTAAGACTGGTTCAAGAAACATCAAAAAGTGGAATGAATTCTATATTGGAAACTAGTATACTAGCTATGCCATCAACTGCCATTGTAAGTGTGGGCAGTTGACTTCTCCCTCTCTAGGCCTCAGTTTCCTTACTTGTAAAATGAGCAGCTTCAATTAGACCTATCTCTATGTTCCCTCTTGTCTGGGTGCCAGAAGAGGAGAGTGCCAATGTGTTGATGGGAAGAGATTCAGGAAAGATACTCAAGGTCATCTAACTCCCTTATTTTATAGTCCAAGTAATTGAAGACCCAGAGAAGTTAAGGGACTTGTTTAGGGTCATACCAGCAGTAAACAGCAGAGGTAAGTGCTGATTGCATGCCTTCAGTCTCCGAATTTAGACTTTTCAATTGGGCCACTCCATCTTTCTCTGAAAGACAAACAGAAAATGAAAAGATGATTTCTGATGTCCCTGCTATAGAATCATTGGCCCCAGAACAAGTCATAAGAGACAGCTGAACAGCCACATGACTGAGGGAATCACAGGTCCTGAGTATCAGAAATAGGGATCCAAAATGGAGAATCCCTGGGAGCACGAACATGAGACCCTTCCAAAAATCTAAGGAGGGAAGGAAAAAACCAAGACAGCAAGAGCTGAGAGGTCTATTGGAAGCTGCTAAAATGAAATTTTGAAAATATGGAGGCAGAAAAGAACGAGGGGTAGAGGGGAAAAGAGGACTTGTCCATATAAACTGGGTTTCAGCACAGTAAGGAGAATCCAGAGGCCAGTAGTTTATCCCGGATGTCTGTGGTTCCCTTAAATACCTCTGCTTCCAGGAACCTTTCTCTTCAATACTGGTTTATTTTTTTCCCAAGAGTAAGAGCATAAGGGTGGTAATGATCTGCTTTTTGAAGTTCAAAAGAACTCTTATCAGATCCTGAAGAGGCTTAAGGAGCAGGCTAAGAACATGATGGCTGAGCTTTGGATGGCTGCATTAGAGGCAAATGACAGGGTGAACCAGGGCCTCCCAGAAGTGAGAAGGCAGGTCCCATGATGGCCCAGATGGGTGATTAGGCAATTAAGCTGCCTTCATGGCTCATGATAGCTTCAATGATCCAATGCTAATCCTTTTTGCCAAGCAAATCCCCCACCCTTCATTCAAAAGGCAAACTACCTGAGCAAGGCATAAGGCAGCTTTCCTTTTTTTTTCATCTGAAAGGTGGGAAACATTGGCCATGAAATGGTGCATATACTGAGGGTTGCAGTCAATGTGATTTTTTTTCTTTGTTTATGGGAATGGTCATGGTGGTGGGAGAGAGAAGTGGGGCTGTGAGAAGGTAAAAAAAAGAAAAGAAAAAGATTAATTCAGATTTATGATTTCATTGGTACAAGGAATTGCCAGAGAGGAAGCTCTCTCTACTAATGAACATGGAGGAGAAGGGGATTTTATTGTTGGCCAATAATTTTCAATTGTGAACTCCTTGTGATCTCATTTGGGTTGGTGGGTGTTTTTTGTTTTGTTTTGTTTCTGGAGGCAATGGGGTTAAGTGCCCCGGGGTCACACAGCTGGTAAGTGTCTGAGGTCAGATTTGAACTCAGGTCCTCCTGACTCCAGGGCCAGTGCTCTATCCATTGCTCCACCTAGCTGGCCCTCATTGGGGGTTTTCTTGGCAAGGGACTATAGTAGTTTGCCACTTCTTTTTTCAGTTCATTTTACAGATGTGGAAACTGAGGCAAATGGCCTTAAGTGATCTGCCCAAGATCACAAAGCTAGTAAGTGTCTGAGGCCAGATTTGAACTCTGGAAGATGAATCTTCCTGACTCTATCCACTATACCACCTAGCTGCCCCCAAGGAAAGGAATGGACACTTATTAAGTCTGATCGTTTGATCCTCACAACTATTATGTGAAATAGTTGCTGTTATTATTTTCATTTTATAGTTTGAGGAAGCTCAGACAGGGAAAAATCACATGACATGTCCAGGTCATACAGCTACTAAGTGTCAGGAGTTGAATTTGAACTTAGGTATTCCTGATTCCAGGCTTAGAGCTCTATCCACTTTCCATCTAGCCAAGAACAGAATTTTCTGAGAAACTCTAAGAAAAGATAAATGACTCACCCAGGGTCACATAGTCAGGAAGCCAGGTCTTCCTGACTCTGTAGGCATCTCTCAATCCACTGATAACAGTCCAGAACTTACTGTGATCTAAAAACAAAGGGCATCAAGGAAACTTCAAGAAGGGAAAAAACAAACAAACAATCAAAATAAAAGCATTTGATTTTCCTTGCAAATCCTGACAGAGCTAAACCCATTGGCAGGGCCCTGCCTAATTCTTCTCTTCTTTTCCGGCACATTGACACCCTCCTCTCCTGGCACCCATCCAAGAAGGGACATTGGAGACAAGGCTAATGGAAACTGCCCATTTTACATTTTATAGGTAGAGGGGAAAGTCAACTGTTGACACTTATATTGACAGTTGATGGCCTTGCTATGACTACCATACAAGTATCCCGGTTCCCAACATAGAACTCATTCTACTCTATGATGTTTCTGGAACCAGTCTTATATCCCTTTCCAAAAGGGTGAAGAAGGGTGGGGTCACATTGTCTTAACCCTTGTTATAGGTCATGGGCAGCATACTTTTTTATCCTCCAATTTAAATTGATTTTAAATAAGCAGGTGATGTGTCTCTAAGTAAATCCTAGACTCAACCAAAAGTTCTATGGTCTCTGGTCCACAGCTTCACAGAGAATAAACGTCGGGCCCTTTGCTAATAAAGGTTAATCTGCTGATCTAGGAGATTAATTTGACCTCTAGTGTTAATAATAATAATATCAATTGATTTATAAATTTAGAGGAGAAAGAGACCTTAGAGGGCACCTCTTCCAAAGCCTTCATTTAACAGAGTGAAAAATCTTGGTCCCCTGAAGGAAGAAGCCACAGTCCTAATTAGAACCCATGTCCTGTGACTCCAAAGTCAGTTTCTTTCTATTGTATCCTACTGAATGTATCAAGTCCCCACATTTAAGATTGGAATTGCAATAGTGGTTTTTGATACCTTAACCCAAAGTGGCAAGTCACAGTGAATTTTCAGACCAACTGAAAGGTAGAAGGCCAACAGGGGAGGTATCTCAAGGTAGATTTATTCCCTAACACCTCTCACATTACACCACATACATACTCATTTCCTCTGCTTCACAGCAGACCTGTCCTACTTTCTGTGAATTGAAAGTCCCTAGAAGGCAAAAATCCCTTTTTTTGCATATTCTCAATAGCACTGACATGTCTTGAATGATTCATTTGTCCAAAGAAGATTTATTGAATGCATACTATGTCCAATGCACTGTGTTCAGTATTGGAGAAGCAGAGATTGATTTGACCCAGACCCTGCTTTCAATGAATTGACAATCTAAACATCCATCATATCATATGGATTTAAACCTAAAAGAGACCTTAATTACTAATATAATGTAATATAACAACTTGACATAACATAATATAATACAATACAATATAATATAATAACTAGCATTCATTTAGACCTTAAGGTTTGCAAATCACTTTATAAAAAATGTATTTTTACCTCCAAAAGAGTTTTGGGAGGTAGGCACTATCATTATCCACATTTTATAGATGAGGAAATTGAGGTAGACAAAGATTAAGTAACTTGCCCAGGGTCACACAGTTAGAAAGTATATGAGGCCAGATTTGAACTCAGGAAGATGAGTCTTCCTGACTCCATTGTGTGTACCATGGTACCCCCTAACTGCCTTCATTTCACCTTCACCAAAATTCTGCAATGTAGAAACTAGTTCATACCCATTAAGCAGCAAGTGGAGTAGTATATCAGACCTGGAATCAGGAAAACTTGAGTTCAAATTCTGCCTCAGACACTTAATAGTTGTGCTTTCATTATGCAAAGCACAGTAAGCCCTACCCTCAAAAAGTTTGTAGTCTAGATGTTCCCTTCATTGGTCCCCCTCCTCAGGTACACCCAAGTTCATGATATTATTGGGCCAATTATCTATTTCAATTTGCAACTCTGAACCCAAGGATTTAACTATTGTAGTATAATGGGGAGAAATTACTTCAATTCTTAATGGATGCTGCCCAGCATAGCTTCATGTAGCCCACAATTCAAGCACAGGCACATATACCTGATTTCCTGATATATATATATATATATACTCTTTGAGCTAGTGATGCTGGTCTCCTGAATGTTCCATATAAAAGAAGATTAATTTCTTGGCTCTGGCATTTTCTCTGGCTGTCTCCCATGCTTGAAATACTCTCCCTCCTCTGCTCCAATTACTGACTTCCCTGGTTTCCTTTAAGTCCCAATTAAAATTCCATCTTTTACTGAAAGCCTTCCCCAACCCTTCTTAATTCTAGTGCCTTTCCTCTGTTAATGATTCCCTATTTATACTTATATAAAGTATATATACATATATATATATTTGTTTGCATGCTGTCTCCCCCACTAGATTGTAAGCTCCTTGAGGACAGAGACTGTCTTTTGCCTTCTTTTGTATCCCCAGCCCTTAGTATAGCACCTGGCACATCGTAGTAGATGCTTAATAAATGTTTACTTGATTGATTGATTGACGTTCTTGTTATCCTACTTCATGAAATTCCTTTTGCTTGTGTTTATGTATCATCTGACAGTCTGATATGAAAAGATACACCACTAGGGGTTCAGAGTTGCAAATTTAAATAGATAATTGGCCCAATAATATCATGAACTTGGGTGTACCTGAGGAGGGGGACCAAGTAAAGGAAACATCTGGACTACAAACTTTTTGAGGGTAGGGCTTGTGTCTGTCTTACTGTGCTTTGCATAATGAAAGCACAACTAATAAGTGTCTGAGGCAGAATTTGAACTCAAGTCTTCCTGATTCCAGGTCTGATATACTACTCCACTTGCTGCTTAATGGGTATGAACTAGCTTCAGCATTACAGAATTTTGGTGAAAGCGAAATGAAACAATTTATTTGAAGCCCCTTGCAAACCTTGAAGTGCTATTGAAACATTAGCTGCTATTATTATTATTATTATTATTATTATTATTGTGGTGGTGGTGGTGGTGGTGGTTTGTAAGTCTTGTGGAATTGCCTGGGGTACTGTGAGATGGGCAGCTAAGTGGAGTCATAGCTGCTTTGATAGAGCTCCTGGCCTGGAATCAGGAAGGCTCATCTTCATGAGTTCATATCCTCTCCAACACTTACTAGCTGGGTGACTCTGGGCAAGTCACTTAACTCTCTCTGCCTCCCTTTCCTCATCTGTAAAATGAGCTGGAGAAGGAAATGGCAAACCACTGCAGTATCTTTGCCAAGAAAACCCCAAATAGGGTCATGAAGAGTCAGACAGGACTGGAACAGCTGAACAACAACACTGGAAAGCTTAGATTAGATGGTTTGCCAGCATTGCCTCTCTGGTATGTGCTAGAGGCCCAGGTCTAACTGACTCCCAGGATGCCACAAGGCCTTTTCATATCTATGTGGAGATTTCCTATAAATGATCACAATCAATCTCATTATTAGTTAATAACATCACAGCAGAGGCCCTGTGAAAATAAGCTGGCCCCGTTATTCAGCCACTTTAAGCCAATATCTCATCTCTCATGGCTTCCAGGAGGATTCTTCCTCCAAAGGGTCAGGCCACCCCCCAGTTACTAAGGCAGGGCCGTGGTCTCCAGGCTTTCCACTGCAGCCCCCTGATGCTGCTGGTGTTTTTCTTCCGGGTTGCTCTCATACATCATGAGATCGGCCCAAATCCCCACGGCCAACGTTGAAAGGTACTTTCAGCTTCTTCCTCAGGGCAGGCAACACGCAGAAAACAAGCCTTCCTGGAAGCTGACGGGCCTTTTCTCTTAAGGAGGAGGAGAGACACAGAGCTGACGCCTCCCCCAGGCTCGCCTGGGTCTCTCTGCATCCGAGAAATCTGAGCAGGAACAGATGATGAAGCATATGTCAGAGACTCTCTGTTCTTTTTCTGCAGTGAGAATTCCCTTGCCCTCCCAGGTAGTAGCAGAAGGCTGCTGTGCATTCTCTGCTGGCTCCTCGGGGAGCCTGGGGGAAAGAACGGCTTGGCACCGAATGAATGAGTGAGTGAGTGCTCAGAAAGCTTAGCAAGCAGCGCTCAGAAATGAGGATGGCATTTTCCACTATGGAAACCCACAGCACAAGTGCATTGAGGCTGCTCCGTGGTTGGAAGCAGGGAGAGCTGGTGGAAGGGGGGGGTCTGGGGGGACCCCATAGAGCAGACCCAGAGCCCAGGGGATGGTGCAGTGCGGCTCCCAGGAAGAAACAGAAGCGGTGTTTGCCCAGCCTCGAGCCAAGCAGAGTCACGGGAGTCATCTGGGGAGCCCAGCTCTTCTTAGACCTGTGTTCTAGAACAAGAGTGTCCAAATCAGGAGTCAGGCACCCAGGACAGGACCCCATGAGGGGAGGGGGGGCTGGCAACCCATCAGAGAGTAAGAAGATCTGTCACATATCACTCTGTGATAATCAAGCATGAGGCTGGGCCTCAGCACAGACACACTAACCTGGGACCTATCACAGGCCTACACTGCACCCCCTTTAAGCCCTCCCCAGCTGCCACTTCCCTGCTCTGAAGCACCTGCAAGTCTCAGAGCAATTATGATCTAACACCAAGCAGACCATCCACAGTAAGCTTCCTGGGTGCCATTGGGAAATTCTTCACCCCACCCTGAGGAAAACAATGGTGATGGGGAAGCACAACCAAGGGGAAAGAACTGGAGACTACTGAGCCAGAGAATGCTCTCCAGCACCTTCCCTTCCATCAACCCCATCCTGCTTGTCCTGCCTGGTCAGTTTATCAGATAATTGATTTAGTGCTATCAAGGACCTCGGGGGCTAACTCATCCAACCCTTTCATTTTCCAGATGAGGAAACTGAGGCCCAGAAATGTCAGAGGACCACTGCATACAGGACATCTCAGGGGATCCAGAGCTGAAAAGAGCATTAGAGTCCACCTAGTCCCACAAGGAGAAAGAGCTGGAGAGGCCTCCATTAGCTATTGAGTCCTTCTCACAGTCACCCAATAAACAGCAATTCAGCCTCTCCATGCAGCTTTCCAAGGAGAGTGAGCCTGCCATGCCTCCAGGCAGCCCATTTCCATCATCAATAGCTCTAATTGTTAGGAAGTTTTTCCAGACTTCAAGCCCCATTGGTCCCTTGGCAACCTCCACCCTCTGGCACCAAACAGAATAAGTCTAAGCATTCCTCCATAGAACAGCCCTTTAAAATACTTAAAGATAACCATCACAGGCACCTAGAGATTTTTTTTTCTCCTTCAGGTTAAATGAGCTCAGTTCCTTCAACTGATTCTCATAAGACATGATGGACTCCTGGCTGCCCTCTGCTGAACACTGTCTAGCTTATCACTATCTACCTCATCATTGAATACTAACAAGCTTCCTAAACTACTGGTCATCCAACCAATCTAATTGTATTATTACCACTTTGTTCACATTTCACCAGAAGTAAAGTTAGTGACAGTTTAACACAAGCTTTACTAGCATCCATGTAAACTCTGTCCACAACATCCCAACTTATTTAAGAGAGAGAGAGAGAGAGAGAGAGAGAGAGAGAGAGGTGCAGAGAGACAGAGACAGAGAGGAGAAAGGGAGAGGAGAGAGACAGAGACAGAGAGAGGAAAGAGAGAGAGAAACAGAGAGAGAGAAAGAGAGACAGTGACAGAGATAGAGGGGCGGGGCATGGATCTCAGGACTTGGAGTCAGGAAGACCTGAGTTCAAATTTGGCCTTAGGCACTTACTAGCTGTAAGACTGAGCAAGTCCCTTAGTCTCTGCTTGCCTCAGTTTACTCATCTGAAAATGGATAATCTAATAAATGCTTGTTTATTGAATGAATGAATGAATGAGACAGCAGGTGTTGTAGTGGACAAAGCACTGGGTCTGGAAGCAGGGAGACCTAAGTTCATATTCTTTGTCAGACAGCTGTGTGATATTGGGCAAATCACGTAATTTCTGTGGGCCTTAGTTTCCTCACCTATAAAATGATAGGATGAGGCCTCTTACATCTCTATGCTCCTATGACTGCAGCCTCAGTTTCCTCATCTGCTAAATAGGCTAATAATAGCACCTACCTTCCCAGGGTTGTTGTGAGGATCAAATGAGATCATCCTTGCAAAGTGCTTGGCAAGCCTTAATGTTATTAAATGTCTTATTTACCCAGCTAGCTCCTGAAGATAAGGGAACTCCAAAAGCACTTATCGTAGGGCTTTATCCATAACAAGCAAACAATAGATGGGTGGATATATAGATAGGTAGAAAGGGCATTTATTAAGTACTTACTATGTGCCAGGACTGTGTTAAGCACTATGGATTCAAACACAAGTAAGACCTTCCCTGACCTCAAGGAGCTTACATTCTAAAGGCAACATACAGAGGGGAGCAACAAGGGGGGAGTGGTGCTGGTGAACAGCACTTTCATCAGTTGTCTTCCTTTTGAATAATGTACAACCTTCCCAAGCCTATTACACTCCCATCACATCAAACCTCAATGATACCTGGAAAGTCAAATATGTACCTTTGCACCATTCTCTCAGGTCATGATACTTATTATCTGTACCTGTGCATTTGTGCAGAGACATCTGAAACTATAGGCTTTATTCGTGACTCTTGGATATTTTTCTCCCACCTTGGTTTCTTCTCATCTGTGATTCTTCTTAGGTTATAACTGCTATTTTTAACAACGTTAGGGTTGGAAAATCTGTGTAGATCATTCTTTTGGTTCTTCCTTCTCTTCATTTTAAAGTCCTCTTGATAAAAACCACAAACTCCAGGTAAATATATATTGTACTGGCCTTTATTAGGTGCAATCCATTCCTGACCAAGAGGCCATCATTCCTATTTTTTAAGCAATCATCCACCTTCTTAGTCAACTGTCTTCTTCCCAAATTTACCTCTCTCATGTATCCCCTACTCAGTCATCAGGAGTAATGAAAATACCACATGTGGCCCTAAGATTTTCAACATGAAGTTTAGAGATTTATTTATTTATTGTCCAGAACCTCATAATCCTAACCATCTTCATTTGTCCTGGTGAAGAGTGCTTATCAAGTCTGATAAGTGTCTGTCAGCTCTGTTATCAGATTCTGGAAATATGCCCTGGGAAGGTAGTATTTCTCTCTTTTGTTTATGTCAAATCAACACATAGCTGCTTCACTTAAAGCAGGAGTCACCAACTACTCCACCTTCTCTTTCCCTCTTTCTCTGATCATTCCTTGATGACTACATTCCTCTTGGCATCCATGCGTCTTCGTCATCATTTCATGGAGCCCAAGATGCTTCTTATTTTTCAGATGGGTCAGTCCTCTTCCCTACAGAAAGCTTCATAGTCATTATTCAGCTCCAGATTTCTTAGGTGCCCTCCTTCCTTTTATTTCTGTGAGTCATATTCATCTCCTTCCTCCAACCACATGAAATAGATTAGAATTCCCCATGCGCCTTTTTCACATCCTTTTTCTTTCTCGTTTCCTCTGAAATATTTCTTCCATTCAATCAAGGAACATTTTGTTTTTTTCCTGATAACCCAGAGAGTAGCAATGTGTTGTTAAAGTCCTTCTACTTCCGTCTCTAGCATGGAGACCAATTTTCACTTTGGGCATTTGGAGGTGTTACCTGGTACTGGCAGAAACACCAAGATAACACACTCCCTGTGGGTCAGTACAAAATTCTCACTTCATCCCCTATTCATTTCACCCTGCCCCAGTAGTGGGCTTTGGCACTCTCCCTGTCCCCATACCTCTTCTCTGAACCCAGAGTTGCTGAGTTGACACTTCATTTTCTTAGGGTGGGCTTTCTATCCTTTTTTGTGATAGAATGATTCAATATGTTCAGCGTCCTTAGCTGAAAATAAGTATATTTTATAATACTGCTAATGTAGACAGAAGCAAAGTGAAGGCAATTACAAGAAGATATCCAGCTATCTCATCAGGGCTGCCTTTCATCTATGTCCTTGCTATTGTCTAGGCATCTCTTGGTATCTCTCTGACTTCTCAGCTATGTGTTAGCCAAGGTATTTATGGTTTAGTAAGCCCTAGAGCCCCACGGAATGCTGAACTTGAGTCAGGACAGAGATGAATTCTATTCTGTTTTCAGATCCCCCTTCTGACATTTAATGTCTGTATGACTACAGGCAAATCACTGAGATACTATGAGGCTCAGTTTCCTTTTCTCTGAAAGAAGGATCATCCTACTTGCGGTACCCACTTCACAGGCACTTACAAACAGGAAACATGATGTGCTTTGAAAACCTTCCAATGTTGTAAATGCCAGTCATTGTCATTAGATAATACCAATGACATTTATACAGTGCCTACTATGTGCCAGGCGCTGTTCACAAATGGGATCTCATTTCATCCTCACAACAACCCTGGGAGGCAGGTACCGAGATTGTCCCCATTTTATAGTTGGAAAAAATGAAGCGATTTGCCCAGGATCACACAGTTAGTTAGTGCCTGAAGTCAGATTTTAACCCCGGGCTTTCTCTCTCCAGCTTGGAAAACTAAACATCTAAAAGATAAGTGATAATTTAAGGCAGGAAGCCCTAATTATTCAATGGCTACTACAATTTCTCTAAGATATCAGGGGAAGAAGGAATCACTGGATGGGGAGGGGAGAGGGCAGAGACATTCTTATGGATGAAAGTACTTGAACTGGGACTTGAAGGGTGGATGGAATTGTTCCAGGAAGAGAAGGGGAAGAGCAACCTAGGCAGGGAAAGCTTTGTGACATAGGCTCAAAGAACAGAATGGATTCTGTGGGAGGAAATTGGGGCACTTTAATAATGATAGTAACTAGCATCTGAAGAGCTCTTCAAAGTCTGAAAGGTGTTTTGCTAATGTTGGGCACTAGGTGGCGACGTAGTGCACAAAGCGCCAGGCTTGAAGTCAGAAATCTACATCTTCCTGAGTTCAAATCCAGCCTCAGACACTACCTATGTGACCCTAGTCAAGTCACTTAATGGAAGCAAGTTTTCTTCCATTTCCTCATCTGAAAAGTAAACTGGGGGAGGAAATGTCAAACCTCTCCAGTACCTTTGCCAAGAAACCCCAAATGGGGTCGCAAAAAGTCAGACAGGATTGAAATGACTCAACCATCCCATTACAAATATCATCAGACATTATCCTATCTGATCCTCATAACTACCCTCTGAGGAAGGTGCCATTAGTGTAGGATCCAGGGCCATCTGGTAAGAGCCTGAGGCTACACCTGGTCAGGCCCTCCTGAGTCCAGGAGCTGAGTTCTATCCACTGGGCCACCCAGCAGAAAGATCCATAGCCTCTTGCTCTGGGACTGTCACTGTATGGTGGGTGTCTCCCTTCTTGGCCATCCTAGCTCCTATCATCTGGGCTCATGGCTAGCTTAGTGCCAGGCTCCTCGCATACAGAGGACACTAGGATGGGCAGAGAAGTGGTGATGACAGCAGACTGGCCGAGCTGCCCCAGCCCTGCCTGAACTGCACCAGCTCAGCCGGCTTCCAGTATGTTCTCCCTAGAGAATGACACGCTCCCTTTCTGAGCAGCCCAACACAGTGAGCATATGAGTCATTTACCAAACAACCATTAGGGAATGGTTATTCACTTTGCATGGGCATCCTTTAAATAGCAATCTTCCTTCAGGGCACTAAAATAGGACTTGACTGAGGAAAATGGTATTTACACACAATTTTTCAGGACCTCATCTCTTGCACAAAATAATGTATTGTGACATCTTCTTTGTTAGGCAATAAACATTGTATTGGGTCCTAGACGCCTTTGGGCCAGGGGCTTGTTCTTGCATCTCCAGGGCTCTCCTAGCACCCAGCACAGGGATGTCTGCACATAGTAGGCACTTAACAGACTCAGAGATTTCAGACCTAGAAAGGACTCCAGTTCAGGCTAGCCTCCTCTCTCACCTGGGCCACAGCAACAGCATCCTGATTGGTCTTCCTGCTTCAAGACTCTTTTCTCCCTAATCCTTCCTCCATACATCTGCCAAAGCACAGTTCTCACCATCACACACACACACACACACACACACACACACACACACACACACACTCAGTAAAGTCTGGAGTCTTCCTATAGCATCACATAGAATTAACTCCTATTTGCATTCCTAGCCCTTCACAAGCTGGGCCCAAGCTGCCTTTTCAGCTATATTATACATTATTCCCTGGCTGATGGAGCACTGTATATGGAATTAAGAAGTTGTTGTTGTTGAATCATTTCAGTCATATATGACTCTCTGTGACCCCATTTGGGGTTTTCTTGGCAAAGATATCAGAGTGATTTTTCCATTTTCTTCTCTGGATCATTTTACAGATGGGGAAACTGAGGCAAACAGGGTTAAGTGACTTTCCCAGAGTCACACAGATAGTAAGTGTCTGAGGCCAGATTTGAACTCAGGAAGATGAGTCTTCCTGACTCCAGACCCAGCACTCTATCAACTGCACCAATAAGCTGCCTGAAATCAAGAAGACCTGAGTTCGGATATTTACTAGCTATGTGAGCCTGGGCAAAATAATTTAACCTCTCTCAGTCTTAATTTCCTTCTCTGTAAAATAGGAATCATAATAGCTTTGACCTAACAGGGTTATTGTGAGGACCAAAGGAGACAACATGAGCAAAATGCCTCCTTTGACC
This sequence comes from Gymnobelideus leadbeateri, assembly GCA_011680675.1. Taxonomy (NCBI): domain Eukaryota; kingdom Metazoa; phylum Chordata; class Mammalia; order Diprotodontia; family Petauridae; genus Gymnobelideus; species Gymnobelideus leadbeateri. The sequence goes on along the minus strand of WOXC01008944.1, from coordinate 60,136 downwards.
TCCAATGCCCCTTCCAACTCTGATCTTGACTTTGTACTGACTGTCCTCTATACCTGAAATTCCTTCCTTCCTGACCTTTGTCTGTTAGAGCCGCTTGTTTTCATCCAGACTCAGCTAAGATATGCTCATCCACATGAATTTTTTCCTGATCCCACTCTCTCCACCAACTACCAGTTGGCCTCCTCCCTCCATGCTCCAAATTTCCTTGGATTTATCAAGTACATACTTTTAAGAGAGAGATAATACAGTATAGTAGATAGAAGAGAGGCCTTCATGATGGGAAGGCCTAGGTTCCAGGCCTTCCTCTGACTCACACTGACTGGAGATACTAAGTAACATACTTAAACACTCCATGATTCAGGCAACTTCCCAAGACTGTACATCAGAGCAAAGATGCTGACTTGCATTGGTAGAGGAACTTTCCTCATCTGGGAATTCCCTATATTGGTGAAATCTCAGGTCAGGTCTCTGTCCCTCTATATTTTTATACGTACATGCTGTGTCCTCTGGTAAAAATTCATCTCAGTGAGGGCAGGGACTGCTCTGTTTTTATTCTTTGTATCCCTAGGCCTTGGCACAGTCCCCTTGGCAATAGGAAACATTTTACAAATGCATATTTAGCTAACTGATTGATTTAGTCTCACCTGCCCACATTACAGATGCACAAACTGAGAGAGATTAAGTGATCTTCCTAAGGTGACACAGAGTAAGTGACAGAGGCAAGTTCAATCCTCTCTCTCTGAGGATGGTGAGCCTTGTGGCCACTGAACACCCAGGTTTGTAGGAATGCCCCCCACAAACATCCTCCTTGGATGCTTTGATGTGGCATGCAGGGGACCCTGGGTCCCGAACATCCACACCAGCAGAGAAGCAATGCCAGTAGGTTGTACTGAGCTAGAAAGCATCAATCAGGCAACAGAGAGACCACCGAGGATCTCGAGTGCCAAGTTTGGAGAGGTCTATCCCAGAAGTCTGGTGTCCTAGAGATGAAAGGCCATAGTAACCCATGAAGATTCTATGTGAATGGTGTCCATAAAGGGAGGCAGCACACAGTACAGTGGGAGGAGCTGGAGTCAAAGGATTTGTGATCGAACCTTACCTCTGAGACTTGATACTTCTGTGGCCTTACACAAGTCATTTAACATTTGTGGGCCTCAGTGTCCTCATCTGAAAGCTGAGTGGGATGAATGGGATGACCCCTGAGGTTGCTTCTAACTCTTGATCTAGGATTACTTTCTTTTTTTTTTTTTTAAATTAATTTATTAGTTTAGTTTCAGTTAACAAGATTCAATTCCATAGTTCCTTGATTTTCAAATTTCCTTTACTTCCCTCCCCCTCCCCTCATGACATCATATAGTACAGTATAGGGTCTGCAAATGCATTCATATTAAACATTATTCCAATTACAAAGGCATATTGTACTAGGTGGGATGAAAGATGGTAAGGAAGAAGTAAAACCAAACAATGAGAAGAACAAGATCATTTAGTTTGCTTCCATCAGGATTCAGGCTCAGTTCTTTCTAGTTATATCTCTGGATGGCGCATTTCTCACTTTCTTGAGTCATTCGGGATTAACTTATATCACTGCATTGCTGAAAAGAGTCCAGTCTGTCATAGTTGGTCGTCACAGATATGGTATGTCTGTGATTGTATACAAATTTCTTCTGATTCTACTCTTCTCGCTCAGCATCAGTTTGTATAAGTCTCTCCAGGTAATTATGAAATCCGTCACCTCCTCGTTTCTTATAGCACAATAAAATTCCATTACATTCATATACCACAACTTGTTTAGCCATTCCCCAATTGATGGGCACCCCTTTAGTTTCCAATTCTTTGCAACCACAAAAAGGGCTGCTAAAAATATTTTTGTACATATGGTTCTTCCTCCCACTACTATGATCTCTTTGGGATATAACCCTAGGAGTGGTATGGCTGGGTCAAAGGGTATGAAATTATTTATAATCCTTTGGGCATAATTCCAGATTGCTCTCCAGAATGGTTGGATAAGTTCACAACTCCACCAGCAATGTATTAGCGTTCCAATTTGCCCACATCCTCTCCAGCATTTGTCACTTTCTTGTTTTGTCATCTTAGCCAATCTGACTGGAGAGATGTGGTATCTCAGAGTTGTTTTGATTTGCATTTCTCTAATTAATAGTGATTTAGAGCATTTCTTCATATGCTTATAGATATCTTTAATTTCTTTCTCTGAAAACTTCCTATTCATATCCTTTGACCATTTCTCAATTGGGGAATGACTTGTATTCATATAGATTTGGCTCAATTCTCTATAAATTTTAGAAATGAGTCCTTTATCAGAGACACAGGTTGTAAAAATTCTTTCCCAATTTCCCACCTCCCTCTTGATCTTGGTTACATTGGCTTTGTTTGTGCAGAAGCTTTTCAATTTAATGTAATCAAAATTATCCATTTTGCATTTTATAATGCTCTCTAATTCTTGTTTGGTCCTAAAGTCTTCCCCTCTCCACAAATCTGTCAGGTAAACTATTCCTTGCTTTCCCAAATTGCTTACAGTATCATCCTTTACACCTAGATCATGCACCCATTTAGACTTGATTTTGGTATATGGTGTTAGATAGTGATCTATGCCCAGTTTCTGCCATACTGTATTCCAGTTTTCCCAGCAGTTTTTGTCAAATAGTGCATTCTTGTCCCAAAAACTGGGGTCTTTGGGTTTATCGAACAATAGATTGCTATATTCATTAACTGCTGGGTCTCCTGCACCTAATCTATTCCATTGATCCACTACTCTACACCTCTGCCAGTACCAAGCAGTTTTGATGACTGCTGCTGTATAATACAGATTAAGATCTGGCATAGCTAGTCCACCTTCCCTAGCATTTCTTTTCATTAATTCCCTTGATATTCTAGACCGTTTGTTTTTCCAAATAAATTTTGTTATTATTTTGTCTAACTCTACAAAGTAGTTTTTTGGTAGATTGATTGGAATGGCACTAAATATATAATTTAGTTTGGGTAAAATTGTCATTTTTATTATATTAGCTCGACCCAGCCACGAGCAATTGATATTTTTCCAACTATTTAGATCTGTTTTTATTTGTGTGAGAAGTGTTTTGTAGTTTTGATCATATAGATTCTGGGTTTGTTTTGGCAAGTATATTCCCAAATATTTTATAATGTCTACAGTGACTTTAAATGGGATTTCTCTTTCTATCTCTTGCTGTTGAGTTTTATTAGAGATGTACAGGAATGCTGAGGATTTATGTGGGTTTATTTTATATCCTGCAACTTTGCCAAATTTATTTATTGTCTCAAGTAATTTTTTACTTGATTCTCTAGGATTCTCTAAGTATATCATCATATCATCTGCAAAGAGTGACAGCTTGGTCACTTCTTTGCCTAATTTGATTCCTTTGATTTCTTTTTCTTCTCTAATTGCTACTGCTAACGTTTCAAGTACCAAATTGAATAAGAGGGGTGATAGTGGACACCCTTGTTTCACTCCTGATCTTATTGGAAAGGCTTCTAGTTTATCCCCATTGCATATAATACTTGCTGATGGTTTTAGATAGATGCTAGCAACTATTTTAAGGAAGGCTCCATTTATTCCTATACTTTCTAGTGTTTTTAATAGGAATGGATGTTGTACTTTGTCAAAAGCCTTTTCTGCATCTATTGAGATGATCATGTGGTTTTTGCTAGTTTTGTTGTTGATATGCTCAATTATATTGATGGTTTTCCTAATATTAAACCATCCTTGCATTCCTGGAATGAATCCTACCTGATCAGGGTGTATTATTTTTGTACTTTCTTTTTTTTAAAAGCAGTCGGGGTTAAGTAACTCACTCAAGGTTACATGGCCAGTCATTATTTATGAGTGGGTGCTCATTTTCTGAGGCCAGGACCGATCCCGGGTCCTCCCGACACCAGGGCCAGCACTCTTACTGTGCGGCCTAGCCGCCCCCTCTAGGATTACTTTCAATGGAGCGGCTGAGTCAGAGGACCTGGCTTCTAATCCTACTTCTGCCACTTACTACTGCTACTACTACTAGACAGCGTCTATACAGTGCTTCAAACTTTGCAAAGCACTTTACAAGTAGAGCCTCATCTTATTTATAACTTACTACCTGCGTAAGGGATAGTTAGGCGGCACAGTGGATGGAGCTCCAGTCCTGCAGTCAGGAAAACTTGAGCTCAAATCCAACCTCAGATATTCGCTGGCTATGTGACCCTGAGCAAGTCACTTAACCCTGTTTGCCTCTGTTTCTTCATCTGTAAAATGAGCTGGAGAAGGAAATGGCAAACCACCCCAGTATCTCTGCCAAGAAAACCCCAGATGGGGTCACAGAGAGTCAGATGTGACTGAACCATAGAGTTTTAAGCTTTGCAAAGCATTTCACAAATATAATTTCATTTTACTTATATTTTATTACCTATGGGACCATGAACAAATCATTAAACTCTTTGGGTCTCAGTTTCCTTATCTGTAATGTCATAGAGTAGAAGATGGACAAGGACTCTGAGGTCTCTTCCAACTTTAGATCTAAGTCTGGAGCCACTAGAAATGTTCAAGCATCCTGGACATTGCTCATTGGCAGAGATAATCTGATACCAATTGACATGGGAACCTTTTTTTTTTTTTTTTGCTTTTGGGGGCCCAAGAAAATGTGACCAAAGGATGTCATTGCCAAGGATGACAAATTTAATAAGTATGGCATTTGCATGGATGCAAATTAAGCTAGTCACTTCCAGGCTCACTGTGGCTCATGCCTGAAACAGCTCCACACATACATCAGAAATGTGAACTACAGCCAATGAGTTCTCAACACCATGGGAGAGGCAGGGAAGGAGCCTTTGGAACAAAAGCACTTGAAATAAAGGAACCCTGCACTTGAAACCTGAGCCCAGTAGCCTCATGCTTCCCTCAAAGTTCTATAAGGTCTTCCTGGTCTGGTCCTTGAGCTCAGAGTCATATCCTGACATCCACCTGCCCCATGATCGTACTTCAGATAGCTCCTCGGGTCATCGGGGAAGACAGTGACCAGACTGTTCCTTCTAGAGCCAAAGCAAATGAAGGGTCAATCGGGTCAAGCATTCTCACACAGCTGTCATCTATTTACTCAAATTTACTCAGATATCACAAAGTTAATTCTTTTTTTTCTTTTCCTTCCTTTTTCCTTTCAGTCTCCAACAGAGAGATGATTCCTCCTTCCAGGGACACAAATTCATAAATAGAAAATATTTACTGGGAGCTAACATGGTTGGGTGGATGGTGTCAGAAAGACCCGACTCTCTTGCCTTTTAATACCTGATGGCACCATGACCCTAGAGAAGGCATACAACCTCCCTGTGTCCCCAGGGAACTATAAAAAATGTGATGAACAGAATTTACCTACTTCCTTGACACTGAAGAAATCATAGAACTAATACACTTTCTAAAACACTTTCTCTAAAATATATATTGAGGAGAGATACTCTCCTAGGACCCTGAGAGTTAAGTGATTTGCTAAAGGTAAACTTTACCTGAAGGGCATTTCTTCATTTCAGTTTCTAGCTCTGAGATGACACCCTGGACTTATATTCCCTACTCCACCATTTATTAGCCATGTGAACTTCAGCAATCACTGAACCTCCTTGAGCCTCAGTCTTTCCATCTGTATAATGGGAATAGTAACCTTTGCATGACAATAGGGATGTTCTGAGAAAAGTGTTCCCTAAACCAGAAACATGCTGCCCACTGGCTGCATTGCAGCCTACAACTCTCTGAGGGCTGTCCAAATCAGATTAAAACATAACTGGAAAATATGTAACAAAATAAAATTTAAATGCAATAGAACATAGATGATGTTAATATGTGGTTTTGTAATTCAACATGTGACCTGCGGGGATTCTTATTTGTAGTTTAGAGGTCCCTGTTTCTATGTGAGTTTGGCACTGCTGCTGTAAACGTAATATATTCCATAAATGTGAGCTATTCTCATCATTAAGATTCTCACTGTTTTTTCTAAGAACAGGTAATCCTGGGAGTGTATTGTTTCTAATAACTTCTGGCAGTCTTCAGTACCCAGGATAGCATGCACAGGTGAGCCCACTCACAGCTGTTACCATACCCCAAATAATGAATCATACGTTAGGGAAAGGCTTCTCCTAGTTATTTGCTTTATCCAATTTTTCACACTGCCAACTAGCTTGGTGAAAAGAAGCAGGTGGAGAGTATAATATGCTAAAGAATAAGAACATTCCTCAACTGTCCTTCAGTCCTATTCTCTATATAGTTTCTAAAAACAGTCTTGGACTGTCCCTACCCCAAAAACTAAAAGTAAGAAGTTTGATTTTCATCTTTAAACTTGTCTGTCTCTATCCTTTCTTCTTTCTCTACCACCAGAAACACTGAGACCTTTGTGCTACATACATAGTGAAACATCCTACGATGACCCAAAAAATAAAAAAAATCTTTTTCTATAAAATTATTCTCTCTTCTCCTCCAACAAAACTCTCCTTCTTCAGCACCTTGATCAAGACAGCTGCCACAGAAGCAAGCAATTGGCACAGAGATGTAAATGATGGATGATCATTCTAAATAGGGTTGAATTAACTAGTCATGTCCCCTTAGTATTGGGTTCTGTCTCTCACACTTGTAACTACAGTCAAGTGTTATTGCCATTAGGGATCTTACTAGGAAACATTGACCATGGTTCAATTGTTTAGTCTTTTTTTTTTATTCATGTCTGACTCTTTGTGACCCCATTTGGGTCTTGGCAAAGACACTGGAGTGGTTTGCCATTTCCTTCCCCAGCTCATTTTACAAATGAGGAAACTGAGGCAAACAGGGTCAAGTGACTTGTTTGGAGTCACCCAACTAGTAAGTATTTAAAGCCAGATTTGAATTTATGAAGATGAGTCTTTCTGACTCCAGGCCTAGCACTCTATCTCCTGTGCTATTTAGTTGCCCCATAGACCAAAATTCTTAGATAATTGGGGAGTCATAGATAATTTGTCAAAGCAGTCAATTTCCCTTTTTTTCTAAACAAATTAAACTAAAGCATCAAGATTAATTGGCCTTTGACATTCTTTCTCCACTAATATCCTCAGTCAAAAACTTATCATGGCACAGAGATGATTCTAGTTTCTCAATTTGGAATATGGTTTCTAGAAGGTCCCACCAATCTAGAAAGGCTCTGAGAGCTGGATTAGATGCAATGTATGGCTGTGATCCAAGGATCAGCCTAAGTTTGGAAAAACACCACCAGACTGGCTATAAGCAATGAATTTTTCATCCAAGGCAAGTCTCTAAGATCAACTACAAAACCAGAGAATAGTTTCACTAATGGCAGTAAGCATTGAGTGGCGGAAGCCATGTTAGAACCAAGACCACCAAGTCTTGACTCCTGCCTCTGACATGTAGAAAAGTCACCAACTCTCTGAGCTGGTTTCCTAATCTATAAATAAAATGGGGATGATAATAAATAAAATAATGCTTATAAAGCACTTTGTGAACCTTAATTCACAAGGGTATCAGGTATTGTTATCTATAGAAAAATTACTCATACCAATGAAATCATGGACTGTTCAAGTACTATACATGAATATTAAGTGAAGATTCTGTAAGGGAGATGGAAGGCAAGAAGATATTATTTTCAATCAAGGATGAAGGCCAAAGAACTTGACGTGCATCCTAAGACACCCCAGACCACTTCTTCTATTTCCTCCTAATATTGATTTCTATTACTCTCTAAGTGAGACTCATCTGAAAGGAGCTGGGCCTTTTTTTCTGTGTATCTACCCCTCAATGGACCACAAACAATCATAGGCAAGAAGATGGAATCTGCCCAATTCCTCAGTTCTCACAATTATCATTTTTCCCATTGTGACTAGTCTTGCCATATATCTTTCTGCCATGACAGAAGCATTTCTGTACCTCAGTTCTCATTCTACTGTATTGCTAGGTAAGGGCACCTATTCTTTCCCTTGCATTTCAGGTTGGTTTTAATATATAAAGGAAATACTTTACAGAGTCTACTGCCTCTGCTAGAATCTGGACAGGTTAGCTAACCCTTAGCCCTGCCCCAATTCTGAAACCATTTTTAAGGGGAATTTCTTACCTCTTGCTTTTTGACATTATAACATACTACAGACAAGACAAAAGTAAAAATATTTTGAATACTACATAACAATCCAGTTTTCTATACAGGATTGACAACTAATAATAGCTTCTTGTAATCCCTCCTTCTGGAGGTATTTTCATTTTAAAAGAAAATGCTAGGAAATGTGATGTTTTTAACCCAGAAGAGGACTATATCACCAAGGGTAAACCATTTCAGGCATCAACAAGAAGCAGGCAGGGAAGGTATGTTAGGGGAATGAAAGGCTTCTCAGTAATCCTCTATTCCCACCATGTGGAACCCCATCTAGTGTGCCTACATAACAGACAGTCTCTGATTAGCCCTGCAAGAGAAGACATATCCCACCCAGCGCTTACTCCAGCTAGAGGATATCTAGCAAGCAAAGCTGCTTGTACTCTCTCAGCTCAATCCTTTACTGGCATGAGCAAAAATAAATGCCATGAAGTTGCTTCCAAAAGGACACGTAGGTATATGGAATAAAAACAAACTTAGGTATCTCCCTCCATGGCCCTGTCTCCAAGCTTCTGGGTCCTCCTACATATAAACATGTTATCCTAAGTGGGGGAATCACCCTTATGGCTCAGAATTGGGGGTCTGGGGCGCCAAAGACCTCTAACAATAATTAGGAAAACTAATATCTCTCTTCCTCTTTAAGAAAAGGTGGTCTAAACGTTATTAGTGCTATTTTTAATTGGGGGAGCAGAGGATAAGGAGGATAAATTGCCACACATTACTTGGTTGCTAAGCCACAACTCAGGCAGCTAGGTGACCCAGTGGATAGAGCACCAGGCTTGGAGTCAGAAGGACCTGAGTCCAAATCCAGCCTCAGACACTTTCTAGTTGTGCGACCCTGGGCAAGCCACTTAATCCTGTTTGCCTTAGTCTCCTCCTCTATAATATGAACTGGAGGAGGAAATGAAAATCACTCCAGTATCTTTGCCAAGAAAACCCCAAATGGGGTCACCAAGAGTTGTAAATGAGTGGAACAACTAAGCAACCATAGGCCACAACTCAGACTTGTGTTTTCCAGTTCTAAGACCAGGCTCTTTCCAAATGAACAATAACACATCTCATCGCCCAGGGAAAGCCTAGCATGCCTCATCTCTCCGTTATTGTTTTGGCAGCTAGATGGCCCAGTAGATAGTATTCAGTGTTGGGAGTCAGGAAGACCCCAGTTCAAACCTGTCCTTAGATTTGAGGTCCGACTAGCTCTATGGCCCTGGGCAAGTCATTTACCTCCTCTCATTTGTAAATAAATAAATGGGGTCAGAGGGTTGGACTTCATGGCCCTTCTTAGCTCTAAAGATGACCTATGACCTGCTGGTCATACCAATATGGCTCCTTCACTCTTCCTCCTAACCAAAACCGTCTTACCTGTTCCAAATTGCCTCTCTTTGTTGCTATGGCAGGAGTGGGATATTCAAGTGGATTAGAAACAGTAAGGCAGGATCCTTCTGGGAAGGAATGAGACCCAAATGAGTGAGCCTTCAAGACTAGATCAGATTTGAGTGGGAGGACAGTGGGGAAGAAAATGTCCCAGTGAACACTGGCGCTGGAAGGGACTGTCGAGGTCTCAGAGCCATGGGTCCAGAATCAGTAGGGGCATCAGTAGTCATGAGGTCAAAACTGAAAGTGTCATTGGTATCACAGCTAGGAGGAACCTTAGAAGTCACAGGATCATGGGATCATAGATCCAAAAGGGGCCACAGAGTCAGGAAGCCCTGGATTCCAATCACACCCTGATATTTAGTAGTTGTGTGACCTTGGTCAAGTTACTTAACATCTCTGAGCTTTCTCTCAAGGATCAGGTGAGACAGCTAGTGGCAAGGTGGATGGGTTACCAGACCTGAAGAAATGAAGTTAGGAGTTGTGTGGCTTTACATAAGTCACTTCACCTCTGTCTGTCTCAACTTTGTCATCTAAACAGTGGGGACAATCATCGTCACACGTTTTTGTGGGGATAAAATGAAATATTTATAAACCACTTTGCCAACTGTAAGTTACTATTTAAATTCTAGCTATTATTATCGTACAGTGTGTGTAGAATCCTTTGCAAATGTTACAGTGTCATATCAATGATTACTGTTGAAGTAATGGTAGTCATCACCTCAAAGGAATGCCACCCAGCTCAGCCTCATTTTAGTCCTCACTGGCTTGGTGAGTAAACTGAGGCCCAGAGAAAGGTCACACTCTATAGTCGTAGAGGTATAGATTTGGTTGCTGAGTCATTTTTCCATCATGTCTCACTCTTCGAACCCATCTGGGTTTGGTTTGGTTTGGTTTTTCTTGGGAAAGATGCTAGAGTGCGTTGCTGTTTTCTTCTCCAGCTCATTTTACAGATGAGGAAACTGAGGCTAACAGAGTTAAGTAACCTACCCCGGATCACACAGCTAGTAAGTGTCCAAGGCTAGACTGGAACCCAGGTCTCCCTGACTCCAGGCTGAGCAATCTATCCATTGTGCCATCTAGCTACCCCCAAGATTTTATAGTAGTAGTTAATTAGTTCATAGGCAGTCAACAAATCTTTATTAGGCATTTGCTATATACTGGCAATAAGGTTAACAATCATAACATCGAAGGACTATTGACTTTGAAGATCATCCCACACAACTCCCCTTCATTGTACCAAGGGGGAAAGGGAATGGACTTGCCCAAAGATGCCTTCTTACTATGGTAAGAAGCCAGGTCTCCATCTCCAACCCCCAGTCCAACTTCTCTTTCTGTTCCAAGTGAGAATGATGCTTTTTAAAGCATAGGCAGCACTGAGCACTGTGTGTTCAAGACACAGGTTTGGTTAGAGTAGAATTAATGATGGAGGGTTGTGGTCACTTATCAGTCGGAAAAATGCCTAGTCTTCTTGAACAACAACAGTCACACACATACACCACAGACAAGTGTTTTTTCTAACTGATTCAGTTCAGGGGAAATAGCCAATCAGGACCCCGTCTATAGAAACAGCCTAAGTTTGGCATCTGAGCCTAGTATCTGAAGCCAGGAGCCTTTTCTAGGGAAGATGGAAAAATACCCAGCAGTTCCCCCTGCCTCCAGCTTCCTGCTGGTGATTTTCACTTCTTGCTGCCTCTGAGTCAGAATCAGCATGCCATCCCCTTCCCTGCAGTCACTCCACCAGGCCAGTCAGCCCCTCTCTCACACATGTAGGCTCTGCTTGGAGGCCATGGCAACGAGGAGATGCCACTCACTTGCTGCCAGGGGCATTTCTCACTCTGCCTGAAAAATGAATCCTTCACGAGGCAGATGAGCAACAGACAGGGCAGCTTCTCTATTCAAGCAGGAGGGAGAGTGAGAGAGACAGAGAGAAAGAGAGTAAGTTAGAGAGAAGGAGGAGGAAAAAGAGGAGGAGGAGAAGAAGAAGAAGAAGAAGAAGAAGAAGAAGAAGAAGAAGAAGAAGAAGAAGAAGAAGAAGGAGAAGGAGGAGGAGGAGGAGGAGGAGGAGGAGGAGGAGGAGGAGGAGGAGGAGGAGGAGGAGGAGGAGGAGGAGGAGGAAGAGGAGGAGGAGGAGGAAGAGGAGGAGAAGAAGAAGAAAGGAGGAGGAGGAAGAGGAAGAAGAAGAAGGAGGAGGAGGAAGAGTAGGAAGAAAAACTGAGGGTTACACATACTTTCAGAGACTTGATCTCAAAAAGCATTAGAGCCCCAAGAAATCTTAGAGAACTTGCAATCCAACCCCTCTTGTTTGGCAGATGAAACTGAGGCTGGGAGAGGTTAGGTGATTCACCCAAAATCATCTAATCCATTAGAAGTAAAACTGGAATTGGAACCCAATCTCCTGCTTCCAAGGACATTGTATTCAGGGACAATCTTTCCTCAAAGTGTATGGGGTTCTTTAAGAGACCCAGAGAAGGTTCTCCAAGGATGTCTGCCCCAGAACACAATCATGGAATAACTCCAGCCATGGATTGCCATTCTTGTAATGGCAATCAGTCTGAGAATCAGTCTCAGATCTGCTTGACTAGCTATATGATTGCACGCCCTCCACACCCCAATACAAACTTATTCTTGGCTAGAAAGTCTAGAAAACTGATTCACACTGAGATATAGATGATTGATGAAGTCATTCTATCCTCTGGAGGCATTTCAGTTGGTCAGTCACTGAATTTTAGGGAACAGAATGCAACTTAGAGCTCCCCCATTCTAACTCCACTTTACAGTTGAGGGAACTGAGACTCAGAGAAATAGAACAACATGCTTTTTATCCTCCTTCTTACAACATGTTTTCAGGCAGTCAGTGATTCTGGATGTGCATCTTCATCTGGCACTCTTCCAAGGCAAGACCTCCCCCTCCTCATAGAATGCTGTGAGCTGCCTTTTCATCAAATGAGATTTTCTAAAGGGTTTCCTCCCTGAATCCCACAAGGCCAGTTTTCCGAATTTCCCCAAGACCTCTTCCTTGTGCTACATCGAGGATTGTGTATTTGGAAGGCTCACAGATTTACATTTTCCAGAAGATAATAGATGCGCTATTCCCTTAGCCTTCACTATCTAACCCAATGGTGGAAAGCATTATTTTTAAAAGCCTAAGAATTCATCCTTTTCTCATAGAATCCTAGAATTCAAAGAGACTTTAGGTGTTATCTAGTCGAATCTGTACTAAACAGGAAAGCACTTTTCCATCAAAGCTGTCTTCCATCTCTAAATATATGATCCTATGATCTCCCAAGGTAGTCCACTATATTTTAGGGGTAACTCAACACAGAGCTCCTTAGATGGTTTCATGATGGACCAACCTACCATCTTCACAGCATCTAACTAAAGGGGAAGGGAAGGGAAGGGAAGGGAAGGGAAGAGAGTTATAAATAAGACTTTCTAATTTGGTAATACCTAACAGAACTCAGTCCTCATAAAAGGCAACTTTTTTGGCTTATTCGTGATATTCCATACAGGGCTAACCAGAGGCAAATTTGTCTTTGGCATCCTTGGACTTTCACTTTTCTATATTCTCTCTCCATTGCAATACTCTTTTCCTAGGTGTTCAGGACTGGACCCTATCCCAGGGCCTTGTAGGTACTTTCTCCCTCAAGCTACCAGATGTTACCTCCTGCCCTCCTCAAATAAATTTACCTATCGTGTACTGAAAGCTGCAGAGCCTGAATAAGACCTTCCAAGATTTCCCAAGATTTCTTCTACAATATCCTGAGAAATCTCCAAATTTATTTTATTGTGGGCATGTGATTTCACTGACATAGAGAATACATGGTGAGGAAACTCATGCTAGGGGAGCCCTTGATCTCTAACTTAAACCTTGGAGACTAGTCTGATAACATTTAATAGGAGTAAATGTAAAACCCTGGACTGGTTCAAAAGATGAATTGAAAAAGCATAAGGTGACAGCAGTGCAACAAGATAGAAGACATCCTCTCGAATTTTTCATTTGAATAAGGCCCTCAGGCCAGTGACCTCTTCATTTCCCACCTGGCTGTCCTCCTTTGGTCTAGACCCCATCATGGCCCCAGGGACACCCTCATCAAGAAATTAATCAAACTTCAAGATTATATCATCAGCCTTGCTACTCACTCTTCAAGTATCCTCAGTACCCTCTGCCTGTCTGATTGGAGGGTTGGAGGGCAGAGCAAAGAGCTCTTCCCAAAGCCTCCAATTAAAGAGGGCACCCAGGCTAGCCATCTCTTCATTTCCTACCCAGCTTCACTGCTTTGAACTGGACGCCATCATGCCCCTGCAAAAGGCCTCTTCCCCTTCTCATTCCCTTTTCAGCTTTCCCCTTTAGGTAAGTTCTTTTAATGAGGTCAAGGACTGTCTTTCTTCTTCATTTCTGTGTCCCTAGCACTGTGCTAAGCACAATGTCTGGCATACAGTGGGCACTTAATAAACATTGATTGATTGATTGAGGTGTCCTCAAATATCCAAAGGAACATTGGAAGATGGATCAGACTTATTCTACTTGGCTTCAGAGCTAAAAACAATGGATTAAAATTATAGAAAGGCAACTTTGAGCTCTACATAAGGAACAGAGCTGCCCCAAAATGGAGTGGATTACATCATGAGATAGTGAGTCACACTGTGACTAGAGACATTCAAGCAGACACTGAAGAGTTCTCATGGAAGATGTCATGGGGTGTCTTCAAATAAAATGGATCACTGCAGCAGTGTCTTGACTTAGAAAACCACAAATTAACATTATCTATGTTGTATTGCATTTGTATTTATTTTGTTAAACACTTCACGATTACATTTTAAGCCCTTGGGGGATTTGAATTTGACACCTCTGCCTGTAGAGTTCTATGGTCAGACGAGGGGACAGCTGAGATTCATTTCTGCTTGAAGATTCCATGATCTTGTAATTCTTAATCCAGGAAGAAGAATGCTGAACACGGTGCTTTAAAAAGATTAATCAGCAAAAGAGGGTCGGATAACTTTCCCTTGTCATAGTTGTTTACTGAGAGTCCACTGAGTTGTTAGGTATTTTCCCCCTAGCCAATGAATGCTTAAGCCCAGGCTTTACATGCTTAAAGAAAACCATGCAGAGCTAACAATAATGTACTTATTTTCCCAATATCCCTGTCGCTTATAAAACCAGATTACCAGACAACTGACATGAAAACTTGATTTTGCTGCTCTAGGGGGATTATACTTTAAGAAAGTGCAAATTCCATGTATTGGATACTTAAATGGATGGATGAAAGCTTTTATTAAGTGCTTACTATGTACAAAGCACCAGGGATGGAAACAGAAAATCACAACAGCTCCTGCTCTCAAGGAATTAATTCAAATAGGGTAAACTATATATATATGGATGGATGGATAGATGGATTCATATTTACATACATGTAGATACATATATACACACATATGTATATGTACATATATACACACACATACACAGGTATGTGTATGTGTGTGTGTGCATATATATAATGATATTTCAGCAGCAAGTCAGCTAGAAAAGTTTAATAGCCCTTAGGGTACCACAGCAAAGTAGATGGTAATGCTTACTTAATATAATTTCCATTGACAAAACAATATCCATTATTGAGATTGAATCACTAGATGTTGCCTAGGATTTTGGTGGGGACAACTTTCTTTTTTGTGTCTTCAGTAGCTGTGACTTGTGTACATAATGTTGGAAGAAAGTGACATCATATGGCTTCTTTGAAAATTCAAATGATCTTTCTTACTTGGAGCCTAGGACTCAGCAGCCATCCCACACTTCATTCATGATGCAGTTCTCTCTCTGGAGTCCTTTTTCTCTTCCTTGCTTTCCTGCTTTGTTCCTACTGCCCTGATTGGGGCTTCCTTCCCCTAGGGCACACAGTCATCTTTTACTTCATTCATGATTTGACACATGCTCCAAGGTTTTCTTCCACCTCACCAACCATGCTTAGTACCCCAGTGCTATCACACACTTTCTTCACCTACCCCTACAACACCATCTATGAGTCTTCCTTGGGCTCCTTTCCTGTGCTGATGAATTTGATGGAAGCCTAGCTGCATAAGCATTTAAAAGAGGTCAGCCCTCCCCAGGTGGTGTATGCCTGGCAACAGATGGCAAGGCACTGAGAAAGCCAACTGTGACAGATCCTCCGACATCCTGTCCCGACTTGCCACTGACTCTTGTGTTGACAGAACCTTCCCTTGGTTACTTGGGGAGTATTTCCTGAACTGCCCTTCCTTTTGGCAGCCTCTTTGCTCTTCTCCCTCTGTGACTCCCCTAGGTTTGACCTCCTTTGTACAAGACTTCACTTAGGATTGGATCCCACCTTGACAGTATTGCCGCCAAGCCCAAGCTTAATGGCTAGTGATATTACTCACAGGGAAGAGTGGCATTTTGGGAAGAGTAAACCAAGAAAGAGAAATACTATGGATATTCCCATCTCCCAAGCAAGCTGGTGGAAGAGACAAGGGGCCAGAAAAAGTCCTTCTCAGAATCATTTCAATTATAGATAGAACGTTTAGAGGCAAAATGGTAGAATGGATAGAGGGCTGGCCTTAAAGACAGAAAGGCCTGGCTTCAGATCTTGGCTCTTACACACTGTGTTGTTGTTGGTGGTGGTCCTTTGTTCTTGAAGGGGACCAATGAACACACTTTCTATGATACCATGGGCAAGTCATTCATACTCTTATGACTTATAACCCAGGAAACTCAGTTAGAAGTTAAAGACAAGTTGTCAGTCTGCACTGAGAGGTCTGTACACTTATGATCTCATAGGTCAGGACAAAAAAATCATAAAACCACAGAATGTTAGAGCTGGAAAGATCTTAGAAACTATCAAGGCCAGTCCTATTTTTTTTTTAATTCTGAACATCAAACATCAAATAAAATTAGCATTTCCATATGCATTATAGAAAAAAAAGGTTGTAAATGAAACTGTGAATCTGTATTATACAGACTTTGCTTTTCTTTTTAAGTGTATAATAAATTCATCATATAACTCTCAAAGCACTATGTGGCTCCTTTGAGGCCAATCCAACATTAACAGATGAGGAAACTGAGGCCCAAAACGGGGAAGTGTTTTGTTCATGGTCCATAGTCACATCACTAATAAATGAGAAAGCTGGGATTCAAATCCAGTGAGGCAGCTTCCAAACATTACTTTAAGCAGTCATCTGGAGTGACATGCATTAATGTGTTTCAGAAGGAAATATTATTGATGTTGCCTATGGATAAGCCAACCACCATGATCCAAGAAGGAATAATCAGATTGTGAAAGCAGCAAGTATGGGGGAAACAGATTAAGCAAGGAAAAATAAATGAGAAGGCTAC
This sequence comes from Gymnobelideus leadbeateri, assembly GCA_011680675.1. Taxonomy (NCBI): domain Eukaryota; kingdom Metazoa; phylum Chordata; class Mammalia; order Diprotodontia; family Petauridae; genus Gymnobelideus; species Gymnobelideus leadbeateri. The sequence goes on along the minus strand of WOXC01008944.1, from coordinate 43,297 downwards.
CAAACAAAGCATTAGAGATGAGTTCAGAGTAACTCAGGCTGGATCTAAAAACTGGTCAAGGAGGTAATCAAAGTCATGGGGAGGGCATCGTGAGCTTTTGGAAGAGCATTAGAGGAAGATCAAAGTGTAAAACAGCTATAGGCCAGGGATAAGAGAGGGCTGGCAGGAGAACAGAGTCAGCCTGCAGGTACCAAAGCAGAATAAACCAGCAGTTAGACCAAGGCAAATGCTAGAACAGAGTACTGAGAGCAATTTTGACAAAGTTCACAGTGACCAGTGTGGCCAGTGAAATGGAAGACTGGGGAATAACTGTACTTCCAAGTCAAATTGGAATTGCTGAAAGTAACAGAACTCAAAGGTTTTCCTGGAATGGATCTCTAAAAGTCGAGGGTCTGTGGAGAATATATTTCCAGTCACCATGTCTTTCCACAAGCTGTCTTCCCTGTCTGGTATGCCCTCCCTTCTCACCTCTGCTTATTAGGATCCCTAGTCTCTGGCAAAACTCAGTTCAAACCCCACTACATACAAGACTTTCCTGATCATCCAACTGCTAGTTATTCCTTTGTGAAATTAGATGTTGAGTTTATTTTACTCATATTTCATATAAACTTATATGAAGTCACACATGTACCTAATATTTGGCCTTATGGAAATAAGTTCCTTGTGGGAAGGGATCATTTTTGTTCTTCTTTATATTCTCAGTGATTAGCCCAGGGCTTGGGATACAGTAAACAGAGTAAATGTTTGTCGACTTGACTGTGGTTATGATTGGTACCTGCCTTAGAGTAGGGAACAAGTTTAATAGAAAGACAAATCTGTGATGATACAGTACCTGGTAGGATCATAGTAATAGGAAAGGGAATGGAAAGGGAACTATCATTTATATAGCACCTACTATGTGGTAAGCACTGGACATACAAAGAAAGGCAAAAGCAGTCCCCGCGTTCAAGGAGCTCACAGTCCAATGGGAAAGACAACATGTAAACAGCTATGTACAAACAAGAGCTATACAGAATAGATTGAAGAAACTCAACAGAGGGAAGGCACTAGCATTAATGATGAGAGGGGAAGGCCTTTTGTAAAAATGGTATTTTTACCTAGTCCTTGAAAGAAGGCAGAGAAGATGGGATTTGAAATTAGTTGAGAGAATCCCAGGCCTAGAAAACAGCCCGTGGAAATGCATATAATCAGGAGATGGGAGTGCTGCATTCTAGGAACAGTGAGGAGGCCAGTGTCACTGGATCATAGAGTACTTGCAGAGGTGGGAAGGTAGAGAGAGTTGGGGAGGTATAAGGTCTAAGAAGACTGGAAAATAAGAAAGTGGCAAGTTATGAAAAACGTTTAAAGCCAAGCAGATGATTTATATTTAGTCCTTGGAAGTAATAGTAAGCTATAGGAGTTTCTTAAATAGTGGGGTGACATGGTCAGACAAGCTACAGGAAGATTGATTTGACAGCTGATTGGAAGATGGTGTAGTAGATGCTCAATAACTTTTTGATGAAGGACATGTATCCAGTTCACCTAAAGATTACATGTGCAAATACCATCAGACCCTCCTTTGAACAAAAAATCATAGAATGCTGGAGGCAAAAGGACCTCAGAGGCTACCTGTACCTGCATAGAACTACTCTCTACAATATCCCTAACAAAAGTATGGGTATTAAATGCAGCTTTAGCTAGACTAGAAGCAATATTTTCCTTTTGCCCATAGAAGTTCTGGTTCTATTTTCTTAGAGCTCATTGTTCCAGGCTCTGGCTGGGTTGGTTGTTTGGTTGGTTTTTCCATCATACTGGCCCATACAGCAATGGCTATAAGACAAGAGTCATACATATAATACTCAGACTTAAATCTGGATAAAGGTTAGCCTGGTATCAATTTTCATCATAGACCTTGGATTACTAATGTCTTAACCAAGTCAGAGCCAGTCTCTAATCTCAACAGCCCCATAACTTTCCTAGCTGACTGTCCCTCCCATGAAAGACTGATAAGGTTACAGAGTATGATAAGGTTACCATTATCTAGAGAATGACAAAACAAATTATGGTTTATGTTTGGTAATAGAACACTTTGTTCTATAAGAAATGATAAAAAGATTAGCTAAAGAGAAATCTGGAAAGACTTGTATGAACTGATGCAGAGTAAAGTGAGCAGAACCAGAATAATGTGTACATTAATAGTACTGTAAAGACAAGAAACTTTGAAAGACTTAAGAATAATAATCATTGGGATGACAAACAATAAACCCACAGTATGGATGATGAATCCTAGAAAGGACATCTACTTTGTCCATATGGCCCCAGAAACAGAGGCTGCTTCTAGATGAGTTACCATAGGCTACAGCAACCCCAAATTCCTGGGAACCAGTTAAGACAGCAGTTTTATTCCATAGAGCAAAACAACATAATATAGTGAAATGGATCAGATCTTGGAGTCAGAAAGCACGAGTTCAAGACCCTGCTCTATTATTTAGTGTGTATCTTTGGGCAAGTGACTTAGTCTGTTGTCATAGACTCAGTTTCTTCACTCATAAAAGGGTAACAATATTTGCAGTACTTTCATTGTGAAGAAACAGCACCGAAGACCTTAAAAGACCATAAAAATGTCAACTTGTAAAAAGTAACTTTTGTAGAACAGTTATTCCTAGCTGAACATCTATCCTTTGCACAAAAGAGTCTCTCAGAAAGTAAACCAAAGTTGATTTGGGGGTAATTATAATAACTGATCTTGGACCCAAAGAACAAATGGGGAAATTTTTCCTTTTGACAGAAATTTGATGGACAATGAGTCTTGAATGTTGGATAGGCTCTCAGATACCATCAATATCAATGCCAGTAAGCAAGTTGGTTTCATTAAACTGCTGTTCTTTGTTACAAAGGGATGCTGGAATGGAGGGCATTATGTACAGAAATAACTGATATAAAAACAAAAGCATCAATAAACTTTATTTTAAGAATTTCTCAGTACAGTCTCTTTGGTACCTCATCTTTAAAGAGTTATATTTGTAAGAAGCTACGTGACCCAGGGCAAGTCATTTAACCTCCTGGTGCCCCCAGGATACTCTATAAATTGCAGTGTCGGCCCAGATCAGCTTTGGAGGAGGGAGTTTCCTCTACAGGGAAATCTCAGGTCATGCCTTCAAAAAAATTAGCCCTTAAGAAAGTAAATTTCCTAGACTCTAAATGTCAGTGCCTGAATTTCAAAACTTTTGTCTTTCTGACCTCGATGGCAAAGGTGCTGGATATTAACCCCTATGGAGCCAATTGTCTTAAAGGATCATCTAAATTCAAGGAGCCCATAGACATGAAGTAATATGATAGTTTGTTTCTGAAAACTTATTCTATAATGAAGTTGGGGGGAAGAGGGACTGGGAAAGAGGGGAAGTAATTGAAAGTAGTAGTTCACTCTGACTTGAGGAGTGGGGGGAGATCAATCTGGGTAGCCCTCAGTTTTTAAAAGGAGATAGTAGATTTTAGTGTAAGGGATTATTCCCAATCCTCTTTCAGCTTTTGGCTACATCTGCATATGCATATGCAAGGATAAGAATGTGATTGAGCAAGCCTAAAAAACAGCAACCTTGCCCCTCAAGCTTTGGTGTTTTTCATGTTTTGTTTTGTTTTTTCCCACCCATTTATTTACATTTTGTCATTTCAATCCTGCCAGACCCATTTTGGTGTTTTCTTGACTTAGAAACTGGAGTGATTTGCCATTTCTTTCTCCAGCTCATTTTGCAGAAGAGGAAACTGAGGCAAATAGGATTAAAGTGACTTGCCCAGGGTCACACAGTTTAGATGTAACTGTGCCCAGATTTATTTACATACTGGTGAAAATAAAAGAGCCCTAAGGTTTGAAAGGCAGAGAACTCAACTTCAGAGCAGTTGGGTAGTTACTGTGCAAATACACTACCCAGATTATAAACTAGCCTTCAGAGACTAAGATTGGAAAATCTACAGAATGCTCACCATAAACTAGGCTAAGGTCCCTTCCAAAGGGCTCTGAGCCCCAGCACCACACTGAGTCCATCCAGGACAGGAGGAAGAAAAACCCAAAGGCTTTAACAATTTGGGAGGATGCTAAATTTTGTTCTAATGAGGTTGGCTCTTGAGGCTAAGGATCTCCTGCCAGGGAGGCAAAAGGCTTCATAATTAAGGATCTAAGGGAATAAGACAGGAAAATTCCAGACCTATAGATAATCAGGCAAAGGTTTGGGCTTTTTCTTAAAAGAAAAAAAAGCCAGTCTGAAAAAGCCTATAGGCTTTAAGTTCAGAGAGTATTCATCGAAGAAGCTTATTCTTCCTACAGTAAGAAACAGCCAAAGATTTCAACTGAGCCAGGAGCAAGAGAGATGGTCAAAATCTCAACCTAGCATTACTTCATGTCTCTGTGGGTTCCCTCCATGTGTCTACTCTCTCCTCCAATACTGGGGTACTTGTAGAAGAGTGTATTCTAGGTCCAGAGCACTGTGGGAGGTGGAGGGTGTTCCAGGGCACTACAACTGAACCCAGTAAATGACTGTCTGATTTCCTTGTACCTTTGTTCTAAACAGTTAGTCTCAGGATATTCTCTCTCTTTTTCTTTTCTTATTCATGTCCCTTGGTTTACCAGGGCAGCATAAGGGTATAGCAGAGTGTCAGATTTAGCCCTAGAGGAATGGGGTTTAAATCCAGGTTCTGCCACTTATTATCCACGTGACTTTGAAAATAACAATGCTTAAACTCAACGGGCCTCAGTTTCCTTATCTGAAAAATGAAGGCGTTAAATTAGGCAGTCTCTAAGGCAACATGCCCAGGGCACCTTAAGTTTTCTAAGCTCCTTTAGGTCCTCACCTAAATGCACCTAGAAGAATGCCTCTGGCCATATAAAAGTGGGTCCAAGGAGATGGAGAATCAAGGTCAGGGTTCTCTATATTTTCCCTCCCAGAAAAAGTCCTAGTTGCCCCACCCTAGTTACAGATCTGGAGTATAGGAAGTCTAGGATGCCAGAGACAGACACAGGCTCCTGGCTTCATACAGACCTCCATGACCTTTTGTGTTATCCTTCACTTAAACTTAAAAATAACTTACCAAAACTACTTATCATATAACTGATGGGTGAGGGTTTTGTTGTTTAAAGATTGAGCTTATTTGTAATGAGTTTTACTTTTTCTTGTCTTTAGATGGTGTAAAGGAGAAGAGAATTTGGAGGTAAAAATCAAATCAATTTTTTTCATTGAGAATTTAAATATCGGTGAACACTTACAATGTCATGGTCTGGGAAGGCACTTTCACATAGGGGATAAAGGGCCAGCCATGGAACCAGGAAGGCCTAGAAACAAGTGCCACCACTGACACACAGCAGCTGTGTGACCCTTAGAAAATTCCTCAGCTTCTTATCACTCTAGGTTGGTGGCGTGAAACTCCAACAGAAATTAAGGGCAGCTGCCCCATAAGTGGGGCACCCAGGTGGTGCCAGAGTGCACAGAGCACTGGGCTTGGAATCAGGAAGACTGAATTCCCCCTGAGTTCAAATCTTACCTCAGATATTGACTAGTTGTGTGACCCTGGGCAAGTCTGCTTGCCTCAGTTTCCTCATATGTAAAATGAACTAGAGGAGGAAATGGCAAACCACTATCATATCTCTGCCAAGAAAACCCCAAAAGGGGTCATGAGCAGTCAGACATGACTGAAAAATGACAATACTTTGTACTTACAGATGCCTGCTGCCTGGCTACATATTGGGTTTTGTTCTAAAATAAATTCTAAATATATAAATGTATCCTCAAATCTATGTTTCATTGTGTTTTTAAGAAATATATATTTCCCAGTTACATTTTAATCTGGTTCTGTACACTCTGGAGTGTTGTGGATCAAGTATTTGATAAATCTGCTTAAAGCAGCTCTCTAAGACCATGCATTATGGTGAAGGTGCTGACCTTCCCAGTTTTCTAATGCCTAAGTTCCCTTTACCAGGGAAATCACAGGCTGATCCTTTTCACCACCCTCTTCTTTTGGGGTAATTCATGCTAGGGCAGCTGGGTGGTGCCATAGATAGAGTGCTTGGAATCAGAAAGACGGCTTCATAAGTTCAAATCTGGCCTCAGATTCTTACTAGCTATGGAATCCTGGGCAAGTCACTGAACCCTGTTTGCCTCAGTTTCCTCATCTGTAAAATGAGTGGGAGAAGGAAATGGCCAACCGCTCTGGTATCTTCGCCCAAAACCCCACCTGGGGTCACAGAGTCAGACAGGACTAAAAAACGGCTCTACAAGAAATTCATACTAATCGGTTCCTTCCCACTAATAGCCCAACAATGCTTCCAAGCATTCCTTAAGGCCACTCAAAGACAATAAGAACTTGTCATCAGGACAAAGGGGAGGGTGCTTGGCTTGCTTCAGGCAATGGCAGAAAAGCACACATCCCGGCCAGTGAGTGATTATCCACGTGGCTCTTAGAAGGTCAGGACTCTATTACTTTTCGCCAACAGCTATGGAAAGATTTACAGAGCAAGGAGGAAATACGAAATGATGTTTAAAGTAAGTGATAAGAAACCAAGCAGACCACAAAGGAGTCTGAATATCAGAACAGCTTATTCCTCTGGCCCAACTCTCAAATTCAATTTTCCATAAGGTTTTTTTTTCCCCACTTCCCTCTCCTAGATCGTCTACTTCTTGGGAACGAGGCTACTGGGCATCTTGTCTCTGCCATTTAATTCCTCTCCTCTCCTACAGTAAACAGCCTGCGAATAAATGAATGGAAAACAATCAGCCCCCGATAGATCATGACGGCGCTTTAACCTTAACTCTCCTTTTCAAAGAAGGCAATGCATACAGACAATAACATTTTATAGCTCTTTAATATTTGCAAAGCATTTTACAAATACGACATCGTTTATCCCTATAATCACTCTGGGAGGAAAGTAATATTATTATCTTCATTTCACTTATGAAGAAACTGAGGCAAATATGGGTTAAGTGGCTTACCCGAAGTCACTCACAGCTAGGAAGTATCTGAGGCTGGGTTTGAACTTAGGGCTTTTGACTCCAATTCCAGCACCCCAACATCTTTGACACCCAGCTGCCTCCAATAGAAAGAACCTAGCAGACCTGTAAATTGGAGCTGGTCCCTGGGGATTTAAGTGATTTGGAACAAACTGTTTAGCATCCCTTCCTCCCTCCCATTATTTATAAATGCAACAATAACTAGCATTTATCTAGTGCTTATTATATGTCAGACATCTATCGATTATTTATCTTATTTGATCCTCACAACAACTCTGTGAGGGGGTACTATTATTATCCTGACCCTATTGTTCAGGAAACTGAGGCAATCATCAGAAGTTAAGTGACTTGCCCAAGGTCACAGAGCTACTGAGGGTCTGAGGGTGACTTTGAACTTCAGTTTTCCTGGTCCTCCAGGACCAATGCACCAGCCACTGCACCACCTAACGGGCCCTGAGTGACCTCCAAGGTCTCCATAGCTCCACACGGAAGATTCTCAGGGCCTGAGCATAGACTAATAGATTGTTATTTTTGTTCTGCCCTTTCTATAGTGCTCTGAGGTGAGCTTAGGGGAACTGCTGCTTCCAGGTCTAAAACAGTTGAGGAAGAAGCTGGCAGCAACCTTTGGATAGGGCAGCCTCCCAGTTCCTAAAGAATAGAGTCATAAGATGGCAGCTAGGTGGCACAGTGAATAGAGCACCAGCCCTGGAGTCAGGAGGACCTGAGTTCAAATCCGGCCTCAGACACTTAACACACACACACAAAAAAAAAATCTAGCCGTGTGACCTTGGGCAAGTCATTTAACCCCAATTGCCCTCCAAAAAGCAAAAATTAAAAAAATAAACTTAAAAATAAAAGAATAGAACCATAAGAAATAAGTAATATAAGTCCACCCCAGGAAATAGGAATATAAATGACTCAAACTAGTGGTCCTGACAGTATTTACAATCCTAGAAACATGAGCTAAGCACCTAGCTACCAAAGGTAATTATGAAAATCAGGGATCGTCTTTCTCCTCAGCTGCACCCCACAGCTGCTCTCTCTACTATCTGGCACACAACACATTCCCACCATCACCATGAATCAGACATAGCAATTGCTCCTTTTAGTTCTAGACCTAGAAGTTGAATAGTAAACAACTGACCTTTTACAATATTCTTCTATGATGGATTCCATTTAAAATGTTCCCAAGAGGAACAACTGAACAACTAATGGTACACAGATATATGGGAATATCACAGTGCTACAAGAAAAAAAAATGATGAAAATACAGAGAAGCATGCAAAGATTCATCTGAACTGAAGCCACACAAAGTAAGTAGAACTAGCAATGACAAAAGAAAAAGTCCTAGATACTACTAGTAGAGCTTTTTGTATTAGCAAAGAATTAAAAACAAAATCGATGCTCAACAATTGGGGAATGGTTAAAGAAGCAATGGTACATGAATATAATGGGATATTATTTGCTGTAAGAAATAAGGAAAAGCTCTTTCCGCCATCTTGCAGTGCTGCCACCATGGTGCGCATGAATGTCTTGGCAGATGCTCTCAAAAGCATCAACAATGCAGAAAAGCGAGGAAAACGCCAGGTTCTCATTAGGCCTTGCTCTAAAGTAATTGTCCGGTTCTTAACTGTGATGATCAAGCATGGTTACATTGGAGAATTTGAGATCATTGATGGTCACAGAGCAGGAAAAATTGTTGTGAATCTCACCGGCCGATTAAACAAGTGTGGTGTAATCAGCCCCAGATTTGATGTTCAATTGAAAGATCTGGAAAAGTGGCAGAATAATCTGCTACCTTCCCGTCAGTTTGGGTTTATTGTGCTTACAACCTCAGCTGGCATTATGGACCACAAGGAAGCAAGACGAAAACACACAGGAGGAAAAATCCTGGGATTCTTTTTCTAAGGATGTAAAACATACATACAAATAAAATGCTCCAATGGACTGTGGTGCTTCCAAAAAAAAAAAGAAAGAAAGAAATAAGGGAAAAAGGAAGACTTACAAGGACTGACACACAGTGAAGCAAGTAGAATCAGGAAAATAATAAACACTCAACGACAACAAATGGAAAGAACAATAATAAAACTGAAAATCAATACCTTGAAATTAAAGTGACCAAAGGAGGATGTGAGAATGTACCTTTCTTCCTTCTTTACAAACATGGGCGCTATGAGTATAAAATACTGCATATAATATAGTATAAAATTTATCGGACTTGCTTGACGTGTTGGTTAGTTTTTACTGACCTGCTTTTTTTCCTCTTTTGTTTTTATTATGTAACATGACAGACAGTCCTCCCAGAGGAGGAGGCTGGGGAGGATAGTGCCTGGCATTAATAAGAGCTGCTTGACTGACTGACTGAACACTAGAAAATTAAGGTGATGTAAAAACAAAAGGTAAGGATGATGATGATAAAAATAATGATGATGAGAAAATATATATCTTAAAATAGACCCAAGATATTCTTGGCACACTTCCAGATAAATGGTACAAATTAAAAGGCAATGTAAAAAGTTCTCTAAATCATAAACTCCAGAGATAAAATTTCACTGGCTTCTAGAAGAACAGACACATCTGACTCCTGGAATGGCAATAGGAATAGTTTAGAAGGGTATTACAATGAAGGCTTTTTATATCTGCACAGGAAAAGGCAGATTGGTCAGGGTAAATGAGATACTGGAATCACTTTTTATTATCTTATATTGGCCCCAAAAAGAAATATGGGCCCAAAGTAGGCAGCCTACCAGAGAAGGGGGATGCAGGGGGAGCATTCATCTGGGAATAAAGAGACCTATGTTCAGTTCAGATTCCTCCTCTAGCCTTTACCAGATGTACAGCCTTGGGCAAATCACTTCTCTCTTTGTGACTGTTTTTTACATCTAGAAAATGGGGTACATGTAAGGCTCAAATGAGACAATATATGTAAAATGCTTTGTAAATCTTAAAACCCTAAAGAAATGCAAAGTATAATAAGAATATTTAAAATAATGAATCATATTATAGTTTTCAGTTACATTTAAGATTTAAAGGATTGTGTAAACTTTAAGATGCAATGGCTGGCTGGCTGTTGTTGCTGGTCTTTCATTTTCAAAGAGGATCAGTAACATCCTGGGGTGATGATTGGGTTGTTTATTTACCATTTTATAGGTGTTTTTCTATTTTATTGGTGTAAGGAACTCCTAACAAAGAAACTCCTTCTACCACTGATAATGGGCACCTTCTCTATAACTTGTAGTTCTTAATAGGGTTGTCTAAGAGGCTAAGTTGCTGTTGTTGAGTCTTTGTTCATTTGTGTCTGACTCTTTGTGGTCTCATTTGGGATTTTATTGGCAAAGATCCTGGAGTGGTTGGCTATTTCCTTCTCCAGTTCATTTGACAGATGAGGAAACTGAGACAAACAGGATCAAGGACTTGCCCAGGGTCATGCAGCTAGTAAATATCTGAGATCAAATTTGAGCTCTGGTCTTCTTGATTCCAGACCCTGTGCTTCACCCAATGTTCCATCTAGCTGCCCAAGAAGCTAAGTAACAACCTTAACACGGGGACATATGTGTCAGAGTTAAGACTTCAGCCCTGATACTCCTGACTAGGAGGCCAGTTTTCCATCTACTAGGCCATGCTGCCTTATATTATTCTCTGGCCCCTAACATAGTACCTGGCATGTAGTACAGTAGGTGCTTAATAAATGCTTATTGATTAATGGATGGATTTTTGGGTTTTTATCAAAACATTATTCACAAACATTGGTACCGGCTTTCAAAAAATGATCTCTAAGCACTGAGAGATACATTTGATAGTATTTATAAAAATGGTCCTTCTAGTTCCAAAGCTCTCATTCCAGGTTAGCTGGTGTTGTGTCAGAAAACGGAACAGGTCAGCATTACGCAGGAATTGTTGCAATATTGAATGCCAGGACCAACAGGAAAGAGAGACAAAATGACATACAGAGAACAAGTTCAAAAGGGAGCAAAGGTGGCCAAGCGGAGCCTTGACCTGGGAATCAGGATGCCTGGTGTCAAGATCTAATTCTACCATTTAGCTGGGTCGTCTTGGGTAAGTACCTTCCCCTTCTCAGCTTCACTTTGTTCCTCTTGCAAAGTCTGTCCCTAGGAATATAAGATCATGGGTTGAACCTGGATGAGACCTTGGATGTTATCTAATCCAACACATACCCCCACCTCCACTTTACAGACAAGAAAACCAAGACTGAGAGGTGAAATGACTTGTCCAAAGTCACATTGACAATAGGTATCTGGGTCAGGATTTGAACTCAGGCCTTCTGATTCCATATTCCTTTCTGATGCTCATGGTGCCCTTTATGGAATCAGAAAACAAAAAGAATGAGAAAGGGGGAAAGGATAAGAAAGGAAAGAAGGAAGAAAGGAAGCTGGACCACGTGGGGGACAAAATATGTGTTGATAAGCATCATTGACCTCTACGGTCCCTTCCAGGTGTAACATCCTGCAAGCCTGAGTCAGACAGTCAGGTGGTACACATCATTGGAGACAGTAACAGTAGGAGACAGGGGTACAGTCCAGGTCAAATCCACAGGACTTTGGGCAAGTTGAGGGGCTGAGATGATGACAAACTATGGAGATGAGCCAAGAGCTCGGGAGCCAGTGAGATCAAGTCAGGAGCCCAGCATTTCAGAACCACGGTGCTGTGCTCAGCAGAAATCTCCTTTGCTAGCAGACCTGTGAGAGCTGGTCACGTCACCTGAGCTTTCTTAAAGGGGCAGTATTCTCAGGCTCAGGGCCCACACAGTATCTGGGCATCACCAGAATGAGAGCATCTTCTTATATGTACTGAATCAGGAAGTTAAGTAAATTATGAAGGACAAGAGAAGGAAGGAATCAGGGCCCAGGGAGAGGAGGAAACACAAACATGTTGGCAAAAGAATCCAGGAGTTAAAATCCAGGACCATTATGATCAGTGGAAGTGCTTAGTCACTTCTTATCCCACCCCTTCTCTCGTGGCTGGTGGGGGTCCTGGAGCCTGACTAAGGAGTACCATCAGTGAGAGGGGCTGGCCTCGGAACCAAGGGCACCTGCCTCCCCCATACATCCTTGGAGTTCGTTGCCACAGCAACCTTCCTACAAGACACTTGTCATTATCTACACTATCCTGTTTCTATAAAGTAACAGTTAGAAGGGAAGCCTGGCATGTTGGCCAGGGAGCTACCCTCAAGTCGAGATCCAACTTTACATATACTGGCTGTGTGACTTTGGGCAAATCACTTTATGAAGTTTTCTAAACCACTAAATGACAGAGCAATTTATGCACAGTTACCATTCTACAGAAACGGAGGTTTCCTTTTTAGAGGCAGCTCATTAGAGTACTGGACTTTGGATCAGCAAGACAGAAGTTTGAATCCTCCTTTAAACACTTGTAAACTGTATGCCCCAAGTCAAATGGCTTAGCCTCAGTGTCATCATCTGAAAAATGGGGATGATAATCACATATACCTTCCAAGGTTGTTATAAGGATCAAATGAGATAATATATGTAAAGCACTTTTCAAACACTAAAATGCCATATCAAGTTAGCTATTAATATAAGTTCCCTATACCAATGAAATTACTGATCTGGACCAAAAAATTAAATGAATATTAGGATAGAATAGAATATAGAGTAAAATAAAAATAGTAAGTCTTATATAGATGTATTTATAAAGGTGCAAACTAAAACTGATAAGTTCATGGAAAGGAAAAACTTGAAGCTTAAACTGACAAGCATTTACCTACCAGGTAAGGCATTGGGCCACACATTGGAGATAAGCCAAAATGGAAAACAGTCCTACCCTCAACATGCTTATATTCCACAGGGGGAAAGGGGTGCTGGGGATATATTAAGGACACAGACAATGGATGAAACTGCATCATTTTTTATTTGGTGTATGTTAGGTATAGAATTTTAATAATAATAATAAAATAACACAAAGTACATTATTCACGGAATCCTATCATCTGGGAAGGGGCCAATGCCTCAAAGCTTGAAAGAGTAAATTTGGGTCAACAGAACAAATGAAAATAGGGTTTACCAAGAGGCTTAAATAAATTAATGGATAAAATGTTCATGATAGGATGGATATTTAATAAATTCTTAATGAATTAAGCTAAATCAAGGGAAACCACAATTATAAAGTCTCAGAGATGGAAGGGGCCTCAGAGGCCTTCCAGCCTAACTCATACCTGAACAAGAATTCCATTCCCACCATACCCCACAGCCCAACAGTGGTCATCTAACCATTTCTTGGATATTTGGGGGGAAGTGTCTTTAACCTTTAAGTGGGACTTTGGTGCTTTAGTCAGACAGATTACTGGGATGGGTGGACCTTGGAGTTTTTGAGAATAGTAACTTTTGTGTTCTTACAATTCAGAATGCTCTAGAAGACAAAAAGACCATTACCATCCATGAACATCTCCTTTTTCTGGTGTCATCTAAAAATACCTGGATACAGTACATACTGTAATTACCTCATTCCCCTGCCCATCAGGCCTAGCCACCTCCTACCTCCGCTCACTAATAGCACAGTCCTGTATCACCTCCCACTCATCCACGCAACACAACTGACTGTAGCTGCTTTGGATACACTCATGCCTATATATATAGTCTCATATATAAATATATATGCAGACATATACTCATGTGCCTGACAAAATGCTTTTACAAAAGAGAGACAAAAAAAGTAACTTGGCAAAAGTAGCCATCCCTTGTAAAGTTGGTGGGGAGGGCCACACAACTGCCATTTTCCAGTGTAATTTGGTGCCCAACATTGGCCCTGTCTGGAGGAGCTCTGAATACTTCCAGACAAGAACAGTATTTGACTTCTCTGACCCCAGACAATTCAAGGCTCTATTTCAAAGTTCAGTGCATCGGACGCCTCTGTTATTTTTTGTTCTTCTAATGTTATGCTGAGCCACAAGTAATTTGGGAAGATCTAAGGGAAATGGCTTAGCTATATTTTCCTTTATAAGGCTTACTTATCCTTTTAAAGGCTGTTCAGCAGTCGGCAAATAACAGCAATTTCACTGCTATTTTTCAGTCCTCAGCTCCTGAGGTGTTGAGGCACCATTTGGGCTGATGGAAAAGGACAGAGAAAAGAGGGAAGAGGGTGGAATTTGCTCAGGCCCTGACAGCAACCACAAGCATAATTAGCTCAATTAGGGCTTCAAGCTGTGAGCTGAGCACTTGGGACTCCTCAGCTCCTCAGGAGGGGCAGCTTACCTGAATAGATACTAGTACTAGTAGTAGAAGTACTGGTGGTAGTAGTAGTAGTAGCAGTAGCAGCAGTAGTAATAGTAATAGTAATAGTAATAGTAATAGTAATAGTAATAGTAATAGTAATAGTAATAGTAATAGCAGTAGTGGTAATAATAGTAGTAGCAGCAGCAGCAGCAGCAGCAGCAGCAGCAGCAGCAGTAGCAGTAGTAGTAGTAGTAGTAGTAGTAGTAGTAGTAGTAGTAGTAATAGAAGTAGCAGCAGCAGTGGAAATCAAAAGATCCTTCTCATACACAAACCCCCAAAGCAAAATACCAACTCAGAGTATATATACACTTCTCAGAGCCAGAACACATGACAACCTTCATGACTCAGTGCCTAATCCACTTAGTACCAAAAGGTATGGAAGCCTTCCTACCAGAAAGCCTCCCCCTAAGGAAGCTCTTCCTTAAGCAAGGCCCTCCTACAACGGGCTCCATGTGAGGCCTCTTTATGGTTGGGGAAGATCTTGTTATCCCATTAACATTACAGAAAGCAATTTGTGAATCATTGCAAGTGTCATCCATGATGCACCTGGTCCCCTCATAGCATGGAGATGTTGGACTAATGTGTGGAATAAGAAATGCATTTTTAGTTTTGACCCATGTGGAAATGTGCTTATGTGATACGAGTGTTCTTCTTCCTTTTTTCCTTCCTTTCTTCTTTCCTTCCTTCCCCTTACCTTTCTTTATACCTTCCTTTCAAACTGGGACCAGGGAGAGACCATAGTTTAATAATCCAAGCTCTACCACTGCATCCTGGGCCTTCACCAGTCATCTTGACTTATGTCTTGCCACTGGACTCCAATGACTCTGGAGGAGAAAGTAAGGCTGATGACTTTGCACAGCTCTGCCTCCAAAATCCAATTCAAATGCAAGTCAAGACATCATCCTTGTGATGTCATTGGTCTTCTTCCAGAACAAAGGATGAACAGCAAACAATAACTTCCTTCCTATTCTTCCTTCCTTCTTCCATTCTTTCCTTCCTTCCCTCCTTCTTTCCTACCTTCCTTTATCCTCTCTCCTTTCCTTCTTTTTTCCCTTCCTCCTCTCCTTCCTTACCACCTTCCTGCCTTTCTACTTTTCTCCTTCCCTTCCTTCTCCCCTACCTTCCTACCTTTCTACTTCCCTTCCTTCCTACCTCCTCTCTCCCTCCCTCCCTTCCTTCCTTCCTTTCTTCCCAGTTTGTATATTGGTGGGGGAGGGAGAGAATAAGGAGGAAAAATGCTTTGTAATTGATTTTTTAAGACTTTTTTTT
Organism: Gymnobelideus leadbeateri; assembly: GCA_011680675.1. Taxonomy (NCBI): domain Eukaryota; kingdom Metazoa; phylum Chordata; class Mammalia; order Diprotodontia; family Petauridae; genus Gymnobelideus; species Gymnobelideus leadbeateri. Next base: position 27,804 of record WOXC01008944.1, on the reverse strand, counting down.
CTAAAATAACAAAAAAAGATAGAGAGCTGGACTTGGAGTAAGGAGGGCCTGGGTTCAAATTCCTATTCAAATATTTACTTTATAACCAGGTCACTTAACCACTCAAAGACTCAGTTTCCTTGTCCTTGTTTCCTTCTTAACAACAAGGGTTGTTATGAAGAGTAACTGAAATAAAACAAGTGAATCTCTTTGCAAACTATAATTTATTTAATGTGTTTATAAAGTTATATATATATATATGTGTGTGTGTGTGTGCATATATATATATGATTTACTACTAAATCAAAAAATACTTTAGACATGTTTAAGGCATTGTAAGGTATTATCATTATTAACATATCAACTACAGACAACAGTTTATTTAGGTGCTCCCTTCCCTCTAATAAGCTTAATAAAATGCACGCTCTGTTAGCTCATTCGTCTCTGGAGAACCTCTGATGAAGGGAAAAATAAAGATTTACGATGCACACGAGAGTGAGGAGGGGTCTTTTGTAGAATGAGTCAAATTCAATTTAATAAACATTTACTAAGCACAAGTACTGAATGCCAGACATTTTGCTAAGCACTGGAGACACAACTGAAAAAAAGAAGACAGTTCCTGCCCTCAAGGAACTTACAATTTAAAGAGAGAAGCTGTCATTTAGTCTTTTTTTCCAGTTCTGTTGGACTCTTTGTGACCCCATTAGGAGCTTCCTTGGCAAAGATACTGGAATGATTGCCATTTTTTTCTCCAGCTTATTCTATAGACAAGGGAACTGAGGAAAATCGAGTTAAGTGACTTACCCAGAGTCACATAGCTATTAAGCATCTGAGGCCACATTTGAACTCAGATCTTCTTGATTCCAAGTCTGTCCATGTATCCATTGCAGTGCTACCTCACGTGCACCAAAGGAATCTGTAAAGTGGCAGGTGAGAAGGTATTGGGCTCAGAAGTATGTTGATAAAGTCAAATTCAGTGAGAAAAGGTACTGGGAAATGGTTGGGTGGTGAGCCCTCTTTAGATGGAGGCTCTGGGAGCTTTTGCCCCACCTTCCAGTCCTCTAGTCAGAGGGAGGGAAGCTCCTAAAGGTGTCCAAGAGGTGCCAGTACCAAAATGGATAAAATCCAGGATGATGATGAATTTCCTTGTGATGAGATTTTCTTGTCAGTGTGATGACAGATGAATCCAATGAATACAACTCTTATTAAATAATCATTATAATTTTATTGGTTATTAGTTAAGTTTAATTCTCAAGCCTAAGGTTAAAGGCTAAAGGGTCTCCTGACAGGTAGGTTAAATGGCTTTCTCTATTAGCCAGTGTGTTTCTATCATAGACAAGTACAAGCCAGGATTTATCAAAGGTTAAATTTGTTCTCCTAGGTCCCAGAAGGCAGACCTGGGGTTAATTGTGGTGAGGAGAGCATTGGATTTGAAATTGGTTGAACTCCTTCAGGATAGGCAAGAGCTAAGGTCCTTTCCAACTCTAAAGTCCTAGGCATAGGAAGCCATATAATTTGATATTGGGTGTCAGAGAACCTGGATTCAAATCCTGGCTTCATCAATTTCTACCTGTGTGACTGTAGAAAAGTCCATCCCCTTGGGTCTTATTTTTTTAACCTGAAAATGAAGGCATTGAATTAAGGCCCTCGTAGATCTGAATTTATGGTCCCATAATCCTAAACTAGAAAAATGGGGTTCAGCTTGAGAGAAGGAAAACCTTCCTAACAAGTAAAGCTATCCAAAAAGGAGAATGGGATACCTCTAAAGGTAAAAAGACCTGACCTTTGCCCAAATGAGGAAACCTGTTTTCACAAAATTTCAAACAAGTGGTTATCCAACCTCTGTCCAAACAACTCCAGCAATGAGAAAGTCATTGCCTATTAAATAGCCCATTTCACTACTGGCCAGATCTAACTGGTAGAAAATTCTGCTCTTATCAATCAATCAATAAACATTTATTAAGTGACTACTGTGCATTGTGCTGGGTGCTGGACACACAAAAAGAGACAAAAGATAGTCCCTACCCTCGAGGAGTTTATAATCTAATGGGGGAGACAAAATGCAAACAAATATACATAAAGCAGACTATAGGGGATAATTAACAGAGGGGAGGCACTGGAATCAACAGGTGTTGGGGAAGACTTCCCGTAGAAGTTGGAATTTCCGTTGGGACTTAAAGCAAGATGGGGAGATCAGCAGGCATAGGCATCCAGCTTCTAGGCCTTCACACTGGCTGTGTACACCAGGTCTGGAATGTATTCTAATCTTAATCGTCCTGTTTCTTTCAATCCTTATCTCAAGCACCACTTTCTATGTGAAACCATTTCTGATCTCCCCCCCCAGAAGCTAATGTCTCTGCCCCCCCAAAAAAATTTTACCACATATTTATTTGTATGTATTTTAAAAGCACACATTTTCTCACCAATAAAAACAATGCTCCTTGAAGGAAAGGACTGTTCCATTTTTTAACTTTGTATTCTAGGCACCTAACATGGTTGCTGGAACACAATAGGTACTTTGAAGTACTTTTTGAATGGAAAGGAATCGATTCTACTATACTTTGCAGGATGTCCAAAACCATTCTTTGAAACATCTAGCAAAAATGCCACGGACAGAGTAGCTGTGAATGCATCTCCTGTCTGTTCTCTCACCATTCGGCCCAGCATACATGGTTAATTATTTTAATATTGTCTCGAAAGGCCAGAATCTTAATGGCCATCATGCCTCTTCCTTGAATTCATTCCAATTTGCTGAATTAGTGTTCAGTTGATTGAGTTACAGTGAGAATCTGTCAGATTTGTCATCATGAATCTCCACACGGAAATCACATTTGGACCCAGATCTGACCAGGCAATGTTTTGGAAAGGAAACCAGTATTAAGAACCTTTGCCTTATAACACGTATGTCCTCTGGGTTTTTCTGTTCCTTGAAAATGCAAACAGTTAATTACCCAGCAATCACTAGGACTAGAAAATTGGCTGACTTAGATATACAATGATGGTTTCTTAACTAATCAGGTCACCCACCACATTACAGTAAAAGGTGGTCGGGTGTAGGCAACAATATGGCGAGAGATAGCTGAGGGATGAGGTCTTAGGTAAGACAGTGACATGGTCAAAAATCCAGCAGACTAATTTTTTCAGACAAAGCAAGGGAACTAAGGAGAAAAGGACAATCAGGCATTGTAAGGGCTCCATACTCCGTCCTGGTCAGACATCTGGAGGTTGGAACAGAGGAAATGGAACCTAATTTTGGAAAGACATTAATAACTTTAGAAGCACTCAGAGGAAAGGATATTACAAAAGCCTAAGGCCTTGAATTCAGTTCAGACAAGGGTTACTGGAAAGAACTTCATGGCCCAGCAAAAAGAATCTTAGATCTGGAGTCAGAGGATTAAGAGAAATAGCCATGAGGAATAACAGTTTAGGAGCTCAAGCAAGCAACAAGTATTTACAAGGCCCTGAGAAAATAAAAGTGATCCCTATTTCCTCTGGAATAAAGTATAAGCCCCTTAGCCTGGCCTTTCAAGTTCTCCCCCATTTGGCCACCACTTATCCTTCCAATCTTATTTTATATCTAGCCCCTTCACAGGCTCTTCTTTTGCTAGGGTCTACTGTAGGGACAAAGGGGCTTTGCAGAAGAATGAGATGAGCCAGACCATGATGGCATCATTTATTTATTTATTTATTTAAAGGGTTTATTAACCCTTTGTTTTGGCAAGTTTAAGGCAAGTGCATGCGATTTAACTGCCCAAACCCAAGGAGGCTGGGGCAAGGGAAAGGTTCAAGGGTAGTCCAATGATGTCTCCCAACCTACACACATTTGTGCTAAGCACAGGACTCAGAACAAGGCCAGCCTATACACTGGGACTAGGACTCCATAGCCCAACAAGACTGGGAAGGTCCAGGGCTGGTATTACAACAAAGGACTTCACTGGGGACCTCAGGAACAGCGGTCTTCAGACCATGGCACAAGGAAGAGGAAATCCATGAGAGTCTGCAAGAGGCTACTCCTGGGACTTGATAACAGTTCCATCAAGCTCTCACGGGGTCTCATGGTGCCCCTTCCTACACACACAGCCCTTCCTGACTACCACATGCTGATGTACACTCTGAAGTTATTTATCTATGTGTGGTATATTTCTTCACCTCTAATCCTAATGTTTGTAATTTCCTTGAGATCAAATCCTGGGGTTTTTTTGTTTGTTTGGGGGGGGACTGGTCTCTCTATCTCCAACACTTAGCACAGTGCCTAGCACATAGTAGGTCCTTAATATTCATTGAATGGAAGCGGTGGGCTAGCCTTGGAAAGTTTCTTTGAGAAGACAATACTGAACAATGTCTCAAAAGAAGGGCCATGAACTGATAGAAGGTAGAGGGGACTCCAGGAAGGAGGAGCAAGATGAGAAATAAGTTCAGTTCAAGTTAATTTAATAAGCATTTATTAAGTGCCTACTAACCCCAGGTATGAACATAGCTAAGGGCTGGAAGGGTACAGAGACAAAAATGACAACGGTCTCTTCATTCAAGGAGATGGCACTCTAGTGGGGGAACTTAGGCAAAAGAAATGAGGAAGACAACTGGGGCACAGCTGCGGGCAAATCCCTTTCCCTCTCCAGATCTCAGTTTTGTCTTTGGTTACATGATCACATTGGCCTCGATGACCTACAAGGTCCCTTGTGGCTCTAACATGACAAAGTGCTATGACTAAGAAAGCCTAGTTGTAGCAGAAGGACCAGGGCAGGAGTAGGTTTCTCAGCATAAAGACATTCTGGGAATTGGCTACAGAGCACCCAATGCCTTAGAAAGCTAAGTGAAAACCAAATGGAGAGTCAATGGATTTGGAAAGAAGCCTGTTGTTTAAGTGACTCCAGACAAGTCTGGGGGCTGAGGGTGGGGCACTCACACGAGGCGCACATGGAACTCCTTCTCGGCAGCCCACTGTTAACAGGGCTGATAACTCAGGGCTAATTGCACACATCTCTAATGCTGCCTGTGTGAGGGGGGTGGGGGGCAATGAAAATGTTCTCTTAGCATTTCTGAAGTTCATCGACATGGCAAATGTTCAATAACTATATTTAACTCCCTTTGCAAATTCCCAGCCTTTGAAATACACGAAATTGGCAATTTAGTGCCCTTAACAGGATTTGTTTTTTTAACTGGTGGGGAAGACATAGTACCAGGGACATGATCCTCTGAAGGAAGAATTTAAACATCCCATGGTTAGTTGGTTTTTTCTTCCCTTCCCTGCTTCCTTCCTCCCTCTTCTCTCCACCACTCTCTCCTCCTGTCTCCATCCCTTTCTTCTTCCTCCTCAACCTGTTTCCCTCTCCCTTTTTCTCTCTTTATCCCTTCCTCTCTCCCACCCTCCTCTTTCCTCCCCCATCTTTTCATCTTTCTCACTTCTTCCTTCATCCCTTCCTCCCTTCTATCTTTCCTCCCATACTCCCTCTATTATCCTTTCCTCTTCTGTCCTCTCCTCCTTCTATCTCTTTTTCTTTCCTCTTTCTTCCTCTATCCTTTCTCCCCTTTTCTCTCTTCCCTCCAGCCCTTCCTCCCCCCTCTCCTCTCTCCTCTTTCTCTTTTCATCCTTTCTTCCTTGTTCTTTTCTCTATCCCTTTCCCTTCCCTCTTTCTCCCTCCACCCATTCTTCCCTTCCCTCTCCTCCTTCCAGTTCTTCCTCTTTCCTCCACCCTCTTTCCATTCCTTCATCCCCTCCCCTCAACCTTTGCCCTCCCTCCCTGCACTCACATAGGACAATACCAACAAGCAGAAACAGAACTCAGGTTAAAGTTTTGCTCTGGGAGTTCAAGGAATTGCTCTGTAATTATACTAGGAATTCCAGCTGGACCCTCCCCTCTCCCACCAGGAACCCCCACTGCCACCCTGCCCTGAAGGATCTGCAGGCTTGCTGGTCAACAGAGCAGGCTACAATGCTCCACTGCAGCCCTCCAGCTCTCCCTAACCCCCCCAACCCCCCCCCCCCACACACACACACACCCTCCCTTAAATAAAACATCCTGGCAGCCTTCAGCCGAGAGCATTGAGACAAATGCCACGGATGTGCAAGGTGTCGCTGGGATTACCAATGACGTGCTAATGGCTGCTGCAGCCATCTCTGTGCCTCCTTCCCTCTGACTCACTGTCTCCCTTCGGAGGCTCCTCTCACGTCATTGAGGGACTGCGAGTTATTCACAGATCACTGACTAAAGGCAAACTTTAGCTCCCTGCCTGAATCCCCTTGGTCCTATGAAAAGGACTGAGGTCACTGGCAGCCAGCCCCAGAGCTTCTGATCAATAGCTACAAGGAAGGGAAAAGGAAACAACAACTCTTGGCTCTCCCCCTCCCATTTCTTTTCTTTTCTTCTTAGATGTTATTTTGCACATTACCATTCTCTCCCGACCCTTTTCTGTGGAGGAAAAAATAAGACTATGTAAATTCTTCTCTGGATAGAAAGAAGTTGCATCTTGAGATTGGTAAGGAACACTTCCCCAAAGTTTGTCATCTTTGTAAATGAAAAAGGGGACTCTTCTCAACTTGATATGCCCCAAATTCTGCTTAGCCTTTGCAGGACAGAACTAGAAATGTTGGGTGGGCAGTGGAAGGGCACTCAAGAAGCAGATTTCAGCTCAATATAAGCCAGAACTTCCTAACAGATCTGCACAATCATAGAATGGGCTGTCTTGTGATGTAATGAGAACCCTGTCACTGAAGGGTTCTAGAAGACTAGATGACCAGTTGTCAGGGATATTGGTACAAGGGGATTGATTCATCCCATGGGCCAGGGAGCTTCTAAGACTCCCTGCTAGCTCTATGATTCTATTAGGTAATAAAATGAGAGCACATCAACCTAGAGCTTTTAATTAACAGAATCTTAATAAGAACTGACATTTATAGAGTACTTTAAATTTTACAAAGTGCTTTACAAATAATGTTATTATTCACATCTCTATTGGAGAATCATTTGATTCTCAAAATAAAAATACTGAGAGATAAATGCTATTATCCTAAATTGTGGCCAAGAGAGGTAAGTGATCTGTCCACAGGAACATGACTAGGAAGTATAAAAGGCAGAATAACTCCAGTGCTTCCTTGCTCCAAGTCTATTGTTCTAACCATTGCACAATGCTATTGCTGCTAGACTCCTTAGAATCTTCTAAAGATTCTAGTACTATGCTGCACAATTATGGGCCATGAATATCCCCCCTTCACCCACCCGTCACTTTGGGGACATCAATAAGACCCATAAAATTAATTGTAATTGCTTCTGAAATGGAATTTTCCCTAAACCCTCAGAATGAAAAGTTCTTTTGTTTTTCACAAGTTATCCCCCCCCCCCCAAAGAAAACCGCTGATTTCCTTTGGTCACCTCTTTTTTTTAATATCTGTGAAGCCAGTATTTCAAGTCAACTTTCAAGAAGACATAACTTCGCAACTACTCAGAAATGTATTTTTAACAAGGCAGGGTGTTGGGCAGAGGAGCATGTGAAAAAAGGAAGAAAAATGACAAAATTCAAAATTACTCTGTGTCTCTTCTTTCAGAATCATGGGTGCTGTGTACTAGGGACATGTTTATCCTTTGAAAAAGACAACCAAGCATCTCAGACAAGCTAATGAATCTCCAGGCACACCATATGTCTCACCCCCACTTCCTATCCCCACCAGAGTCCTTCCAGACTTGATATATATTAGCATTTACTTATCTGTGTGTGTGTATATATATATATATATATATACATATATATGTATATATATAGACATATATACACACACATATATACATATATACACACATACATTTATATACATAAATGTATATAATGTTTTTCCTCAATAGAATAAAAGCTTTTTGAGGGTAGAAGCTGTCCATTTTTTTGTCTTTGTATGCCTAGTGCCCACCACAGTAGACACTTATTAAATGCTTTTCAAATTGAATCCAATTGGCTGGCTGAAGAGAAAGACTTTTGTCGCATGATCTCAACTCACTTGGCAAGGCTTTTAGCAGATCCCACTCAATTTTATTTCTGTGCTAATCAAAAACTGCTCAAATGTATTTTAAGCATTTGGTTAGCAAAGAAAATCCTACTCTCCAATCATTAAGACTGGTCCTGCAAATGATGAGCCCAATGGACAATTTCACTACTCTGGAACTGTCAAAATAAGGTATCTCTGTGTATGACGCTGCAAAGAGATGATCAGAAGAGCAATAGGCCTTAATATCTGTGTCATTTTTCTATGTCTACATGGTATTCCGCATATATTACCTCATTTAAGCCTCTCAACAACCCTGTGAAATGGAGAGGCAACAAGACCATGATGGAAGAAGCCACTGGATCAAAAGTCAAGGAGTCTGGGTTTAGGTGTCAGCCCTGCCCTTTCCTTCCTATGTGACGTTGGGCAAGTCACTTTATATGGACCTCAGTTTCCTCATCTGTAAAATGAAAGAGTTGGACCAGATGGGTTCTAAGATGCCTTTTAGCTCTAAATCTAATGATTCCATGAGTATGTAAAATTCATCAAGCTTACTTTAAATTAATTGAATAAGAATAATTTATGTAATGCTTTAACGTTTACAAAATATTATGAGTGATATCTCATTCGATTCATACAACAACTCTGTGAGGTAGGTGCTTTTATCCCTGTTTTACAAATGAGGGAACTGAGTCAGACAAAGGTTAAGCGACTTGCCTGGGTCACACAGCTAGGAAGTAACCGAAGCAATATTTGAAATAAGATCTTCGATTCCACATCCAACAATCTATCCACCATGTTACTTATCTCCCTAACCTTTTTAAAAGTCAGAGGATCATAAATCTAAAGTTTGAAGAGACCTCAGAGATCAGCCAGTCTAATCCTTGAATTTTATAGATGAAGATACTGATGCTCAGAGGAATTAGGAGAGCTGCCCAAAGTCACAGAGCTGCTAAAGCAGGATTTGAACATGGGTTTTCTGACTATGATCCAGCTGCCTCTGCTATCTAGAGAAAATGCATGCCAAAACCATAACAAGCACACAGCACTGGGAGCTTCCTTTCCTCCCTCTCTCTTAGACTTTGACAATTGGGAGAGGGGCATACCATGGTAGTCACAGTAAACCTGGGCAGCATAGAAGCAGAAGAGGGCCAGAACATAGGAGGGTCACCACAGGAAGGAAGTATGCCACCTCAGATGCTGGTGCCCCAAGGAAGAAAAGGCACCCACCAACCTAGGCTCCAACCTTTCCCATTCCCCCATCAGAGAGCTTGGTGGCATAATGGATTGTGTGCCAAGAAGGCCTGAATTTGAATCCTATTCATGACACTTACTAGTTGGGTTATCCTAGGCAAGTTAAGAAGTCAACAAACCAACCACCACCATCACATCAACAATGACAACAACAAGTACTTATTAAGCATTTACTCTCTACCAGGCACTGTGCTAAAACTCTGGATACAGAGAAAAAAAAAATCAACCTCAACCTCAGTTTCCTCATCTGTAAAGTAGGTTTTTGTGAGAGTCAAATGAAATATTTGGAAAGACTTTCAAAACCTTAAGGGACTATAAAAATGTGAGCTCTTATGATATCATTATCAAGGGTATCATCAATGTTTTGCCCCTTTGCCCATCATCACTCCAATACAATTGCCCCCAGAGTCTGGAATCCAAAGTCATGGAGACAGAAAGGACATAAGAATTAGCAGTCGGTTGGCAGCTATGATAGAGCTCACCAGTCTCAGGGTATCCTGGGACCCCCATCTGAATTTGCCCTGGCTGTCAGAACTCCCAGTATGATTTCTGTGTGTTACGCCCAATGTCAATTGCATTGCTCACTCAGGGCTGACCACTGAGTCTAAAAATCCAATTTATTTCCTTTTTCTGTTCAGCTGGGGCATCAAATAAAATACAGACATATTTTCCCCAAGAGGTAATTCTCTGATCAAGAGAACATGTGCTCTGGAAAAGAGGCCTTTGTTGTGAAAAGGGAAAGAGGAGGGCAGGAATGAAGCTTGCCTTCTCAGACAAGCTAAAAATTTGATTTGTAAAAGAGCCCTTTCCCCCATATCAAAGGGATTTGAGTAAATGTGCCTATAGACTCAGAACCTGTTAACTTGATACAATAGCCTCCTGTGAATTAGAAGTATCTGTTATTTGGGGAATCAAGGTCTTTTTCTTCCCTGATCATTCACACTTCACTTTCTTTTGATGGTTTTATCAATAATAATAGATGTTGACTCACTCAAAATGTGTTAGCTCGGATTAGATAGTTTTAGAGTTATTTGCCACGGTTGGAGAGAGGAGGTATTGAAACCTGCTTTGCATTCCCCAGTCTATATTTATTGCTGAGAATCAGGTCATTGTTCACACCCTGTCCCATATTAACTATTTTGAAAGCAAAGGGTTCAATGCCAGGCTTACCTTCATCAGACTGACCTGGACTAACAGTGCAAACCACCTGAGGTTTTGCTGGGTAACATGATTGTTTTAATGGATCTGACCAAAAGAATGAGAATTGTCTTGTTGAGTCAGAACAAGGGCCCACTCGCCCCAGCCCTCATTGTTAGAATGTGGCACTGAGGGCTGGCATGTGGGCAGAGACAAGACTTGCCTTCTGTGATAATGACCTCCAACGTGGGCCCTAAGCAGATGTGACTCCCTTTAATAAAACGAGTGATCCGCCATCTTCATGCAGGCTCACTGCCACACAAATTAGAGTTGGGGGGGGTGCCTCTAAGATCATCATAAGAGCTCCCTTTTGATGGGTAAGCTGTTGGAGGGCAGGCACTGGTTGTTTTTTGTTGTTGTTTTCCAAGAACTTAAACAATACCTAGCCCATGCTAGGTGCTTAATAAATGCTTATACAATGGATCTAATTCAAGCCCATTTTACTGATGAAAAAAATAAGACCCAGACAGGGGTCTCATTTGACCATAACTCGGAGTCAAATCCATTTCCTCTGACTTTGTAACCAGTCCTCTTTCCAGTGTCCCTTCCCCATCTTGAACAGGTATTGTTTATTTTTGTATCTGTTGTTGTTCAGTTGTTTCAGTCATGTCTGACTCTTCATGACCCTGTGATACTGGAGTGGTTTGCCATTTCCTTCTCCAACTCATTTTATAGATGAGGAAACTGAGGCAAACAGGGTAAAGTGACTTGCACAGGGTCACACAACTAGTAAGTGCCTCAGGCCAGATTTTAACGCATGAAGATGAGTCTTTCTGATTGCAAGCCCAGCACTGTTGCCCTGAGCCACCTACCTGTCCCACTCCCAAGTCTATAGTTTTGCTTTTGCTGTTCTTTCTGCCTCAGATGTTCTCCTTTCACTGACTGCATCCTCACCCATCACATTCCCCCACAGGTCAAGGTCATGAGATCACAGGATATAGATCCAAAAGGGACCTCAAGGGTCATCTAGTTCAGCCTCATTCTACAGATGAAGACTCTGAGGCCCAGAGTGGTGGAGGGACCTGCCCAGCATCATCTGGATATTAGACAAGAATGCTAAGATCCAAAGCCACATCTTCTGCCACAGAATACAGTGTTCTTACTACACAGTTTGTCAAAGCACTGCCTCAAAGTGACCCTTGTGAGGTAGATAACTCAGGTCCCATTATACCTATTTCACAGTTGAAGAAACTAAAGCTCAGATAGGTTAAATTCAAATCAAATGGGTGGTAATGGTCAGTGTAGGGGCTAGAACTCCAAGGTCAAGGCTATTTCTGTGACATCATGTTGCCTACTATGCCACAATGCCTAAAGTGCAATCTGAATCCACTCTACCACCTTCGCGCGCGCACACACACACACACACACACACACACACACACACACACACACACACCATATACCGCCAAAAGAGGCAGTGTGGTGTAGTGAATAGAGAGAGGGGGAAAGGCAAATGATGCTACTGTCTGTGGGACCCTGGGCAAGTCACTCAACCTCTGAATTTTCCAGATAGTTCCCTAAAGCTGTAAATTTTAGAAAAGATGTCAAGCCACACTGGGGGAGGGAATTTCCTCAGGTGGTAGTTCCATGGGCCAATAAAATCACTAGTCTAGCCCTAGAACATGCAGCAGCAAGAAGGGAGCAATCTGCAGTCTGGCTGCTTAGCCCCACCAGCCATGCTGACACTCATGGGATATTCTTTGAAGGGCAGTGACCTAGAAGAATGAAAACACTCTGAGCAAGTCATGGAAGCTCCAGAATGCGGTGGATATAGAAAAATGAGGGGGTAAAAGGGAGGAGGGATGATTTTCTTCTTGAGTTGTGGAGGTTGTCCTGAGATATATAGGGATATATAGGGAAAGCAGCTCTGACAGAGTGTTCTCCTCCATCCAGACTAAGAGGTCTCTCAATAGTATGAGGCAATATTCAAATACATAAACACAGAAACGGCTCTGTGACATCAACATATATATTCTCTCCAGTGAGGCAGATTGCAACCCATGATCCTGGCCCAAACTCTGTGACTCCTGTTTATGTCTTTCCATGTCACAAACCTATCAATGGACTACGGTCTCTGTCTCTGTCTCTCTCCCTCTCCCTCTTTCCTCCCTCTTTCTCTCCCTCTCCCTCCCCTTTCCTCCTTCCCTTTCTGTATATGTTTCTCCTCTGTCTCTCTCTCCTTTCTCCTTCCTCTCTCTCTCTCCTCTCTTTGTCTCTCTCTGTCTCTCCTGTCTCTCTCAATCTTTTCCCTGTCTTTTTCTCTCTGTCTCTCTCTCCCCTGTCTCTGTCTTTCTGTCTCTTTCTTTCTCTCTCTTTCTCATCTCTCTCTCCCTAGTAATCACACATCTTCTTTTTCACTCATATTTATCTTTGACACCATCCTTTGCCCCAGTTCTCTTTTATAATCTCTTGCTTGTAACAAGTTGCAGCCTGCTAATACCTAGTGTATACTTCTCCAAACACTTGTAAACTACACAGAAGCCTCATGCTAATACATTTGAAATATTTTCTTAAAAAAAAATTCAGAAAGCACTGAATGTGGGGAGCGCCAAATAGCATCAGTCTCCTCCACCCAAAGCAATTGAATATATCTTCACAGACAGGAAATGACTCGTTACCAATGTGGGAGTCATTCCTGAATCAGTTGTCTGTATATAGTAAGACCACGGACTTGTTGAACAAAGATCAAAAATAATGCAAAGTTAGAAAAATGAGAAAATGAAAAAGTGGAAGGAGGAAAGATGGCATGTAATTTAAATTCTTACCTAACTTGTTTAGACAAGTTATTGAAAGCAAAAATGAGATATGGATGGAGGAAAGAACCAATTATGACAAATAAAATAATGATGATGACAAAATAAATAAATAAAAACACAACAACCAATAACAAATCAGCTTTGAGAGAGAAAAGAAGCTTTAAGGCTGCCTCATTATATTTTTACTATTAAAAATAGTTCCATATAAATAGATGTATTTATACTTCAGAGCAAAGCTACTCTACTGGAGGGTACAAATTATATTTTGTCTCCAAATTGGGTCTGTAAAAGACATAAACATGGGCTAACAGGCACTCAGTAAGAGAATGGCAGTAAGAGAGATAAAAATATATCTTTAATAGGGTAGAAATTCCTTGAAAGACAGTATGATTTTGATTTTCTTTTTGCAATCCCATTACCTGCCATATAGGGTTGCTTAATAAATGTTCCTTGAATTTAACTGAAGATAAAAAGAAGAGTGGGCAGCTAGTTGGCACAGAAGGTGAACACCAGCTCTGGAGTTAGGAAGACTTGAGTTCAAATTTAACCTCAGACACTTCCTAGCTGTGTGACCCTGGACACATCACTTCACCCAGTTTGCCTCAGTTTCCTCATCTGTACAATGAGCTGGAGAAGGAGATGGAAAACCCCTCCAGAATCCCTGAAAGAGATGGACATGACTGAAACAACTGGACAAGCAGCTAACAGAGTGGCAAAAAGTAAAGAGAATGCCATGTGTGCAGATCAGCCTCACAAAAGAAACATTCCCTTCCAAATGAGTAGCTCTGAGTTCAGACTCTATCCCCTACCATCAGCGCAGCTTCATCTAAGTTGTTTAACCTTATCTTAACTCTGGACCTCAGTGTCCTTATCTGTATAATGAAGGGTTGGGCTAGAACACCTGCAAGGTCTCTCTCAGCTCTAAAATCTAAGGACTTTATTTTAATTGGAAGAAAATATTTTTTAAAACCCCTTCATGACATTTTAAAGTCAAGCGTTGGTGATGGTGATGGTGATGATGATGATGATGACAATTAAAAGGTGATTGTAATTATCTTCAAATGTACCACTAAAACATTGTTTACCTACTAAGAGATCTCATTTTTATAAGGGAAGCCAATAAGGACACCAATGTGGCCTGTATTTTTTTAGTAAAAAGGACACGACAAGCTGAACCATTTTCCTGTGATGCTGATAAATTCCATCTGATCCTGGTGCTGGACCCCTGACCAATCTTCAGGTCACAGTGGGTGCCTTGCCATTAGCAATAGCCCCCCTTAGTTTTTTATGAGCTAATGGTCATAAGAACAAGACTATCTTCAAGTCTGAATATAAACCAGACTTGTTTTCTTCCTAGAATTAGAAGCCTTTAAAGAGCAATTTAAAAAAAACTCAGGGTAGAAAGCAACTACTCAAAGAGCAAAGGAGAAGGCCCTGGGTCCCCTAAGGACATAACTCACTTCGTCAATAAGCTTTTGTTGGAAAGGGTCTTGAAAGGTACAAGAGTAAGAAGCATCCGAGAATCAAAAATGTGACTCGGATACAAGCTGTCACTTTGTTGAGTGCAAGAAGGGATTGGGACCCAGAGACTAGGATCTATTCTTGGCTTTGCTTCTGGTTCAATGAAGTTATCTTTTAACCTAACATACCCTAATGGGAATTATAGAACTGACTTACTGCACAATGATGTTCATAGGCTTAATCACTATTAGAAACAAGCAGAAGGTGCTAAATGGTTTTAAGCATTGTTTGGATGTTTTTTGTCTTTTCAATATGTTTTTATATATTTTGTTTAATATTTCCCAATGTCATGTAAAAAAAATTAACAATCTTTTTTTTAAATTCTGAGTTCCAAATTCCCTCCATCCCTCCTGCCTCTCCCCACTCCTTGAGAAGGTAAGCAATTTGATATTGATTATTCATGTAAAGTTATGCAAAACATATTTCCATATTAGCCATATTGCAACAACAACAAAAAAAAAAAACAGGAAGAAAAGAAAACAAGAAAGACAAAGAAAGTAAAAAGAAGTAGGCTTCTGGATTCTGAGTTCATCACTTCTCTCCATGGGGGTAGATAGCACTTTTCATCATGGGCCCTTTGGATTTGTCTTGGATCATTGTCCTGAGCTGTCTTTCACAATTGATCATCCTTACAATATCGTTGATACTCTGTACTGTGTACCATGTTCTCCTCATTCTGCTCACTTCACTTTGCATGAGTTCATATATGTCAGGGTTCTTTCTGAAACCATCCTGCTCATCATTTCTTATAATACAATAGTATTACATCACAATCATATACCATAACTTGTTCAGTCATTCCCTCACTTGATTTCCAATTCTTTGCCATCACAAAAAGAGCTGCTATAAATATTTTTATACAAATAAGTATTTTTCCTTTGATGTCTTTGGTATACAGACCTTGAAGTGGTATTGCTAGGTATAAGGGAATGCATAATTTCAAATTGCTCTCCAGAATGATTAGACTACTTCACAACTCCACCAACAATGCATCAGTGTTGCGATTTTTCCATATCCCCTTCAGCATTTTTCATTTTTTTTCTATCATATTAGTCAATCTGACAGGTGTGAGGGAATATCTCAGAGTTATTTTCATATGCATTTCTCTAATCAGCAATGACTGAGAGATTTTTTTCATGTGACTATTGATAGCATTGATGTCTTCCTTCAAAAACTACCTG
This sequence comes from Gymnobelideus leadbeateri, assembly GCA_011680675.1. NCBI lineage: Eukaryota > Metazoa > Chordata > Mammalia > Diprotodontia > Petauridae > Gymnobelideus > Gymnobelideus leadbeateri. The sequence goes on along the minus strand of WOXC01008944.1, from coordinate 11,944 downwards.
TTCATATCCTTTGACCATTTATCAACTAAGGAATGACTCGTATTTTTATAAATTTGAGTCAGTTCACTATTTATGTAAGAAATGAGGTCTTTATCAGAGAAAATTTTTCCCAATTTCCTGTTTTCCTTCTAAATTTGGCTGCATTGATTTTGCTTGTGCAAAAGTTTTTAGTTAAATGTAATAAAATTGTCTGTTTTATTTCCTGTGATGTTCTCTATTATATGGTCATAAACTCTTCCCTTATCCATAGATATGACAGATATATTTTTCCATGCTCCCCTAATTTACTTATGATATTTATGTTTACATCATTTATCCATTTTTGACCTTATCTTGATATACAGTGTGACATGGTGATATATGCCTAGTTTCAGTCAAACTGCTTTTCAGTTTTCCCAACAATTTTGTCAAATGTTAAGTTTTTACCTCCAGGCTTGGATCTTTGGGTTTATCAAACACCAGATTACTATGGTAATTTTCTTCTGTGTATTGTGTACCTAATCTATTCCACTTACCCACCATTCTATTTCTTACCCAGTACTAGATTGTTTTAATGATTATCATTTTGTAACACAGTTTGAGATCTCATACTGCTAGACCACCTTCACTTTTTTTCCCATTGACCCCTTGACATTTTTTACCCTTTTTTCCAGATGAATTTTTCCCTACCTCTACAAAATAATTCTTTAGTAGTATCTTTAGTATGGCACTGAATATGTAAGTTAATTTAGGTAGAATTGTCATTTTTGTTATATTGGCTTGGCCTTCCCTTGAGCAATTAACATTTTTCCAATTGTTGAGACCTGTCTTTCTTTGTGTGAAAAGTGTTTTATAATTGTAATCATATAATCCCTGGGTTTGTCTTGGCAGGTAGACTCCAACTATTTTATATTATCTGCAGTTATTTTAAAAGAAATTTCTCTTTCCACCTCTTCCTGCTGGGTTTTGTTGTTAGTATATAGGTTTATTTTATATCCTGCAACTTTGCTCAAGTTGTTAATTGCTTCAACTAATTTTTTAGTTGATTCTCTGGGTTCTCTAAATATATCATCATATCATCTGCAGAGTGATAGTTTTGTTTCTTAACTATTTATATTTATTCCTTAAATTTCTTTTTTTTTTTCATCTTTTCTACCTTTCTAGTACAATACTGAATAATAGTGGTGATAATGGACATCCTTGTTTCACCCCAATTTTCTTGGGAAGGCTTCTAATTTATCCCCATTATACATGTTTGCTCTTGGTTTTAGATAGATAGTACTTATCATTTTAAGAAAGACTCCATTAATTCCTATGTTTGTTTTTAGTAGGTATGGGTATTGTGTTTTGTCAATGGCTTTTTCTGTATCTGTTGAAATAATCATATGATTCTTATTGTTTTAGCTAGTCATATGGTCAAGTATGCTTATATTTTTCCTAATACTTAACCAGTCCTATATTCCTGTAATAAATTTTACCTAGTCATTATATACAATCTTTGTGATATGTTGTTAGAACCTCCTTGCTAGTATTTTATTTAAAATCTTTGTATCAATAGTCATTAAGGAAACTGATCTACAATTCTCTTTCTCTGGATTTGCTCTCCCTGGTGTAGATATCAAAATCCCTAATGCATTAAGGAATTTGGCAGGACTCCTTTACCTACTTTTCTCAACTAATCTAAATAGTATTAGGATTCATTGCTCCTTAAATTCACTTGTAATTCACTTTGGTAGAATTCACTTCTGGGCTCTAAGTATTGTGTATTGGGTTGTTTTGGGATTTTTTGCTTTGTTTTGGTTTGGTTTTTTTTTTGTTGTTGTTGTTTTTTGCTTTTTGGAGGGCAACTGGGGTTAAGTAACTTGCCCAAGGTCACACGGCTAGGGGTGTGTGTGTGTGTGTGTGTGTGTGTGTGTGTGTGTGTGTGTGTGTAAGTGTCTGAGGCCAAATCCAAACTCAGGTCATCGTGACTCTGGGGCCCGCACTCTACTCAACTGCGCCACGTAGCTGCCCCTAAGGTTGTTTTGGTTTTTATTTTTGTTTTGTTTTGTTTTTTATTTGCTTGGATTGTTTGTTCAATTTAGGGAACAAAACAAGCAGTTCCATAACACAGTATAAAAAAAAAAAAGACAATTGCACACGAAACTGCAAATCTACCATGTACAATTTGCTGTTCTCTACAAATATATAACAAAACTATCATCTAAATTTATTTCTTTTTTTGCCTTTTTTTCTTCCCTTCCCCCCCACCCTAGAGATGGCTATCACTAGACACAAATAGGTGTGTTTGTTTGTGCATGTGTATGTATGTGGGTACCCTTTATTTTTATTGAATTTATAGTATTGTTAAAGGGATAATACTAATATTGGAAAGGAAAGGACATTAAAAAATGATCATAGTAGCAAACTTTCCTTTGGTTCACCACTTAGAGAAGACTGTTTCCTTAGAAATGTTGCTAGTGGTTGGGGGAGCTGTCCAGCTGCCACTGTTTCAGAGGAAACTAGAAAACAGCCCTACTCAGGAAGAATACAAACTCACTCATAAGAAAACTAGCACTTCAGATTTTGTGAATCCGTTTGGAACTCAGACAATATCTCCACACACACTGTTATTGTGGAGTCAAAATCTCAGCCTGACCTCCATCTCTTCACTCTTTCCTTGAATGTTCCAGGCATTGCCTTCTTCCTCTGCTCCCTCAGTTCAGTATCCCATATCCCTAGCAACTAATTCAGGCTTCACTTTATCAGTCTGAGGCCTCTGACACCTCCCCAAATGGGAAACTTCTTTCTTCAACCTTTCTTCACTCTCTGATCTGGAAGGCTGGTCCAGTCCCTATCAGAAGCCATTCCTGCCCAGAAACAGGATTAATGCATCTTTGATTCCCCCTCCCAAAAGGAATGGGGGAAGGGAGTAAGTAATCAATCATTCAACAGTCTTTCATATAGTAAGTGGTAAGACTTTAGAAGGAGGCAAGATAAGTATAGGTCACTCCTTTTATGACTCATTGCTTTCCTGGAAACCCTCTTCTAAGGTAGAACATCTCACAGAATCATGTCACAGAATCTCAGAGTTAAAAAGAAGATATAAGGCCATCTGGTCCATCCCATACCTGAGCAAGAATCCCCCTTATAACAACAGTAGTTATCCAACTGATTTAGAAGATGAAAAGAGGGAAGCCCACCATCTCTCAAAGTAGCCTATTGAACTTTTGAACATCTCTAGTTACTAACAATTCTTCTCTCCCATAAAACCTAAATCAGCCTCTTTATAAATTCTACCCATTGTTCCAAGTTCTACATTCTATGAGGCAAACAGAAAAAGGCTGATCCTTCTAATCCCTTAATATTCCTTTGAATAATTGAAGAGAACTATCATGCCCCTCCCCCAATCTTCTCTTTTGTAAGTTAAACATTCCCCAGTCCCTTCAAATGATCTTGGTATGAGCCTCAACCCCTTCAGCATCCTTGACCTCTTTTAGACATCTTCCAACCTATCAACATCCTAAAATGTGATGCCCAGAATTGGCCATAATCCAGAAGCAATCTTCCTGGGACAGAGAGTAGAAAGGCTCTCAGATACCCAAATGAATCTTTGATCTCATCAATTTGGAAGTTCTCTCCAAAGATGCAGAAAACCATTCATCCATGTTGATGCCTCCTTTATGACTCTTATCCATATCCCCTTTTGTATATCACTGAGGGTTTACTCAACATGTAGGAGTCACTGTCACTTCTCCTGATTGTCAATATGACATCAAGAGACTGTACCTGTCATCCCTTATCAAGCAATCTTCTCATTTTCTCTTCCTATCCTACTTTTCCTTAATGACATCTTTTATTCCTTTTCTTTTTCAAAATTCTTTTGGTTATATGCTAAAAACCTGTTCATACCCACCTAGCATTTTTCCATTGCCTGCTTAGTAATATTGACTTTTAGTTCTTGAGGAACTGTTCTATCCCATATCACAATGTGACACAGTAATATCTCTGAACACCATATTATCTAATTATGCCTCCCCTATCTTGTCCTTATGAAGTGGATTTTTTATAGAAATTGCCAAATGAGGAGGTAAAGGCAACAAGACAAGACGCAGGCATAGGTTTTTGGCAACATCAACTGGGAGGGAAAATGCAAAATTTGTAGACTGAATGAAAAGAGTCTTCCAACTCATCCAGGAATGGAGGTGGTTAATATTACAAAACTCTTCAAATTTGTCTTCAGAAATTAAAATCCAATTACAACTATCCAAACAAACATTTATTAAACATCCACTATACACACAGATATATATATATATAGAGAGAGAGAGAGAGAGAGAGAGACAGAGACAGAGACAGAGACAGAGACAGAGAGACAGAGAGAGACACAGAGAGACACAGAGAGAGAGAGAGAGACAGACAGAGACAGAGAGACAGAGACAGAGAGAGAGACAGAGAGAGACAGAGAAAGAGAGAGACAGAGACAGACAGATAGATCTGATAATGTACAATATTCTGGAGATATGAAGACAAAACCAAAAACACAGGCCATACTCTCAAGAAGGTGACACTCCACATAGAACATACAACATAGAAAAAGATGAAGGTATGCATGATTATTCAAATAGGAAGAAAGAATTTCCATAAAACATGATCCATGAGCTGAAGCTGTGGGTTCTTAGAAATTGGTGAAGCAGGAAGGCATTCCAGGCATAAAGGACAGACTAATCAAAGACATTGAGATAGAAGATGGAAGGCTGAGTTAGGGAAGAGGCAAGTAGGTTAATTCAGTCACAATTTACACAAAGTACACAAAGGAGAGTCATGTGTATCAAGACTGGTAAGGTAAGCTGGAACAAAATTGTAAAAGATTGTAATGGCCAAGTTAAGGTATCTGTGTCTTTCATCAGAGAGACTATGGAAAGTTGTGGAATATTAAGTCAGGAAGCAACATGGTCAGACATGTTTTGGGAATATCACATTGGAAGCTCTGTAATAAAGATATAATAACGAAATAAAGGTGTAATTAAAATGTAATAAGCTTATTTACTAAGAGACTTAAAAATACAGAATGGAATGAGGGATACAGAAAGACCAAAGCCTGATAGATCTGGAGCAAGGGGGTGCTTCAGAAGACATCTAATTCAACCTAATTTTATACATGAGGAAAATAAAGACCAGGGACAGATAAGCTTGTAATAGATTGTAGACATGGGAACTGCTAGGACTAAGTAGTGAGAAATCTAGGAAAAAAGGAAAAAGTTTCAGATAATAGGACATTGTGCTGTGTTAAGTGACTGATTCACTGCTGGCTGGAGAGCAGCCCAGATCTTGACAAAGCCAATCTCAGAACCAACAAGACCTCTGGCACAGAAGTTTGCATGAGTGTCTCAGAAAGTCCCTTTTAGCACTAATTAGATCAAGCTCTAGAAAGAGACCATAAAACAATGAGATCATGTATGCCATTGTAGGCCCATTGGTCTGCCCCAGAATAAAATATTGTGGTAGCATAAAGTAGCACCCCATCTTTGATAAACACTTCAGTCTTTATAATCCTAACACTCACCTGGACAAGGTACCTGGGATAGGTCAAGCAACTCTTTGCCACTTTCTTGAGGAATGTGTAATTAGCTTAGCATATCTTTGTGAAAAGCACAGATTTAGAAGGTAACTCTAAAATGAGATAAGTACAAGGAACTCAAAAAAAGCATAAAATTTGGGTGGAAACTCAGGAGTATTAGAGTCCTAACTGGTTTCTCAGCCTCCACTCTCTCCCTCTCTAATCCATACTATTCGATACCAATTTCAGATTACCCTTCAGATAGCTCAGCTCTGATTATGCCATCCCCTAATTCAAAAATATTTAATAGCTGCCCACATCCTCTTAAATAAAATCCAGATTTATCTGGTATTCAAGCCCTTCACAATTTTGTTTGATGCCACGCTCCCCTTCCTGCTTTATCTCTAATCTACTTTATGCACACTCCTAGCTAGCCAAACTCTTATTTGTTGTTCTCACCAGCAATTCCCCTCCCTACATATCCACCTGCCCAATTTCTACTCTTCTTTGAAGGGCTGGTTGAAATGCCATAACCTTTATGAAGCATCCCCTGACCCACAAGCCCAAAGTGGTCCCTCCTTCATATGACTAACCATGGGGCTTTATACCCCTCTCTCCTGCCTTTTCAATGATAACTTATATGATTATATTTATGTTTACATTCCCTAATAAACTAGTGACACCAGGAAAGAGACCATAGCTTTTCATGAAGAGGTAACTTGGTACAACAGAGAGAGCACTGGTTCTGGAGTCAAGGGATATGAGTTCAAACCTTGATTTTGTTTCTTGATACCTGTGTGTTCTCAAGCAAGTCAATTTCCCTGGTCCTTATTTTCCTCATCTATGAAAAAGGGGTTGAATTAAATGTCTTCTGAAGTCCCTTCCAACTCCAGATATATGAGGCTTTGGTCTTTCTGTATCCCTTACACTATTGTGGATTTTTAAGTCTCTTAGTAAATGTTGGTTGAATAATTTCCCTGAATTGGAAATTGGAGAACCTCTGTTCCTGGAATCTCTTAAATTCATAGGACCAAAGAATTAGTTCTAGAGGGATACCCAAAGATCATCTAGTCCAATGTGCTAATGTTTTAGACATGAGGAAACTAAGGCCAAGATGGGTTAAGTGACTTGATGAGGCCACACAGAGAGAAGAGCTGAGATTTGAAACTAGATTATCTCATCCTGAATCCATGAGTTCTTCCACTACAGGCTGGTTCTCAACTCAAGTCCAGATTCTTCTGCCTGCTATCAAGTTCTTCCATTCATTGGTGCCATGCTACCTAACTAACCCCATCTCCCATTAATCTTCACTACTGATCCTCTCCTTAAACTAGCCAGCACTCACAGATTTGCAGAACCTCAAAGTTGGAAGGAAGCTCAGTGGCATTCTAATCCAATCTGTAACTAGTCAAGAATCCTCTCTATACCACCCAGTGTTCTGGCATCTAGCCTTTGCTTAAAGATCTCCATCCAACAGCTAAGAATCCACCACATCCTGAGACAGTTCACTCTACTATTGGAGAGCTCTAGATGTCCCCTTCTTTTCCCTTCCCTCCTCTCCCTTTCCCTCTTCATCCCCCCTGTCTCCCATTTCCCTTTCCCTTCCCCCAGAAGTGGTTTATTTCTTCAAGTCTAAATTCATTTCTTTGCAATATCTAACCTTCACTCCTACTTCTTGTGAGACAGAGTAGCTATACCCACAGCTTTCAAATGCTCCCATACCCCGCAATCTCTCTGATCTTATCAATAGGCAATGTGGGTGCCCTTTCCAATGAAGAGGCTGTGACCTCTTCACAACTTCCCATCCATGTGATTTTTATGAACATTCTCTCCTAAATTCTCAACAGAGGGCCCACACCATATTCTGGGAGTCCCTTGGAATTCTCCTAATTTCCCCATGATATCAATAAGGCATGCAGCCTATTCATTAATCACACATCCTATAATGTGACAAGTCCATCTTCTCCTTCAATCAAACCTTTTCATGGAGGCATCACTTGCTCTACTTCTCTTTCATAATTTCTTGTTTGTGATATGTTCATCACTCCAAGCGAAATGAGATTAATCATACTATTCAGTTAATTCATGGGCCCCTCCCTCTCTTGCAGATGTAGATTTCTGATTATGTGACCTGCTATCCAAAAACCTCAGATCCTCCTGAGGTCTTAGAGATAGAGTATTCTTAATTTCCTTTATTTTCCATTGATCTTTTTCTCTTCAGTCACTAGGGTCATCTTAGTCACATCACTAGAGCTCAGAGTTAGAGTTTCCTGGCAAATTGGGGAAGACAGATGTCTGAGCATAGTGACAGAAGCTCACAACTCATTCTGAAATAGTGAATTCTCTGCCATGGTTGGGACTTTGAACAGGAAAGAAAATGGTATGGAATTTCAATTAAGAAACTCCCAGTGATGTGAGAGTAAAATGTATGCTTACCCACCAGGCTCAATGGAATCAAGAGATTTCTAAAAATGGCTGAACTGTCATTGAGAAGGCTCCCTTTCATTTTACATAAACTCCCTGTACTCATAGTGCCAAGAGAATCTATTAATATGGACATGTAAGCAGAGAAGACAATGCCTGCCACTAAAGGAAGAATTTATGAGATGTCTCCAGCTCCTTCTTGGTAATGTAATAGTTAACACATGAATATTTCTATCTATAAATGAGAGTGTGGAAGAACACATCCTTTCCTCACATACCTCCATCCATTGTAGCTCTGTTCACCCAAACAGGTTCTGGAAATGAGGGGGGAACTTTCATCTTTTTTTCCTTCTTCCCTTCTTTCTTCTCTTGCTTTCTCTTTTCTTTCCTTCCTTCCTTCCTTCTTTCCTTCCTTTGCTTTCTTTTTTCCTTTTTTCTTTCCTTTCTTCCTTTCTGTGACTCACTAACAACTTCCTTTCTTTCTTTTTTCTTCCTTCCTTACTCCTTACCTCTTTCTTCTTCCTTTCTTCTTCCTTCCTTCCTTCCTTCCTTCCTTCCTTCCTTCCTTCCTTCCTTCCTTTCTTTCTTTCTTTCTTTCTTTCTTTCTTTCTTTCTTTCTTTCTTTCTTTCTTTCTTTCTTTCTTTCTTTCTTTCTTTCTTTCTTTCCTAACCTAGAAGTAAAGCAGCCACTCACACTCACTGGTGATAGATTATTGAATTTAGAATTCCCCTATGGCTTATATATTATAAGTCTCCCTCTGTTTCTAAAAGTTGGGCAATAATTTTGTAAGTCTTCTCTAATGAAGGCCTAAATAGCCAATGAATATTAGCCTCCCAACAGATTTGGGGCCACAAACTCCAAAGAGCTGGAGGGAGCCTCTTCCAGCAGGCAATTTAAGATAACCATTGGCAGAGCGGGATGTTGTTTCATCTCCAAACCAGGCCAGTTGTATGAAGATGTAGCCCATAAACAACTTTATTTTTAAAAAAATTCAGAAAACAAGTATGATATGGGTGTATTTGTAGCTTGATTTAAAGTGTGTTTTTGTTTACGTACATGTGTGAGAACGAAAGAAGACATGCAGGCAGAATACTTGCATATGAAAATAATACCACACAAGTATCTTGCTTTCCAGACAATAAAAATAGCATGAGTTCTCATATTTTCTAGCTACAGAACCCTTTGCAGACTTTGCTCCTGTGATCCTCACAATAATCCTGTAAAGTAACCAATGCACATATCACTATCATCATTTTATAGAAATAAAAACCAAGGTTATAAATAGGGGCGGAGCCAAGATGGCGGAGTAGAAACAGCTCTTCCAAGCCTCTCTGCCCCCAGATTCTCCACAAACTATGTAAAAAAGGACTCTGAAAATCTTCTGGAGCCCCAGCACCCACAGAACGACACAGAGAAGCTAACCTCCCGCTGAGGACAGCCCAGCACCCTGCAGGAAGGACCAGCGCAGTGGTCTGGGAGCCGGCAGCGCGCAGAGCGCAGGAGCCGAGCCGAGCCCAGGTCCACGTGAGCCGAGGTTTTAGCCCCAGGGCGGCAGGGCCAGCAGCCGGCTGGAGGAACCCCAGAACACCAGGAACTGTGGAGACGCCAGAATTATCAACATAGACTTGCCTAGGACAAAGTAAGGGGTTAGTGTCCTATGGACTTTGGGACCTGTATTTGGGGAATGCGTCAGCTCCCTCCCCTGGGGGCTAGAAGCTGCTGAGGAGACACGCCACTGTGTAGTTTTCAGAGGCATTTCCGGCTCCCAGCCTACAAATCGTGGGGAGATCCAGCGATCAGTCTTGGGGGGTAATCGCTCTTGCTTTAACCTCCCTGGATCTGGATTGTGATCTAGGGTGGAAGTTGTGGGTGGGTTTACAGCTTGCCAGAAACGGAAGTTGCCCCCCACACGTTCGGGACGAAAATTCCTCTATCTGGCCTTAAAACCATAGTGTGGCAACAAGCCCAAAAGTCAAGCAATTAAGTGGCAACATGCCAAGGCAAAGGAAACAGAAAAATGCAACCCTAGACTCCTATTTTGGGGGCATAGAGCGGGAAAGGACTGTGAGGTCAGAAGTCCTGCTCCAAAAGCCCCAGGGGAAAACATGAGTGGGTTGCAGGCCATAGAGGACCTTAAAGAGGACTTTAAAAATCAAATAAGAGAAGTGGAGGAAAAATTAGAAAGAGAAATGAGAAGGATGCAGGAAAAGTATGAAATGAGGGTCAACAGACTGACTGAGGAAAACAACACCTTAAAAAATAGACTAACTCAAATGGCAAAGGAGGCCCAAAAGGGCAATGAGGAGAAGAATGCCTTAAAAAGTCGAATTTGCCAGATGGAAAAGAATCTCAAAAGTTCACTGAGGAGATTCATTCCTTCAGAGTTAGACTGGAGCAAATGGAAGCTAGTGACTTTATGAGAAATCAAGATGCTGTTAAACAGATCCAAACAAATGAAAGATTAGAAGGCAATGTGAAATATCTCATGGGAAAAACCACTGACCTGGAAAATAGATCCAGGAGAGACAATTTAAAAATTATTGGACTACCTGAAAGCCATGATCAAAGAAAGAACCTAGAAATCACCCTTCAAGAAATTCTCAAGGAAAACTGCCCTGATGTTTTAGATCCAGAGGGCAAAATAGAGGTTGAAAGAATCCACAGATCACCTCCTGAAAAAGATCCCAAAAAGAAAACTCCCAGAAATATTATAGCCAGGTTCCAGAATCCCCAGATCAAGGAGAAAATACTACAAGCAGCCAGGAAGAAACAATTTCAATATTGTGGAAACACAATCAGAATAGCCCAGGACCTGGCAGCTTCTACACTGAGGGATCGAAGGGCATGGAATATGATATTCCAGAGGGCAAAAGAACTGGGAATGAACCCAAGGGTCACCTACCCACCAAAACTGAGTATTTTGTTTCAGGGGAAAATATGGTCATTCAGTGGAATAGAGGACTTTCAAGCATTCTTGAGGAAAAAACCAGAGTTGAATAGAAAATTTGACATCCAGATGCAAGAAGTAAGAGATGCCTGAGAAGGTAATCAGGGAAAAGAAATCAAAAGGAACTTATCAAAGTTGAACTATTTACATTCTTATATGGAAAAGCAATATCTGTGACTGATGATATCTTTCCCACTATGAAAATAATGGAAGAAGGGGGTGTGGTCATACGAATACATATGTGAATGTGTGTGTATATGGTTACAGTTATATATGGATAGAGGGCATAGGTTGATTTTGTTGGGAAGGGAGAGTACTCAAGGGATGAAATTATGAGGTGAGAGAGGAAAGTGGCAAGAGGAGATGGGGAGAGACATGGTAGGGTAAACTATCTCATGTAGGGGAAGTGGGTGCAAAGGAGGGGGAGAATAAGGAAGGCTAAAAAGGCAAAACCACATTCACATTGAATTTGGTTCAGGGAGAAAATGACATACATACTAAATGGGATATCTCAACCTGCAGCAGGATAGGGGGAGGGGGATGAGAGGAGGGATGATGGATGGGAGGGCATCCTTGGGGTGAGGGGAGGTTGGAAGTACCCACTATAGAAGAGGGACAGGATCATGTAGGGAATGGACCAGGTGGGGGGTGGGATGAGTGGGAGGGAATTATAAGCAGCCTTGTACAATATATCTACTATGATAATGTTTTGCATAGCTAGACATGTACAAACATATACTGAATTACTTATCTCCCCAGAGGGAATGGGTGACAAGGGAGGAAGGAAATGGATCTGAAATTCAAGGTCGTAACATTAAATGTTTCAAATATATATAATACTATTATTAATACTCTTTTGCTTATAATAGGGAGATAAGATGTGCAGGCATTGGGACACAAAGATTCACCTTCCTCTAATGGAAAAGTCATAGGGGGTATGGGAGAAGGTATGGAGAGAGCAGATTGGAGGAAGCGATATCTTGTGGGACTGCTATTCTGGGAGGTTGGGTAGGGCAATAACTGGGGGAAAATGATTGTAACACAAAATCTGGTG